>VXBW01003021.1:240916-280194 GCA_013400375.1 Thinocorus orbignyianus
CAATTTTGAAAAAAAACCCCACCAAAAAAAAAAAAAAAAAAGAGTGAGCTGGAGCTGGAAGCAAGATATGGAATTTTGTGAGACTCAATCTTCAGATACTCTAAGTATCATAATGCCAGAAAAATTGGTGGAGCTCTTCATGTCTGCCAGGTAAAGAAAGTAAAACGTGAACTGGAGGAGGCTGAAGGGAGACCTCATTGCCCTCTCCAGCTACACGAAAGAAGGTTGTACAGAGATGGGTGTTGGCCTCTTCTCCCAATTGAATAATGACAGGACCAGAGGAAATGGTCTGAAGTTGCGTCAGGGGAGGTTTAGATTAGATATTAGGAAGAATTACTTCACTGAAAGGGTGGTCAGGCACTGCAGCAGCCTGCCCAGTGAGGTGGTGGAGTCCCCATCCCTGGAGGTATTTAAGAAACGTGTAGATGTGGCACTTGGGGGCATGCTCTAGTGGCTGCGATTGCTGGGTTGGGTGATTTGTTTTGTGGGGTTTGTTTTTTTGTGGTGGTGTGTTGGGGTTTTTTTGGTAATTTTTTTTTTTGGCGTGTGTGTGGTGGGACTCGATGATCTTGGAGGTCCCTTCCAACTATGAAAATTCTATGATTCTGTAAACTGGTCACTCAGTGTGATCCTACTGATTTCATCCAAATCACCATGAAATCAAGGTGACTTGGACCAGCTTCAGGTCAAGACTTGTACAGCTAATGAGTCCCTCTGCTGTATATCCATGCATTGCGTGATAAATGTGCTCTGCCCCTCATCAGGAGGGACAGGAAACCTTTTTCACCTATCAGGGAGTATCATAGCAGGTTGTGGTATATGGTTTCCTGCAAAACATCTGGCATCGATCAAAGTTAGAGGCTGAATAAGCAGAGCAAACACAGTGTTGGTCTCATATAGTACGGAAATTCCTATACATAAATGACATACAGGGAAAACTCTTGTAACTTGCTGTCCAAGCAGCAATTTGTGAGCACTGATTGCTCTTGGCGCCATGCATCAGATTTAGAACATCTCATATGAAAACAGACCCAAGCTCTAGGACTCTGTATTCCTCCCTAGCTGGTAAATTGTCTATAAAATAGATGTCCCATTGCAGGTCAGGTAATGCAACTGTACTTTATCGTTGCTCAGAATTCAATTACAGACAATTTTGATGTGGAGTCGCCCAATTCAGTTGGTGGATTCTGTTTGCTGTGGTGAAATCACTGCTATGGAAGTCATTGAAATGACAAAGACACTTTTGGGGTCCACCATATGCAGTCAGGGGTGGGTGGTGCCTCTGCCAGATCGAGTCTTCATTCATAGTCAGGTGAGTGCCACTCAGATGAGTGTGTAAAGTTAATGAATTCAGTATGTTTACTGAGCTTCTTTCTGATCTAAGGCCAAAGGAGGAGATTAGGATGTTATCAGCAGCTAGACGAAAAAAAAAAACAACCACGCAAAACTGGCAATAGGGTCTAATACAGGTTGCAGAGAAGGACAGCTTGTTTTGGATAGGAGGGATTCACTGCTCATAAACTCTTCTGGCCTGCAAAATCAATCACACTTGGAGCAGACAACATGAACTTGCTGCCCTCCTAAACATAAATGGAAACCATGGGAATATTCCTAGGGATGGCAAGGCCAGCACAAGGAGTATTTCACTTTGAAATCCACTGTATTCAAGTCAGCTGTCATCTCCCAAGCTTGATCCAGAAAGTGAAACATTGGATCCTCCCCACCGAGCCTTCTTGCTAATATGACACCCAAAGACTAAGGAGTTCTGCACTTGAAGTGAGACCTCCAGAGAAGGCTCTGGGTTTTTAAGTGAAAGGCAGGTAAATTGCACGCCAGGTCAGAGTGACTGCTTGGCAGACACTCTTGGGATCCAACCAAGAAGCAGACACTGTCTGGTCTCTTCTCAGATTTCTGTGGCTTAAATCTCTTCAGTATCATTTGACTGGAAATCTTGGCAGCAACCTAGTAAATAACTAGCAAAAGGATGCCAGAGCAGGCACTGCCATACTGTAGTACCTGTGGTGCCTCGAATGAGGAGTCATGACTTACAAAACTCACCAAACAAGGAACAGAGACGTGCACATTGGAAAGCGGTACTGCCTGACTGGTTTGAGTATGTCATGAGAATTCCCTTCCCCATTCTCCTCTGTCTAAAAATATGCCTGTAGTATCTAACCATTAATGATAAAATGTGAGATATTGATAAGTATTAACAAACTACCTTGAGAGTACTGGCTGAAACATGTGTTGTGACATTAAGTCATCAGTTAAATGACATTCTGAGTAATATGTCCAAAGAGCCACCAGCCTGAAACCATTGTTGAGGATGGGATGTAGCTTCACAAGTCATTTAAATACTTTTGACTCTGACTGAACTTTATTTTTCTGAGAACTGGTCCTGAAGATTCAGTGTAGGATAGGAAAGTTAAGCTGAAAATCAAAGCTCTTTGGCTCTGGATCTATCAGTAGCTCCACATGGTGAGCACCAGCAGTGACTGGTGATGATAACTGAATAAACGAATGCTATTAGCAAAACTAATGAAAGAAATAATAACAATAGTTTAGAAAGCCAAAAGTAAAGAGTCCAGTTCTGTTTGATTTTGGCTGTAGGGGCCCAAGATACAAAGAGTGGGTTTGGTTCCACAAATTTCTAGTGATTTATGAAAAGTCAAGCTGTGCGTTGCCATAGATGGAAGCTCTTGGCAAGTCCTATGTACATCCTCTCTGAATATGGAGTGGAGACAATGATGACAGGTCTTTCCAGGATATTTCCTTTGTCAGTAACTCCTGCGTATATGCAGCTCCATCTGGGAGTTGTATTTTTCCCAAAGGAAGATATTAGGCATGTGAGTTTTGGAAAGTCATGCTTTGGCATGTGCAGGTGTTGACTTCTGTCACATACAAACCCCCAGAGAGAAGACATTGGAGCCAGTGAGCCACCTTCTCTAGAGCCTCTTTCTGAGTGATGTCCTACCTGGTATCCTCAGGGATAACTGTCTTCACCCTTTTTCTCCAGCACAGTGGTGTGAAAACTACTCATGGCCTTGGGCACGGAGGCAGTAAGCTACTTGAGAATGACTATTTTTCTTCAAAGTCATAGGTCTCAGAAAGGTTTTTATTTCTTATTGCAGTTGTCTAGAAGTTTCCATGTGTTAGTGGAAGTTGGCATTTCAGCTCTAATCCTGACTCTGCCAGTCATCCAAAATAACTTAGGTATAACTGTTCATCGTTTGAGGATGACGGTTCCATATGAAAAATGCTTTTTCCTGCTCTGTTTACTTCTTTATCTGAATTTGGTGGAAAGTTTGTCTTAAGACCCTATTTACTACCTCAGCATGAGCACAGACCAGCTCAGGTCTTTGGCGCTCATCCATGCTCCTTGCTCTGCAGTATCTCATAGATTTTCCTCTCTCAGTCACTTGTTTGAAAAGAACTGGGCCAATAAATGGAGGAGAGTAATTGTGATCCAAGTTTCAAGTGCTGCCTAAAAAAGAAACCTAGAGGAACACATACTTAGCTTATTCAAATATAAAAAAGGCTGCTGCAAGGAGGAAAACGAATGTTATGCTATCTGTGTCAATAAGAGGAAGAATAAGAAGTCATGGGTCTATAACCCAGAAAGAAAAATGTAAACTAGACATTGAAAATGTCTAACAGTGAAAAAGTAAAGCTCTGGAAAGGATTGGCAAAGGCAGGCACTGTGTTTCCATGACTGGAGGTGTTTCCAGAACATGTTATAAAACCAAGTGAGAAGGGATTTGGTGTGGGATAAATTAGATGATAACTTGACTTCCAGACCTGTTTTTTATTATTCCAGGGGCAAGAAAAAAGTTATTTTAGACCTTTTCTATCAGAACACTTTTTGTTCTGTCCTGGAGATGGGAGATGAGTGGCTGTGAAGAATATGGGGGACCTTCCCCAGCTATTTTGCCATTGACAATGACTACATGAGGCAGCCTGGGAAGCCTCCTCTCCAGGGGTTCCTAAAGCACTGTCTGTGTTAGAGGGTGACATGTCTCACCTCCAAAGAATGTTTTGAGGAGTAATAAAGAAATGCAGTGTGATCTGTGTGATCCTGTCAAGATTTTGCAAAACAAAACTGGATGCATGAATTTATGCCCATTTGACAGGTGGGGAAATTGAGGCATGGATCAGCTACCTGACTCAGCTAATTTCAGGTGATCAGAGTCCACAGAAATGCTAGGACTGGGACTCATACAGTTGTGGCACAGCATATTGTGCTCACCCATTGATGTACTTATGGCAGAGACACACAAGTGAAACCCAAGGGTTGCAGCCACTGATAAGGGGAGGTAATAAGGGAAGACCTTCTGTTTCCAGTGTGAGACTGGCTTTTGCTGGCCCTGATGTGACACAGCCAGGCAGCCTAACCAATGACAATGCTTGTTTTTCAGCAGCTGAGGAAAAGCGGTGTGAAACCCTCAAATAGATTAAAAAATATAAATGAACTGTTAAGCCATGTCTATGAATTCTGTCCATTTCCCACACACAGACAGTTAAATGTTATTTTCGAAGCGATAGAAGGCAGATGGAAAATCCCGGAAGGCCAATACAAACAAATCTAATGCTTTGTGTATTAAAAACATACCACAACTGTTGATTTGTGAGATCAAAGGGCAGCTATAAAAGTAAAAACAAATCAAGATTGAGGTAAAATCTTATAGAGCTATTGATTTATGACTTTTCTTTGCCAGAAGAAATCTGAACTGTACACAGATTTTAGAAAAAAAATTCAAAGCTCTGGGTAGTCCTTTTATAAACCGTCTATGAGGTCCAACACTAGTGTCCTTAGGTGATTCCAGTGTACTGGCTGGGACCTCTCTCTCTGTTTCTGTCAGGATGGATTGATTGGAATTGGCACACCCAGAGAAGCCACGATGCAGAGTCAATTCTTGACTTTACGGAAATTGAGTAAGATCTATCATTCAACCTCCTTGGTCAAGACTTTTGCTGATGAGTTTGTTTCACATTCCAGGTCCTCCAACTATTATTTATTTGTGTAGAAGTTGAGAATATGAGAAAACCTTTCCCTGCTTCAATAGTACAGTCTTATGCCTTCTCTATTCAAAGGCACTGACAGGACAGCTGTAAGAGTAAAGCCAAATCAACAGGGAAGTAACATCCTAGAGTGGTATTGATTTACGATTCTTACTTTTACTCCTTTGCCTAGCAGAGTCTAGATTGTACATAGTACTTTAGAGTAAATATCACAGCTTTGGCTAGTCATTTCATAAACTCACAAGAAACCTAGTCCCAGCATTTATATGGACTTTGAGCTTTTGGAAGTCAGGTGAGCTAGGTAACCACCCTATGTCTCCATTTTCCTGCTTCTTAAATGGACATAATCATATGTATCTGCTTTTGTAAATCACCATGGGATCTGGATGTGGATTGTGTTCAATGTTGCATTCAATGTCACATTGCATTGCTCTAATGCTTCTCAAGGCGCTTTACAGAGATGGTGAGGTGTCACTCTTTGTCACATAGAAAAAAGAGCATGACCAGCAGGTCGTGGGAGGTGATTCTCCCCCTCTGCTCTACGCTTGTGAGACCCCACCTGGAGTACTGTGGCCAGCTCTGGAGTCCTCAACATAGAAAGCACATGGAACTGTTCTAATGGGTCCAGAAGAGGGCCATGAAGATGATCAGAGGGATGGAGCACCTCTCCTGTGAAGACAGGCTGAGAGAGCTGGGACTGTTCAGCCTGGAGAAGAGAAGGCTCCGGGGAGACCTTATTGCAACCTTCCAGTATCTGAAGGGAGCTCCAGGAGAGCTGGAGAGGGGATCCTTGTCAGGAAGTATAGTGATAGGACGAGAGGTAATGGTTTTAAATTGGAAGAGGGGAGATTTAGATGAGATCTTAGGAAGAAATTCTTTGCTGTGAGGGTGGTGAGGCACTGGAACAGGTTGCCCAGAGAAGTTGTGGCTGCCCCATTCCATTTTGGCCACGCGGAGAGACAATAAGAAATCTTCATATCCCTCAATTTTAGCAAATGAACACAGCTAGGAAGACAAGCAGAGGTTCCTTCAGGGTGACTCAGACTTTAATGACTGTCTTCCTCTGAAATGCGCAACTCTCTTTATTGTTTCAGCAAGAGCTCTTGGAGATTAGGGTGAGTTACATCACAGGGATGCAGTTTGCATGGCTGCCACTAGCAAGCACTGGATTTTGTCTCAATCAGAAAGACTGAAATCATAGCAACTATACTGATAACTCTTGGCTGAACATCTTAGGCAGCTAAGATGACTTGTTCAGATGTAGACATTACGTGTAAGACGTTTGTCAGATCAAGTGATCAATTAGTCAGATCAATCCCACCACACACACCTGCAGTTCATCTGAACAAGCCACCTCAAGAACTCTCTATGATCAATAGGGAGAAATCTGCCTCATGATTCATCTAATCCTAGAGGAAATGTTTGAACAGGTCCTGTGAATCATACTTGTACTGACTGGCAGGATCTCAGGTAGAGGGTCTGCATTCTAGATGTCTAGGGTTGGCTGGAATAAATCCCACCTGTGTGTCTGAAGTTGTGTGTTCACATGGAAAGCAATTTACAGTCACACAGAGAATATCTGGCCTTTGAGTTCAGTGACCCCCAAACAGAAGTGAGCTCAGGAATTTTGGCTGAACATTTATATCTTGGATAGCGTTGCAATGTTGGTTTCAGTCTAGAATTAGAGGGGAGGGGTTATGTGGTGTTAAAAGGGTATCAATCTTGTTTCTGTTTCAGGGCCCTGCAAAGAGCTGTCACTGAAACAGTTCATTTTCAGAGCCGAAGGCTCTGGTGAAGATAGCTCTGCATTTGCTTGTTTTGAAGCCCCGCTGAGGGCTTTCACTGAGACAGCATCACAGAGCTGTAAAGATAAACGATTTATTGAAGCAACAAATATAAAAGATTTAGAATTGCCGTTGATAAATGCAGCTGTTACAGTAGGGGTAATATACTGCAATAGTGCCAGCAAAATAGATGAATCAATGAGTCAATGAATAAACGCTAACCTGGGAGTTCCTCTTCAAGAGGTAAAGGTGCAAGGCTTACCAAGAAGATATCCCTAGCTTGGTAGGGAAAGAGGACTACAGCCTATTGACTGTCTCTTCTGTCTCAAGTTTCTTCTCCCTTGGAGAGATCTCTCATACAGCTACTCTCCTTATTGCCCCTTATATCCTAACCTTATCTGATCACCTCCCTGGGGTGACATTTTAGCATGATTTGTGTGCACAGTTGGGTGCTATACTCATATACGTTTATTATGTTCTTCTTTTTGCTCATTATCATACTTAGGGATGTCAACTTTAATATTCATTTTGTGCATAATTAAGAAAAAGGTCTCACACTGGGCACTGTGAGATTCAAGATACTGTGCTGAAGCTGATATCTACCTATTCCTGCAATTCTGCAATTTTGAGCCAAAACAGGACCTTCCTACCTCCACAAGACTACCTCTTTGGCTGATTTTCAGGACCTGTCAGCTCTCGCTTTCACCAGGGTTCACACTGGAGACAAGAGGTCACTGGTGTTGTTAACCCGTTATGTACCAAATCCCACAGGTTATCAAGTTCTTATTTTATCACTAGTGAGGTGAATCTTTAATGTCAGTATGTAACTATGCTAGTTTACCTGACTCTATGGTAATACTGTGTGTGCTGTACTTAGACATCTGTAAAACAATGGGAAAAACCTTGTAATTTTGTGGTTTTGTCTCAACAGGTGATGTTTCTCCTCCTCCTTCTACTGTAGTTGGACATACCAAAACCTTAGCTAAAGTTACATTCAATCCCAGTGTTGTTGAGCAAACCAGGATCGCCCGAAATGGCATTTTGGGAGACTTCATAATTAGATATGACGTCAACAGGGAATTGAGTGTTGGAGATGTTCAGGTACTGTAGACATGACTCATCTTTTCTGTTTTATTAACTGTATCTGATATGGTTCAAGTGCCTTGCGTGCTCTGAATGTCCTAGAAAATTTTTCCATGTGAAGGCTACTTCTCTATCTTCTAAGAATTCCCCAAAATAAAACTAGTCAGTTGGCAACCACAAGATGGACTGAAAAACCGCAGGTACCTACTACACTGAGTTTCTTTTTTGTATCTGCTTTTGAGTTTCCCAGTATACTGGCTGTATATATCTGACACAAGACCAGTTGACAAAATGTGTGTTCTGAACCCTGGGTACACAAGCAATAGCCTTACTGCATTTGGAAGGGAACCCCAATGTCCACCACGGAAGGTGGTATGAAGACCTCCAGGAGGCTCCTCCAGTCCGGATAAACAGAGGACCAGAATTAAGAGGGACACCAAGGAAGACATATAGAATCATAGAATGGTTTGGCTTGGAAGAGACCTTAAAGATCATCAAGTTCTAATTCCCCTGCCATGGGCAGGGACACCTTCTACTAGACCAGGTTACTCAAAGCCCCATCCAGCCTGACTTTGAACACCTCCTGGGATGGGGCATCCACAACTTTTCTCTGCAACCTGTTTCAGTGTCTCACCACCCTTACAGTAAGAATTTCTTCCTAATATCTAATATATATCTCCCCTTTTTCATTTTAAAGCCATTGTCTCTCCTCCTATTGCTCCACTTCCTCATAAAGAGTCCCTCTACATCTCTGTTGTAGGCCTCCTCCAATGTAGACACAGACACTGAAAGCAGGATTGGGTGTGCCTAACTGAATGTCACATAATGATAGCCAAATATCCCATAATGATGTGTGTAGAACTTTGCATCATGATCTGCCTTTGATTCCTGACTTCCTTGCTCTTCCACAGATTCTTAATGGGTATTTCGTCCACTACTTTGCCCCCACGGATCTTCCTCCATTGCCAAAGAACGTTGTATTTGTGCTTGACAGCAGTGCTTCCATGGTGGGAACGAAACTGAAACAGGTGAGGTCCTTGCATTTGTTATATGGTAGACTGTAAGGTAACAGAGAGAAGGTTTTACTGTCTTTAAATTACCTTGGCAAAACCCTTAGCAACGTATAACTCAGTGGGTTTTGTTGAAAAAAAAAAAGGTCAATTTGTCCTATTGGAGAGTCTGGGTCTTTCAGCACAAATCTCAGACATTTTTCCAAGGCACAGACCTTAACATGAGCCAACACACAAAGGTGAAAAGCACTTCACAAATGCTTAAAATTGACCTTTGACATTTAGGCTGGTGCCTAAATGTTTTTGCTTCTTCGGTTCTCTGAGCTGGACAGATGGAAACCATCTCCAGTTCAAGAGCCAAGTAGCTGGCTTGGAAGGGCACCGTGTCTGGGAGAATGTACTCTTTTCTCTCAGCACAGTGTTATCAGTATAAACTAGAAGCAGAGACGTATTAAGACTTCAACTCTGTTCTGAATGATTTGGCAGATATATCTCAGGTTTGCACTCACACTGGAGAGGTAAATCCAATTTCCATCTTGTATATCTGGGCAGAAAAGGAGAAAAACCCTAGTAGGGTTAGTATTGTTTCCTTCCATTTGAAGACTTCCCTACAGGTGTGAGCTATGGAGAGGTTAGTTGGCTGCATCTTTACCTTCTACTTTCTCACCTTGGCCGAGCTAATGACAGTGGAAAGTGCCACTTTCCACATAGGTTGACACCAATATGGAGCAGTTTCTGTTTGTATGAATGGTGTGATGTTGTAACTCTATTAGAATGACTGAAGGACAGTGGCTTTGACTTGTATCTTGGCCAGCTAAGGAGCTCTAACAGGTTGCCCGCCTGGAACATGCTGGTATTTCTGGAACATGTGGTCATTTGAGAGCTTTTTTTTTGTTTCCTTGGCCATCAACACCCACCCAAATACCCTTGAAAACACAGACCATGGTCATGCCATGACATTCATCTTTGAACAAGGACGTTGGAGGTATATGTGCCTTTCACTCTCTCTGTAAAACTTTACTATCTGGTTTTAATAGCGATCACAAATCTCAATTTAGAAGCTTTGTCCCCTATTAGATCAAATTATCCCCACTATGAGCTAAATGGAATATGAGTTTTACAGCTCCTAATTATCTTCCTCAATGACTGGAGTAGCAAACAGAGAGTTGTTAACAAACATACCTAGTAACATGCTGAATGAGGTCTTGAATGAATATGCTTTTGAATCTTTACAAGTTCTTGGGGACACAGCACCACTCTTGGCTTTCTGTTATCCTTCTGCTGAATAATGTCTGCCTTGCCTTGCAGAATAAACAAACACTGCATGAATGCCCCCAGTCCTGCACGCTGAAAGCCGTCAGCAAGCGATACAGCGCTTGAACCAGGGAGATTAAGACTCTGAAGGGCTTTGGTGCTTGTGTGAGCTGCACAAGTAATGCCTTGGGTCAGCAGATTAACCTTGCACTATGAAAGCTTTTATTCTCCTCCTGAGCATATTGGTGTTTCATTTTCATACACTTACAAGAAACAACATGGCCAGGGATTAACCCTCGAGGGTCTACTTCGTAGTCTGGCCTACTGATAAACATACATGAATCTCAGGCTAATTAGATACAAACAGGTGCTTCTTGAGCTCGAAGTGAGAGAAGTGTCTAGTCAAAATCTTTTTATGAAGAACCGCTGGTATGTTACGGAGGAATGCTGTATGCAAGAAGCACTTATTTTCCTCTGATTTCAACTGCTCCAGAAAATGGATTTTCTTGAAATCATAACTAAATCATAACCACCACCACCCCCCCCAGATTAGTCAAAGAAAGACCAAAATCTAGGACTGGCTGAATAAGACGCCTCTTTTGGTACACTAAGAAAAGTGTGATCGGTTACAGCCATGACCCATGTCTGCTCAGTGGCCTTTTTTACTCAATTGTTGTTGTTGTTAAGATGTTTGTTAAATTACAGACACGTCCCTTGGTGGCAGGATACATCTGAGCAGAGGAAATGCCTCCTTAACTTCTTTTCTCTAGGACCACTTGCAGCTGTGGTGATCTGTGGTGGTTTGTAGAGAGCTGGGAATTCCCAGGGGACTCTCTTGCCTCATTTCTCTCTTGTGAGTCACATGCACGATCAGCTAAAAATACAGTCAGCGCTTGTAAAGAGTGCACTTTCAGGTCAGCTGTACTAACTATGGCAAAGGACAGTTTTTAGGGTTGTATAAGCAAGAATGAGAAACTTGCTTATGAGAAATCAGCCATGCACCCTTTTCTATAGTAACCCAAGGAGATTTTGTACTCCTGTCACTGGCCTTCATGAAGTTAACGGGAAAGTGAGTCAAATAGGGTCAGGATTTCATGCATCTTGCAGTTCCCACAATTTAATTCTGAGTCATTTCTTCTTTTCCTCTCCCAAGGTTTTCCTTTTCCTACATGAATTTTTATCTGTTCATGCCATCCTTTTCTTCCTAAGAAATATCAGTCTTTAAAGGAAGATGTCCAGACCCAATTGCAAACATATATACTGAGGCTGGTTGACCAGTTTCAATCAAATCATAGAATCATAGAATCATCTAGGTTGGAAGGGACTTTTCAGACCATTGAGTCCAATCATCAACCTAACACTGACAAAAATCAACACTAAACCATGTCCCTTGGCACCATGTCTGCCTATCTTTTTAATACCTCCAGGGATGGCAATTACACCACTTCCCTGAGCAGCCTGTTCCAATGCTTGACAACCCTTTCAATGCAAAAACGTTTTCTAATATCTAATCTAAACCTCCCCTGGTGCAAACTGAGGCCATTTCCTCTTGTCCTAGTGCCTGTTACTTGGGAGAAGAGACCGATAAGATCTCCCCTCATTAAGATGCTCCTTGAGATATTCCTCTCATATCCCTGCAACATATATTAGCTCTGTGGGGAAGGTGAACTAATGTGCATATTCCTCATGCACTCTTTGCAGCCTCTGAACTCCGGTGATGTCCAGCAGAGTCATCTGTGTTCCAGCAGTTCACCTTCCCTGTGAATCTGGGTCTTTGCAATAGTCACCATCTAGCACTGACAGGGAGACAAAGGTCAGGAAGGGAAGGCTCTTGTGCATTGTGATAAGAAGTTTTTTCATGTGTTCAAGATTTTGCACATCACTACTGCTGTCCCTTCCTTCATTTGCAAAGAGACAGTAAGTTCTGTGCAGAATAGTTGCTTTTAACAGGAGCCAGAAGAGCCCAGGGAACAGGTTATATCTGCAAGGTTTACTGGTGTTGCCCTTTGAGCAGTCTGACCTGCAGGTTTTTATGGTACCTTTGGCTTTAGATGTGGAGGGGGACATAGAATTTTGACATTGGTATAACTAAGAGAAAGAGGAGCTAGTTATAAGTTCACCAGCTTGTGATTCCCACGATTATCCCCAGCTTTACTAAGCACGGTGAAGAAGGATTATCAGCCTGCAATTCAGCGTTGTAGAATGAGCATGTTCCAAGCTAAGAATGCGTCTACAAGAGGATGGATTTGCAGATGTTTTGCAGGCATCTGGTAAAATGTAGTTGTTTCAACCGCAGATTCGCTTCACCTCATGTTTCCCACGGGCAAGAAATGCCCACACGCTCGGTTAAACAGTCTGCTTACACCACAAGCCTGGCAACTTGTCAATGGGAGTGTGCCAGGCTGTAATTTTCTTTGAGGTTAATTGCGCTTGGAGGAACTCACCTGAAGCTGGGACCTGTGGTGTGTTTGCCAATGCTTCGGTTTATTTGCCTGTATCCATCCAAGGGACACTGTCGGTACCCTTGATCTGTGACCCACACCGTCTAAACTATTCTGAGGATCCAAGTGCTTTACACACATCCCCAAACCTCTGTCCCTCAGCACACAGACTTCCTCTGGGTAGTTTGTGGGTGGTGAGAGAGCAGAGAAGAACCCAAACACTTGATGTTCTTACTCCAGACTCCACTGGCTTTTGCTGGCTGCTGCCGCCGAGCTGGCTGTGAGCCTGTTGACTACTAGTCCAAACAATGGCTGCTGCCCAGGAGAACTGCCTTAAATCACATGGGACTTTGGAAAAAATGCTAATTGTAATTGCAGACTTTAGTGAGTTTAAAGCTACTGTGAAGAAGAAAGATTCGTTGGCTTTTCCATTTCTGTTGGAAAACAGCAGCCTGAGTGAATGAAGAGCTGTATGCAGTGTTTCCAGCCCTGACAACTTCATGCAGCTGCCTCCTGCTTGGGAATACACAACAGCAGTTTCATCTCAGTCCTCTGTGTAGGTGTGAACATGGAATACAGGATCTACTACAGTAAATAAGACATCGGATCCAAGTAGACTTTGATTTGCCCAGCCAGAAAGTACAAGCAAGCACTTGTCATGCAGAAAAATGTGCCTTCCCCAAACTTTAAAACTTATAAATAATGACAGGGTCATACAGAGAAACAGGTAGCCTTCGGAGCAAGATGCCCTCAGGAGAATCTGCTTCTGGTCTCAGGACTAACAACCAACATACCCCCAGCTGGTTCACTTCATGCTGATGTAGTAGAAGCAGCGAGCGAATTTTCCCTGGAAAACCTACAAATGGCAATTCCTCTAATTGGGTTCAGAGTAAATAGGATGCAAAGGCAGAGTTTGGCATGGAAACATTGCTGAGGCTTGAACTGAAGCCCCACAAAGACCCTGAGGGTTCTCCCAAAGGCTTCAGGGAGACCTTTGCTGAATTCATCAAAGGATGAATTGAAATCAGGTGCTACTGAAGTGATAGACACAGCCCAATGATCACCAGAGAAGTCCACAATGAAAAGGAAAATGCTAAATCAAGCTGGGAAGTCAGTCTAGGAAACAGGGTCTTTCAAGTCTATGACCAGCTACTGTGAGGCAGATACAGCACAGCTCTCGGTCTGAGACTCAGACTGGGACTGAGTGCCCAGACTGAAGCTTAAATGGGTAGGAGTGTGGTTGGAGGCCTCGGGTGGGGTCTTTAAAGGCTGGTCAGAGCCTTTAAAGCCTATTAGTATGCTCAAAGTTCATGCAAGTCCATGAAGCTATAGATCTGGGTTTCTTTAATAGTTCTTTCCAAGCTGGAACTGTGTTTTTTCCAGTTGCTGGAGCAATACCTGGAAGCCAGGCCTGGCTTCTGTTTCTGTTTTCACCCTGGATCTGCTATGTGAACTTAGGTAGGTTATTTTCTTTGTCTGTGCTTGTCTCTTTGCAGAGTCTTGTCTGTTTTGCTGGCTGTTTAGCTGGGCTTTTGGCTGTGCAAGACCCTCCCAAGTCTAAAAGACACCTAATCTTTGCCAAGACTTAAGCTATTAGTCTAACAGTGCTTGCAACAATGCTGCTGTTTCCAAGTTAATACCCCTTCACCCTGATATGGGATGTCCCCTACACATTGCCCAACTGGGACAGTCTGTTTCTAACTGTGAAGAGCAGTTGAAGCTCAGAAGTGCTTGTAGGACCTCATGTGGAAGCCTGCTGGAGTGAGGTCTTACATGTTATGTTCATCAAACAGTGCTCAGAGGTAGTTCTGACTCTGTGGTCCACATGAGGTCATTTGAGGTCCTCTAGGAATGAGGGATACGATACTGCCTGTGTCATGAGGAGAGAGCTTTTGCTTGGATAGTCACCCCTGATGTAGTGACTTTATCTTCTCCAAAACATCTGCTCTCTGCAGAGTTTTGGGAAGAGGCTTGGTCTTGTTGCTCATGTCTGAGGCAGTGGCTTGGGATGGAGGTAGGCAGGAGAAGGATTGTAGGCAGAGATTTGCAGGAGGGAGTGGGGATCCTGGAGCTGGAGATACTGAGAGAATTTGGAAATAGGGAAAACGGGAAGGGGATCGGGTGTTGGAGAACTACAGCTGACACAGGTGGGAAAACAGGTGAGTTTGCTCCTTTTAAAGAAGAATTTAGTGCTCTTGTATTGCTTAATGCTAACCTTGAGCAAAACCGCTGGGTCATTGCTCCGACAAACCTACCATTGTCACCATCCCTCTCTTGCTAGAGATCAAAATGAAGAAATCATATCTAAAAATAAGAGATATCACAGTTCAAGAAAATAGGGCCAGAGCTATGAGATAGGGTGGCCACAGAGTCACAGCCTCTGCAGAGGGAGAACAGATGCTTCATCTCTGTGGAAATACAGCACTTCTTTTCATGGAGAAATAAGAACTCCTCCCTGAGTAGGAATGGTGGTATCTCTCCTTGGTGAAATAGCAATCTTTTCTCCATGGAGAGGAGACATCTCTCCATGAAGGAGCAATGCATCTCTCCTAGCAGGTTACGTGCATAAGTAGGATATTCCGAGAAGGGGCTAGAAACCTTCAAATTTGGCAGGCTTCTGACTGCTGAGGCACCCCCTGTAATAGAGCAGCTACATGATGAAGAATGGAGGCTAATCAATATGAAAAGCATTGCAACCTGTGTCTCAGCCCAACTCCTGCTGCGTAACATAGAAGCTAATGGCTGCTGAAATCGAGGGGATGGGCAGTGGACAGACTCTTGGGCATGTCAACTCTTCCCAGCACTGTTGGTGGCCAATAAGTTTGACAGAGAATGAAAGTCCTGAATTGCTGGAACAGTTTTTATGCACTGGGACTAACTCCATCTTCTGAAGATAGGCAGAGGGTGAGATGTCAAGCTCTGCATTGAGGGCATGGGGCACTTTTCTCTTGGTGTTGACCTTTTTGCTGCTAGGTCCATGGAAATTTTTTGTCATGCTGACAGGGAAGGGGCGGTTGAGTGTCTGACTGGCGTGTTATGGGATGTGACACCATTGAAAATGAGCTAAGCACAAGACAAGAATGTGGCCTTCGTGCACTGCTGTGTCAGTCTGGCTGTCTGCCCGGGCAGTCCCCTTGTTTCCAGTGGGGTTATTTCAGTGTGGCACTGCCAGGCAGCCTTTAAGCTTTTTCCATTTGACTTATTGTACAGAAAATTCTACTGCTGCAACTGTAATTCATACTGCGCCGTTGATAAGGACTGGAAGTAATGATGCTTGAGGCTGATAAGAACTTCCCTCCCTAAATCTTTGTACAGGCATTTATTTATACCCTCAACGTTGCAGTGAGATTGCAAAGACTTAGCACGGGGTTGCATCTACTCTGCCCTCTGGGCACATGAAACTCCAGCTCCTGAGAAATCAGATTGCCTAGCAGTTTTTCCTGTATTTATCCTCACTATGCTGCTGGGTACTAGAGAAATGAATTACCCCAACTGATAGCAAAACTTGTCCGCATCCTTGGAGACAGTTTTATCTCCAACTGAGCAGAAATTCAGCGCTTAAATGCCCTGGATGAATGTGGAGTTAAGTGGTTTTACTCAGTCTTAAGTGGAAAATCTTTTTCAGAAACGCAATAGAAACATTTGCTCTAAATGATGGAGAATTTAATTTGCAAACAAGGAAACTACAAAGCAACTTTTACGAAGGCCATGCAGGAAGTCAGCAATGTTCAAGTTACTAGTGAGAGATGCGTGATGTTCCGGAGCAAGAGACTGGACCATGGACTGGAGACAGACCTTTATTGTCCAGAGCTCTACAACCAAACTCCCTCCTGTCACAGGCCAGTGTCGGTGTAAAACAAAATGCTTGTTGTCCAGAATTGTGAAGGAGTTTTCTTTGGTTACGCAATCAGTGTCTGCCAGGAAGAAAGCACAAAGATACATTGATGGGGAGAAGCCGAGCTGCAGTTCCCGAACTGCACGATGCTCCCCACAGAGGAAGAAGGGGCAGATTGTCCCCCACAAGAGGGGAGATGAAGGAAGGTTAAAAAAAAAATAAAAATTCCAAGGATACACTTCTAGATTAAAGCTCATTTTTGGTACAAAAGTCCCTGGTGGGGGCGACTGGCATGTGATCCGCATTACGTGAGCAGGCAGGAAACAAGGACACAGAGGGAAAGCAAAACTCACAAGATGTGGCCACAATCCTCGGCAGGAATGACACTGCCCAAACTTCTGCTCTCTCTGTACCACAGCTCCTCTGTGTAAAAGGGCTCACGCTGCCTTTCCCTTGGCTGCTGGATCCTAGACAAAGTCTATGGCAGTACCTGGGCTGACCTTGATAGCACCACTTCAGGTGTGACACTAATGCCAACCATTTCTTATGTCACAGTGTTATCCCTCTGGAAGACTATAAACAGATTTGACTAGAAATGGCTGTCATTGTTTGGAAAAGCCAACTCTGGACCTTTTGATCAGCTGCCTGTGCATGTTTAGAAAAGCAAAGATGCGAACCAAAGCACAGAGGATATTGAAAGGGAGCGGGTAGCTCTTCTGTTCTTTCTCCTTGTACTTCCTTGCAGTGTTTTGCCAAACAACATATTTACTTGTCCTTTTCTCCTTCTCACTGTTGGACATCTGTTTTCTGAGCCCTTGAACAGAGCTGTGGGTTCCTAATTCCCTTTGAGCTTACATCTTGTGCCTTAGCTCCATTCTTGTCCAACATATCCTCTCACCAGGGACCTGGAAGGACAAAGCAAAGCCTACTGAAATTTTGTCTTCTAGTTGTGACATCCTTCAGCAGATGGCTGCAGATGGTCCTGTGTCTGTTACCTGCAGAACGAACGAGGAGTTCAGCGTTTTCAGCTGAAGGGTACTGCTTTCCAAAGGCTTTAGTGATGAATGCTGCCCTCTCTGCCACACTATTTAGAGTGACTCATCTCGAGCCCACGCGGTTCCCTGAAGCTGGCAAGGAGCCGTGTCCCTGGTGTTGGTGTCTCGCTGCCCAGCCGTTGTGAGGGCAGATGCCAGCTGTGTTTGGGCGTCCAGGGTGCAGCTGAGGGTTGCCAAGTGATCTCAGAGGTGCTGGGAGAACTCCCTCTGTATCTGGAAGCTGTTTCCAAGAGAGTTACACTGCAGTGCTGCAGGGACCCACTATCCATACAGAACTGGATTCAGCATGAACTGAAAGTATTTTGATTTTTATTTTTTTAAATTTTTCTTTTTCCTTTTTTTTTTTTTTAAGTGGGCTGGTGTGAAGCTTGCAGAGAGGATGTGGGCCTAGGATGAAGCACTCACAAGTACTCCTAGGCAATGGAAAATGTGAATACGTGGGCTTGGGATGTGCATTATAATGAGGTGCCTGAATTCCCCCCTTGCTTCACAGCAGAGCCAATGTCTGGCAACTCTGTGGCGTCTAACAACCACACATTGTCTCCCTTTGAACTGCACAGCTTTTGGGGTAGCCAGGCTTCCCCCTCATCCTGCTCCTCAAACAACTAAGAGACTGTGGGAGAAATGTCATGGGGACTCAGATTCTTCCTAAAAGGTACCCAGATGGTCTGACATCATCCCAGATGTCTCTGAGGCAGCTCTTTGACCCAGGAAAGGGCTGAAGGCTCTCAGCTCTCCCCTGGGAGAGTGTCTCTTCCCATGCTTTGCTCCACCAGTGTTTAAGCTGAGTGGGGTTTGTCAGAGCTAGCCTCAAGGGTCAGGTACAAAGGTGACAATTCACAGCCAAACTGGAGTATTGCTGAGGGAGTTCTCCTTTTCCTAGTGTCATGGGGGGTTGTACAGCCTATGGTGCAGGACCCTTAACAAGCAAGAACCAGAAAAGCCACAGTTGTGTTGCATGTCCAGTTATCGGTGTGGAGGTGACAATGAAGACCAGCATGGTGGCTGGGACCTGGCTTGTCCCTGACCTTGCAAGCTTGAAAAGACACTATCTGCACATTGTTTATTTAGACAGTGAGAACCTGTCTTCAACTTCTCACCATTTCTGAAGCATAGACCAAAACTGTAATATTTCCCTGGCATCCACGGTCATGCCCCTTGTCCTCAGCTGTAGACAATGACTTTTCTGCTTCAGATTTGGGGAGTGACAGGTTGTAGCCCTGGGGGTGGCTGTTTCAAGCCTTAGGTTTCAGCTGTGTTGACAGCTCACTCACCAGCACAGCTTCTCAACTCAAGTGCACTGGAGTGACAGTTCAATCTCCACCTTTCAGCTTGCTTTCTTCCGTACTAATTTGGGGGAAATGGAAGAATCTCCCTCCACCAAGTTATCTTCTTTTAAATCCTGATGATGAAGTCTCTGACAGCTACAAACCATTCCCAGCTGGCAAAAAATTGTTATTTTTTTTTCCCCCAGCTGTCCTGTATTGCTACTTCTGGACATCCTCTCCTTTAAACCTGCTCCACCCTCCCAACAAAAAATCTACCCAGGCAAACACACCGGGACAAGTGTTTGAGTACTGAACACTTAAACTGGATTCCTCAGTGTGTGTGGGTTAAATCTTTGTCTGGTTTATCTCTAAAATGAATCATTGGCATACGCACAGCCGTGGAGGAACGATATTGTCTTCGCCAGGGAAGAAGTGGTTAATTTACTGCCTCGAAGGAGAGTGCCTTTGGCAGGAGTTTCAGCACAGTGACTCACTGGGGCCAGGCGGGACTGGAAGTGCAAAGACCCCATTGGCAGCTTGGGAATCCCACAGCAGCCTCAGCCCTTGGCTCTTCGGAGCCAGGAAAAGTTCCAGCTGTGGCCTTACAAGGCCAGAAGGAGAAACCTGCTGCCATGTTCCGACTGAAGTCGCTGCCAGGCACTCTCCGCATGAGAAGCTCTGCAAATCCTTGCCTAGGGGCTGGTGGAGACAGGAGGAGAGGGCTGGGCACTGAGAGCATTCAGTCATAAGCGCGTACTTAAGGATTTCAAGCAGTGCACTTTTACCAAAATATTCTCCTTATTTAAAGTTGCTTTTGCCTGCCAGCTCCTGAATCATATCCAGTCACGTCTCTCTCTGCAGCCCTTTTATGGGTGAGGGATGTTGGTAGCAAAGTATGTTTTGCCACCCTGTGAGGACTGCAGTCTTTGGGTTAAACCTGGAGGTCCTTGTAGGCTGGAAGGAGAGGGAGAAACCAGGCAATCCAGAGCACTCTGAGAGAGGAGAAGAGCCAGTTCAGTTCCTTTTGGCTCCAGTAAGTACTTTAATGCTCAGGACCAGACAGGATTTGGTCTTAAGGTGAGTCTCACCTCTGTAGTTGAGCTACCCAGCCTCTTTGAAAGGCTGGGAGACAGGCACTTCCAGACAATGACTCAGCCCATCCTAAAAACTATCCAAAACAGATGGGATGGATTACTCTCTGGAGGTGTCTTCCCCTGCCTAAGGAGGGATTAGATGCAGTGCCCAGCTTTCTGATGACTGAGTTGGGAAAGCTGAATCCCACTCTTAATTTTTTACTTGGGTTGAAGTAAAAGCTTCAGGAGAATGAACCATATGGCTTCCCTCGTTCTGTTTGCTTTGGAGCAAACACTTGTGCACACACGCACACTTGTACATATGTTTGTGTGTATATATATTACATAAATTCAAAGGGGTTTTTTTATTGAATTTGCAGAAGAAAGCTCGTGATAGAGATGCCAGAATCCAGGGTGTCTGTGCATGAGCATTAAAATGTGACAGAACTTTTTCCTGGGAAAAATTGACTCAAACTCCATGGAAATGACTTAAGTGTGACAAAAATAAGAGGCAAAAAGGAAAAGGAGAATGAAAGAAGGGGAGAGAGAAATGGTCCCAGCCCCACATTTGGCCCCAGTATGAGGGTGTGGGGAAGAGTTGTGTTTTCTAGGGAAGTCTGCTTCATTTCCCTCTTGACCTCTTCTGCAATTCTAGCTTGAATGCCGTGTACATCAAACTACACTTCTGCTCTGCGCTGTTTCACCTTCTCTTTTCCTTTTCTTTCGGCTGAACACAGGCAAGAATGTCCAAAGGAATTTCTGAGCACACTCGAGGTGAGACGCAGTCTCTCTGCAAGAAGGCCAAAGCAAGATTATTTTTCCTTTCTCTTTGTTCTCAGAAACAACAGAGCTGTTTGGGCTCAATAAATCCCTCTGAGTAAAGCGCCGTTTGACAGAATTGCGAAAAAAACGAAAAGAGGAGTTTTGTAATTGGAAAGGTCAAGTCATGTTAATTATAATTAGAGCTGTAATATGGATAATAAGATTTGGGGAGTTTCCCTCCAAAACATTGCTTCTAGGCACCTCTGTTTCTCTCCCTTGCCTGCCCTGAGGGGCAGAGGAGGGTGAATATTCCATGTAGGGAACTGCTGTGCTGTCACTGTTTCTTGCTTCAACATCCTGCCCCAAATTTCCTTCAGCAGAAGTTGGCATGAAGGCCTGGTCACACTCACACAGGTTAGAAGCTTCTCCATTTTTTTTTTTCTGCTTATTTTGATCTCATTTTTTGAGGGACAAATGCGTGGGCCATTCTTGTTATCTTGAAATAAATCCAAGAGTCCTTTTCTCCGCTGTGTGATTCCTGCTTTGCCCCTTCTGTGTGTGCATGAGAGATGGTTTGGCCTACAGGGTCAAGAACTGGAAATGCCAGGTTTTGGAAAGCTCTCCATTTGTGGCCTTGACATCATTACTAAAGTAGTATGTGCCTCAGTTTTCACTTCTGTAAAATGGGACTGTCAATGTTTGAACACTCTTTTGAAGGGTGATGACTTGTATCTTACGCATTTTTATGATACAAAGGCTATTGTAAAAGAGGAGATGAGAGAGAATAACCCCTTTCCTCATTGAAATAACTGCTATTTAACTCATCTTAGCAAGTTCTCTGTGGACTGTTAAACTGGGGAGACAGCCTTCATGGCTGGGACAGGCATTCGTCTTCTTAAAGGTTTATTTGGTGCTCATCGTGATGTGAACCTAGTGGGGTTCTCCTCTCCTCTCTGAAAAAACCTCTTCCAGCAACATGTGGTTTAGTAGTCTTGTCTAAGAAACATTCATAAAATGCGTGGTGGTAAGACGTGGAACAATGTTCCAGCCAAGCAAATGGAGGGATGAATCCTGTGACCCCTACAGAGGAAAATGCTTTATAGAGAGGACAGAAACAGGCAGGGAGGGACTCCAGACCTGGCTCCAAAATGTTTGAAGCTATGGGAAATATTCCCCTTAACTTTGGATGGACTGGAACCAGCTGGAAGGATTAGAGATTCCACTGCGGTGGGTAATTTGTTTGCAGTTGCATCATTGCATCATCAGCTTCAACGCAGAATCCAGAGGGATAATTATGACACAGCTTGATCAGTCCTTTGAGCTCCTTTCCAAACTGTCTTTACATAGCAACATCAGGCCTAGAAACATATGGTTTCCAGCACTGTTGATTACTTTTTGTATTTTTTCTGGACAAGTCCTTTACATATTTCTCTCATAGACATGAGAGAAACCTTTAAATGCTGATGAGTCACGTTATTCCCTGCATATCTTTCCTTGGAATTTGAAAGACAATGGTGGCCAAGAAGGTGCAGAGCTGAGAAACTGCTGATCTCTCTACTTACAGAAATGGTCTCATATTTTTAGCTTAAACATTTGTGAATCACTGGAACTATTCATTGGAGTATGTATATACTGATTGGTATCCTAATTATGAGCTGAGCATGTGCATCCTTGACATATTTAGAGGTATTTCAACTGATAAATAACCTTTCTAACTATATGACACTTCCAGCTTACTGCAAGTCTAGAGGGCTTTAGAAAACCTCCACGAGGTTTTTGGAGGTCAGCGTTATTCTGTTTCCCTTAGTTCAGAGCATGTTTTTTCCAGTCACTGGGAGCTTTTATCCTAATTGCTATGTATGATTTTTAAGCTTAGTTAGGTCTAATCATGTGTCTCACAGACATAGATCTTTGCAAGAGCTTTTGGGGAAGAGTTGTTCTTTTGACTTAACATCTTAAATAGCATCTGGCACCACAAAGATGAGGCTTTGAGACAGAAGAGGACATCCCAGTTTTCCTCATAAGCCGAACTGGCAGTGTAAAAATATCTATAAGATCAGTAAACATCTTAAGAATTAAATTCTTGCCCACTAAAGCAGTGACAGTTGTGCCTACTGGTCTCTCTTCTCTTCTCTTTCTAGACCAAAGAAGCTCTCTTCACAATTCTCCAGGACCTAAGACCCGAAGACCACTTCAACATCATTGGCTTTTCCAACCGAATAAAGGTCTGGCAGCAAGACCGACTGGTGCCAGTCACTCCAAATAATATAAGAGATGCCAAAAAGTACATTCATAACATGTCACCTACTGGAGGTACGATCCAGAGATATGAACAGGATTAATTTTGCTGTCCAATTAACCACACCAGAATGGAGAGGGGAATGTGACCCTGTAGCATGTAGCAATAAAAAGACATGGGGACTTAGGTCACAGGGTATGGGGGTCCCTTCCCTACTTCCACTCAGGATTATGTGACAGAATATGTGCTCTTTATCAGTGTACATGATGGTGTCCCCAGACTCAGTCACATCAGCTGATACACTTTTATATCCAAGCTGGGCCCATTGTCCCATTTGTCTGGTGAGACCCTGGGAGGAGGAAAATTCCCAAGGTTATCTCTTGAGGACACAGGAGTAAATACTACATCCCGGTGAAGGACACACATGGCCAGTTCTTGTGCATTTTCTGAAAGCCTGTGGAAATGCAGGCATGTGGTTTTGTCTCAGATGGAAACTCCAGGGATGAGCTATCCCATGTCAGCTGTGGGATTGCCTTCTACAAGAGCTAGTTTCTCACCGAGTACTGTTTTCTTCTTGTCTCTACTGAGGAATAGCCAGAGTGACATTTAACATCAACAGTTAATAATTTCTTGTCCTCTCTTGCTTGTGCCTTATTGCCGGGAGTTAAGAAGGGGGAGAAGGAGACCCCAGAACAGTGACAGAGTGCAGGCATGATTTTGAATTTGATTCAGTGGTCTCCTGCGAGGCTGTGGATACTAATATAAAAAAAACATAGTACTGAGTTGTAATCATAGAACCATAGACTGGTTTTGGTTGAAAGAGACCTTAAAGATCATTTAGTTCCAACTCCCTGCCATGGGCAGGGACACCTCCCACTTGACTAGGTTGCTCAAAGCCCCATCCAGCCTGGCCTTGGACACCTCCAGGGTTGAGGCATCCACAGCTTCCCTGGACAACCTGTTCCAGTGCTTCACCACCCTCACTGGAAAGAATTTCTTTATAATATCTCATCTAAATCTCTCCTCTTTCAGTTTAAATCCATTACCCTTTGTTGTATTGCTACACTCCCTGATAAAGCGTCCCTCCCCATCTACAAGGGGCTGTAAGATGTCCCCAGAACCTTCTTTTCTCCAGGCTGAACAATCCCAATCAAACACTTTGGCAGCTATGTCCATCCTAGGTGAGCACTCCCTGGGTAAGCAGAGTGCTTGGAAAATGACCTGCGAAAATCTTCTCCCATGCAAGCAGTCACAGTTGGTTGAAGGTCAGACAGGGCCTTCCCATGGACACCCCTGAGCGGTGACCACTCCTGGTAAAGGAAACTCTCTGATGGAAAAACACAGCAAACAGGATGGTTTGCTGTACTGTTTGTATTGCAGGAGGAAGAGTTTAGGAAGTGGTCAAGGGACCTGCCCAGTTAAACAATTACCAATAGTGGGACTAAACTCAGAGAACAAAGCTTTTTAGTCTCCAAGTGCCGGAAGAGCTGTGCAGGAACCAGCTGAGTTTGCCCATGAACCTGCCAGAGAAAAAACTTAAAAAGAAATTATTAACTCATGTTCAAGAGGAAGGTGTGGTGATTCTCCACCACAGGCCAGTGGTACTTTAGTTTTGGCTAATTGCATTTTTCCTATAAACGTACTGTTGCTTGAGTATCTTCCAGCGAACACAAATTCAGAAAGAATTCTTTCTGAAACTTTGGATCCTGAGCCTGAGAGAATATTAGGATATTTAGATGCAGGTTTTTGGTTCAAAATCATTTTGCAAAAAAGGTCTGTATTTTGATGACTTTTCAGAAACCCCTTTCCTGTTCCTTGTCTTGCTGCAGTCACTGGAGCTGTGCACATTAGGTTTGTTGGTATGGGATGCACGGTCAGCCCTGGTAACACATTATTGCCAATAACCCCCTAGATATTTCCTCCTGGACCCCTAGGAGGACTCTGTTGTCTATGGCTCAATACATATCACCTGCTTTTTTCTGAGAGCTGTTCTGACCCAGACATACTAATCTGGCAAAGGTTCCACAGCAATCCCTCTTTGCTTTGAATAGCTCAAAAAATATATGGAGCAAGGAGATACCTGGACTCATTTTCCTGCTTGCTTTTTTTCTGAATGCACAGTAGGTTTGAATCCTTTTCATGGCTATTCTTCTAAAGTACATCTATTCCCTCATTTATTTTCTCTTTCCTCCCTCTCTCCCTGCTTCAGGCAGCTCTATTCCTCACTAGCCAGTTTTGTGAAAACACACTCCTCGACTAACAAAGCCATTTCTCCTCCCTTTAAACTTTTTCTTAGCCCTTGGGGTTTGAAGAACAAACCCAACCACTTGTTTTCCCACTAGAAGGCTTTTTTCCTCTCTTCAGATCTTGTGCCCTTCAGACAAAATGTGTAGAACTTGTTCTCCCAGTTCAGATACCATCTAGGAGAGTCCCTAATTAAATTTAACTGGGGTTTTATGTACCAGCAGGACGTGGTATGTGCTATGACTCTGCTCACCATGGCTGACTATTGTACATTGAGACATTCAAGGCTGCAGCAATTTCAGACAGTAAACTGCAATTCATAAGACTATAAAGACTGATCCCAAACTGGTGTTGAGTAGTAGAACTGAACTGATTTAAAGGGCTAGTGCAACCTCATGTAGAGAAAAGGAACATCCTGATGAATAGAGATGCTGTCGTTGTACTAATGGTAGCTTAGAGAAATTATTTGTGCCACTCTTAGAAAGAGAAGTGAGCTAATCATTTTGGTACCTTTCCAGGGACTAATATTAACGGTGCTCTCCAGACTGGTGCAAAGCTGCTAAATGACTACATTGCTCAGAATGACATTGATGCCAGGACCGTCTCTCTGATCATCTTCCTCACGGACGGGAGGCCCACTGTTGGGGAAACACAGTCATCCAAAATCCTCAGTAATACCAAGGATGCCATCCGTGATAAATTTTGCCTCTTCACCATTGGCATCGGCAATGATGTGGACCAGAAGCTGCTGGAGAGGATGGCACTAGAGAACTGTGGCATGACGAGGCATTTCCAAGAGGATGAGGATGCAGCCAGCCACCTTAAAGGGTTTGTTCTGCTTTTTCTGTGCTTATATCCTTCTCCTCTCAGCAAGGGTTTTGGGAAGGAAAAATCCTCCAAGGAGATACTGCAAGAGATGGTAGTTTCTCTGAGGCTCAGCTCTGGTTGAGAGAGGCAGAGTATGCTCACATGCTGAGGATGCCAACCCAGAAATTTTCTTCTGGTGGTTTTGTGCAGACAAGAGTGTCTTCCTTTTACATTGGGTTTTGTAGATCCTTCTGCCACTCCACCCATGTCATTTGCTTCTCAGAATAAGTGTTTTGTGGAGCAAGTGGCTTTCCCTGACAAATGAAGGATGTGCTGATTGTTTGGGCTGCGGGAACCCAGCACGGCAAGTACTTGTTCAAACACCTCTTTCTGATAAACATCTCACTGTTTACCAAGTCCAATGATGGCAATTTCATTTGATATCTGGTGCCAAATTTATACAGAGAGGCTTGCTGGAGCCAATTCAAATCAGTGTTGGAGGGAAAATCTACATCTGCCAATCTGATTTCTGATTTTTGTAGTCAGTGGATTGTATTTTTACTCAGATACTTCCTTGCATTGTACTATTATGCAGGTTGTATCCCTCACTTCACTATTTTTTATACCCCAGGAGTTATTTCATAGAAAGTTCTCAGGTTTAATTCACTTGTATTTTAAAATGCATCGAGGTCCCTGCATCAAAGACAGTGAGTGTTCAGAGACATTTTAAAATAAAGCAAATCAGTTCAGGCTTTGGGTTTCCTTGGAGAGAGCATGACTTCCAGACAATTTATTTAAGCAGATGTGAAAAGTAAATGCAGCCTGAACTAAAAAAGGGCTGAGGCCAGTGCGTTATTTATTTACCAAATTAGACTCAAATGACTTGCCAAGAGATGAGGAGTCTGGCATTTGACTGGGAAATATGGCATTCTTGGAGCAGCTTGGGGAAATCCATGGAAAGCACATCACTGCAGGGAAAGCACAGTACTGTAAGCTTAGGCCTTGACCCCTTGTGAAGGCTTTCTGGCCTGTCCAGTGTCAAGTATTCTCAGAAGTATGGTACATCATGTTAATAAAGCATTATAGTGTTAAATTCTGGTTCCATGGAAGTTTGTTTCTTGCTCCAATGGAAAGTCAGCAATAAAGTATCAGTGAGTTCTCTTCTGCCAGTCCTCCTATAGCTAGGATTCCTCCATTCCTTGGAAATGTCCTCATTTACAGAGGCATAGAGAGATTCCCTTTAGATTTTCTTTCTCCTCTGACCTTCAGAAGACCATGTTCCCGACCATCCCAAGCCGTATTATCTACAGTTCTCCCAGTGGTACAGAAGCTTTGGTTCTGATATCTCCAGCTTTGCGGGGCATCTTGGTCTTAGAGTTTCTGGCTCTGGAATACCATGCATAATACCACTAGAAAACTGTGTGTAACAGCATCTTCTCAAAGTATGTTTTGAAATAACTAGGGTGCTTTCTGTGAGTCTGAGCAGCCAAGTATTTATATTTGAGGGATGGGGCCTCTGAAGCAGACTTAAGTGGTTTCAGACATCTCCTTGAAAAGCTCTTGAATCATAGTGGAAGGTGGGTAACTTGCCGTTGTGGCCAAGAAGGCCAATGACATCGTGGGGTGCATCAGGAAGCGTGTGACCTGCAGGTCAAGGGAGGTTATCCTGCTCCTCTGCTCTGCCCTGGTGGGGCCCCATCTGGAGTATTGTGTCCAGTTCTGGGCTCCCCAGTTCAAGAAGGACAGGAAACTGCTGAAGAGGCTACAGCAGAAGACCACAAAGATGATCAGGGATCTGGAGCAGTCTTTTTTCAGTGGTGCCCAGTGCGAGGACAAGAAGAAGTGGGCACAAACTTGAACATAAGAAGTTCCATTTAAACATGAGGAGAAACTTCTTCACTTTAAGGGTGGAGGGCACTAGAACAGGCTACCCAGAGAGGTGGTGGAGTCTGTCTCTGGAGACATTCAAAACCCATCTGGACACATTTCTATGCAGCCTGCTCTAGGAGGACCTACTTTGGCAGGGAAGTTGAACTAGATGATCTTCAGAGGTCCCTTCCAACCCCATAGCATTATGTAATTGCCAGACCATGCTGGGATGCTTCTGAACATATTTTGGAGACTCTGTTTTGATGCCTAAGAAACACTGAAACTAAGAATACTTCAGATTGAAAGTGATTATATCACCTCTGGAAGTGATGTAATCTAGCCTTCTGCTCAGAGAAGAGTGAGGTTTTTCAGGGCACTGTCCACTCAAGTTTTGAAAAACCTGACTCTCTGGGCCCAGTTACAGTGGATGCAGTAATTAAATTCGGAGCCTCATAGCTCTAACTGCTCCTAAATATCTCAGGAGCCATATTATATTGTCTGATTGTATTGTTGGCAATGTATAAGTGCAAGAGTGTGTGCTTACACTTGGATGGACAGTAGTAACAGTGAGAAATGTGTCTTTGTTTCAGGTTCTATGATGAAATAGGAACACCCCTTCTCTCTGACATCCGTGTTGATTACTCCGAAGACAACGTGGAGCAAGTCACCCAGAACTTCTTCCCTAACTACTTCAATGGCTCTGAAATTATCATAGCTGGCAAACTCATCAATCACACCTCAGATAGCCTCCACGTGGAGGTGACTGCTAGCAACTCTAAGAAGTACATCCTCCTCAAAACAGATGTGGCTATTGACCTCCCAAGCAGGAATGACATCAGAGGTGTCCCTGGCCTGGAAGATGGCAAAGGTGACAAGAATTACATTGAGAGAGCATGGAGTTACCTCACCATTAGGGAATTGCTGAACTCCCGATTGAAGAGTGATGACAACCAGGAAAAAGACCATTTGATGGAGAAAGCCAAGTCAATGTCCCTGGCTTACAATTTTGTTACTCCCTTCACTGTTCTGAAGATGAGAGAGGCTGGGCTCCATTCAGAACAACCTCAAGAGGAGTTTATCAGCCCTTCAACTGATGGCATTGGTGAGAAGCTGCAGAGCTTGCAGGGACACAAGGCACCACCAGGTATGAGGAAAAAACCAAACCTTATGCTGATAAGAAATCTTGTTGCACAGGTGATGTCTCATGGCTGACTTTGACAAGAGGCATGAATTAGCCCGTGGACTGAGGGGTGGTAAACAGAAAGCTGAGATCACATTGATTTTGCTTATTGTGGGATGAGTGACCTCGAGCAAACCTTTCAGGCATCCGCCTCACTCTCTGGAAGCACTGCTCTGTAGAAGCTATTGAAGAATAATTGATATTCTAAATGAAGCTTAAAGTAGCTGCAGGAGTGTATCCCATAACCTCGCAGAATAATATTTTGGGAATATTATTATACTATGGTAATTTCTGTTGTTCAATAAGTAACTGTAACAGCCTTCTTTCCCCACCTCTAGGTATACGCAGACAAGAAGATAAACAAAGAATTAAAGTCTCCAAAACTTCAGGTCAGTGCCTGTTTTCATATCTTACCTAAACAAATATGATAGTAGTTGATTTATGGAAACCTCAGTTGCATGCCCCTGTGCTATAACCATCCCCATGGATCAGCCAAAATCCAATTTACTAGACCTGCAGCACAGGGAGAAAAATGAAAATAAAACAAAAATATAGAGAGGATCAGTAATGAGAAGAAGTGTGAGGGAACACAAGCGAGGCAGATGATCTACAACACTAGATTCTCCTATTTGAGCTTTCTGTAGATTAGGGGAGAACAGGAAGCATGTTCTCTCTGCCCTAGACCTAGACAAAAAACATTTTATAAAGTAATGCTGCTGAAACATGAAAAGTGTTGTTGAAGGAAAAAAAAAAGAGAAAAAGAAAATTTGATAGTGTTTTGCTATATCCCTGTTCATTGTGCACGTCTGCTTAACATCCTTTTCATACATTAGACACGGAAGAATAAGCCCAGACCAAAAATTCAGACTTGAATTTCACTGGATAAGGTCAAATTCACCTTACAAACTAGGGGTTTTGGCTGGTCTTATTAATAACAGCTATCTGGTAGCTGATGATAGGTCAAGGACTGCTGAAAAATGAAGGTCGTGGGATTGTTTAAAATCTGCTGCTGACTGCTCCAATCTGATATCAAGAGAAGTTTCAATGTGAGGTGTGTCCATGCAGCAGTCCTTGGTTAGAAGTTACATTTTTGTGTGCTGTGGGGGATGTAGCCCCCCCAAGAGAGTATGGAGGAGTATGAAACACTCCATAAAGCATGATAATTCCCAGAAATCACTGAAATTATATTCCAGGAAGAAAACCTCCTGATTTTCACTTGGACTGCCTTGGGTTTTGAGTTTTCATTGAAAACCCAACCTCTGCTGTGAGAAAAACAAAACAAAATAAAATAATCTTTGTGAGAAACACAGCAAAACATGGCATTTCCTGGCAAACTCCATCTGACTCTAAAAACAACAAACCAGGAAGTCTTAGGAAAAACAAGGACAAACACGCTATGAAAAGCTGTTTTGTTACATTCTTGGGCATTGCAGTTTTGTGTAAATCTCTCATGTTTGTCTCTTTTTCCCATGTCTTCTCAGCTGATGGAGACCCTCACTTTGTCATTGATTTTCCTTCCAGCAAGTTCTCCGTTTGCTTCAATATTGATGGAGAACCAGGGGACATTCTCCGACTGGTCTCTGATCACAAGGAATCTGGTGAGCAGCCAAGCAAAGCAGTTGCTTGTAGAGGAAAGCTGAAGTGCAAGGGCAGCTAGAGAGCTAGAAGACTTAGCACCAAGTTGCTTCATAGGCAAGAAAGTGACAGAAAATTAGAAAAAGGTGCTTTTCTGGCTAGTCAATGGAAAATTGGTGAACACCTGTTTTCCAGCTGTGATCACCTGGATTAAAAGGGGAGGTAAACTGTTCGCTTGCTTTTACTGACCTCTAACTTTATCATAGTTTATGAGTAAATCCCACAGCAAACCTAAGCAAGGAAGAGGCCTTGGCCACTGTTACATACACAATTCATCTACAGAAGTGTTTGTCAACAGACAAAACCTAAACTTAGAATTGGCCTATATATACATTCAAACTTTTAACTGAATCACAGACTTGTAGGGGTTGAAAGGGACATTCAGAGATCATCTAGGCCAACTCTCCTGCCAAAGCAACGTCACGCAGAGCAGGTTGCACAGCAACACATCCAGGTGGGTTTTGAATATCTCCAGAGAAGGAGACTCCACAACCTCTCTGGGCAGCCTGTTCCAGGCTCTGACACCTTCAAAAGAAAGAATTTTTTCCGCATGTTCAGACAGAACTTCTTGTGTTATGACCTGTGCCCATTGCCCCTTGTCCTGTCACCAGGCACCACTGAGAAGAGTCTGACCCCATCTTCTTGACCCCCTTTAGACATTTGTAGGAATTGATAAGATCCCCTTTGAGTCTTCTCCACGCTAAACAGACCCAGGTCTCTCAGCCTTTCCTCATAAGAGAGGTGCTCCAGTCCCTTGGTCATCTTTGTAGCCTCTGTTGGACTATTTCCAGTAGTTACTTGTCCTTCTTGAACTGAGAGACCCAGAACTGAACACAGCGCTCCAGGTGTGGCCTCATCAGGGCAGAGCAGAGGGGAAGGATGACCTCCCCCAACCAACCTGCTGGCCACACTCTTTTTCAGGAGAACCATTGGCTCTCTTGGCCTCAAGGCCACATTGCTGGCTCCTTTCCTACTTTCCTAGTTCAGGTCTTCATTGACTAGAAGCAAGGGTGCAGCAGTTATGCCTAAACAGCCAAGACACTCCCTTGAGTGCATAAGGACCACATTGCACCCCTTCAGCTCAGTGACAGCTCAGCTCCTGATGATCGAGAATGATCTGGAGGTTGCACCTGACCAGGGCTACAACAGCCACAGCTAAACAGTCACGGGTGTTTTGCAAAGTAACGTTTGCCTGAGCACGCAGCCACCTCCCTGCTGAGAGGTTACAGAGGGGCTTCAGCTTCCTGGTGCAGAGACAGTGCATTCCTTCAATGGGGCAACTTCATTAGCCCTCTAGTTACAAAATCACACCATTCAAATAAAAGATTTGGATTCGCCAAGATTGCTCTGTTACTGGCACTTCATTTTTACAGTGCTGTTCTCTTTAGCATGGAGAAAAATAACAAAACAAGCTAACCAACAGCTCTGAGACAACCCACACAATTCAGAATGTGCTTTGCCCAAGCCAGTCTGATCCCCAGGGGCCCAAACTGTAGTCTGATCTGATCTGGAATTCTAAGCAGGGCAGCTAATAAGCGGATTATGTCCTCAGCAGGGAAATGGTGGAAGCAAGGGCTGTCAAAACCAGAGACAATGCACAGACTTGTTTTACAAAGAGGATAAACAACCCCACAATAAAGTTGTAAGAATTCTGTTCTGTGTGGCAGTGCTCTCGCCTCCATATTTCTGTGTTCATGCCTGTCATAGTGAATGAGGTCCAGCTCTTGGCAATGTTTCCTTTAAACTTCTTTCACAGGCTGTGTTTGTGCTACTGCTTGAGTGATTCTGTGGCTCAAATGTGGAATTAGCTTGAGAAAAACAGACTCCATAGCACTAGCAAGTTCAGCCTATGGAGACAGAAATGAGCGATTCCCTCAGCAATGATAGGATGTGGAGATATTTCATCTCAGTGTTGATGCCTTGGGTCCAGCTTGGGTCAGTCATAAGCCTCTTCTGTTACTGTTACTGTCACTGTCTAGTAGCTGTTCAGAGACCTCTGGAAGTGAAACATTGTCTTAAGGACAGGAAGTCACAAAAGTCATTAAAAGTATTTGGAATCTTAGTGTGGGCACCTAAACTTCAGCTGATTCAGCGGAATCTGCACCTTAGACTACTCAAAAGTGGTCTTTTGGGGCAAAACTGAGGAAAACTGTAAGAGCAGCACTGGTGGAGCTGAAAATAACCCCATAGAATTGTAGGGTGAAGGATCCTATTCTGCAGTGATACAAAGAGAACAGAATTTCTTACACTGCCACCTGAGGAAGTTTAGCACTTCACTAAAGGTCATGATCAGTCTTTAGTGTGTTGGCCAAGGTAGAACCCCTTTCTCCATGGCTTCCCAGGTTACTTCTCTTCTTAGGAGTCTGGTAGAAGGGGACAACAAACTCCAAGTGGCTCCTATCCTGAGATATCTTGAGATATTCTGTGACAGCAGCATCCAGATACACCCAGGTCCTCTTCCTGGAAGTTCAGTCCAGTTGGTGTTATGAGGAAAAGCAGGCCTGCCAACAGTTTTTCTTTATCCTCCAAGATCTGGTATGTTTACCCAGGTTATACATCAACAAATTGGTGGCTAAAGTAAATTATACCACGGTTGATTGGGCTATAGCAGTGAGGAAAATAAATATTTGTCTTATGTGGCTCAAAGCGCCTGCACATCATTGTCTTGATGATAGGTAGGTCTAGGGTTGGATGGAGCATACGAAGCATCTGTGCTGAGGAGCAGCTGGTCCTCTCCTGTAGCACAGTGTACACTATGTTAGGAGTAATGGGGCTGGGGGCACCCATCTCCAGAGAAGGCTGGTATTTCTGAGTTTGGTAAACTTAGGTGCTCCATATAAGGTAATAAATTTCTAATAGACTGGCCAAATTGCTTAGAATACTGGTAGGTGAAATAATTGGGCATGAGGTGGTGAATCTGCATATCCTCAGTCACAAGGCACATATATTTGAGATAATAGACCTATTCTTGATTCCAGCTTTCATTTATTGATTGTTTTCCTGCAAGGTGTAACTGTGAACGGGCAACTAATCGGAGCTCCTGCACCACGCAATGGCCACAAGAAGCATCGGACTTACTTCAGCACCATCACTATCCTCAGCAATAAGCCAGAGAGATCTTACCTAGAGATCACACCCAAAAGAATCATCTTGGATGATGGGGGAAGACTTCTTCTCTCCTGTGATAGGAGCGCCGTTGTACGGAGCAGCAACCTCGAGGTGTCTGTGTCCGCCAATTCTAATGTCACTGTGACCATACGAGACACGATCAGCTTTGTCATCCTCATCCACCGTTACAAGAAGCCAGCACGGTATCAAAGGGATCACCTGGGGTTCTACATCTTAAACAGTAAAGGCCTCTCTTCCGACTCCCATGGGCTACTGGGTAGGTAACGGGTTCTCAGATTTGGAGCTGTGAGCCAGAGAAAAATGATCCTTCCAAACAGTTTTAAAGGGCAGAGACAGGAGGTAACAAACAAGGCAGATGGGGATTAAGTTCTCGGGTGCAACTTTTACTTCCATTCCCAAACAACTTCTCTATTGCTAGCATCTCAAAATCCTCTCTCATCTTTTTCTGTATGAGCTATCTCCCACTATCCCAGCTAGATGGCTGTGCCCGTTTTCTCATTTCCACACTTTTTTGATTGTTCAATACAATTGTCATTAGAATACACGTTCTTGACATTCCCAGTGCAGAGATAAAACCCAAATATTGCACAGGAACCCTGAATGAGGCACCACTAAGAGATTCTGTAACGGTAGTCCTAACTTAGAATAGCCCAGCTGCTAATTTGCTGTCAGGGACATAGCAAAGGGTCTGATTCTAGGCAGAGAGAACAATCAACTGAGGAATTAGAGGTTCTGAAAGAGACCTCTAGTCACAGAGATAGCACATTGCCAGAGATTATTGGGTTTGCCCTCAAGTTCTGTGCTTGCACATGTCCAGAGGGTCTGTTTTTGCAGGACTGAGCTGTTTACACCTGAGCCTAATTGACATCAAGAAACACTAGTACTTTTTGTGGCCCTTTTTCTTTCAAACGTGAAGCAGAAGAAGAGCCATCCCCCCATTTTGAGAGCAGTTAGGCTTTAGGAAGGCTCAGAGAATGTCTAGATGGTTGGGTTCTTTCAGCCAATGTGAAGTAGTGATGTTTATGGCCTGTGCAGATACAGAACTCTAAGGCTGAAGCCGTAGTTTCTGTGACATTCAGGTACCCCTCAGTTAAGCAGGAGATGATCCATCTGGAGTGGAGCTTTGGATTTGGGCTGCTTGCTTGTGCAAACCTCTAAAGCCACATTTAGATTTGGCTGAAAATAGCTTATCCCCAAGGAGACAAGAGAAGAGAACTTGGAGATCCAAGCCTAGATCTTCTTTCTGCTTGCTGATGGACTTTGTATGGCTTATATTATCCTCTAGTAACCATGGCCCACAGAGGTGAACTTGCTACTAGCAGGACAAAAAGCTCTTTAGCTCAACCAATGTATCTTGACGAGTGAAAAAAGAAGTTGGGTTTTGTTCTAATCTCTGTCTCTGTGTTTGTGAGATTTAGAAAAGAATTGCAGGACCTAGAGAAGCCCTGTAATACACATGCACTAACAATCCTCAAAAAATGGCCTATTGAAAAAACAACTTACTTATAGACAGGCCCAAAACGACCAGTCATAGATTCTGTTTTACTTTGCCTTGCAGGTCAGTTCTTGAACCACGAAGTTAAACTTCTTCAGGAATCTCTAAACGCAAGTCATCAGCAGGTTGGTCAGAATCAAACTGAAACATCAAAGCCAAACCCCACGAATACCCTGAAAGTGAAGGGGCGGCTCGTTCCTGTTGTATGGAAGCAGCGGAGGATCTACAATGGCCAGCAGGAAGTTGACTGCTGGTTTGCCAAAAACAATGCGGACAAACTGATTGATGGGAGCTACAAAGACTATTTGGCTTCTCATCCTTTCGACACAGGGACCAGCTTCGGGATGATGAACAGGCCTTGAGACTGATCATAGCAATGCATCGCAGCAGCATGTGCGACAGCGGGTCCCTTCTGAAGCCTTTAGAGCTAGGCAAATTATGAATATTTACTTTTTGGTGCCAAAGAAACCAAGGCATTTTGCTCTTGGAAATCAGCTGTCTCTTTCTCATGCTAGATGAACATTGGTGATCAAATTCCTGAAGACAAGGAGGCTGGGGGGTGGGGAAGAGTTGGGGACGTGGTTAAAAGTGTAATCGGTGCTCTCCCGGTGGGAAGGGAGGGAGAAATGGTCCAGCACTCACATTGAAATGGCCACAAAATAAACCTATTCAGGGATCTGTGCAATACCCCTGGGGGCTGGTAGGTCACCCAGTGAGAGGCACAGGTCATACAGCCCAGTGCCTATCTAGGGAGACCACCTTGGGTGATGCACTTTGTAAAGAAGTGATTTGAAGCTCCTGCTCCAACCATGGTCCCCGGGGAAAGAAGAGAGCAAGAGGAGAGGTGGGTGGCTATTCATCTGCAGTCACCCATTAGCATCAAAGAGGTAACAAAGAAATCAAAACCTTAAATCAACAGGTGACAAGAAGGTATTGGTTTCTTGGTTATTAGGATGGGGTTTGGATTTGTCACTAAATCCCTGAATCCCTATAGACCCTTGAAGCAGCAGTGAAAACCTTCACATGGTTTATTGCTGTCTCGGTGCACAGGCGTCATTCTTAAAAAGCATCTCCAGTCTTCAGCAGCAACAGGAGTGGTGCAGGCTCCCAGTTCATGAAACATCCCATTTAAACAACATCACAGGTTTAGTGTTCTCTTGAGTCAGAAAGAAAAAAAGTTCTGCCATCATCTTCCACCAGACCTGCCACCTCCTTGAACAGAACATCACTTCTGCTTAGCAGGGATTTAAATTCTCTAGAGGATGATGAACCAGGACCTGTGACAGTTTATGAACCTACAAAGCAGACTAGACATTTCTAGCTGCTTTTCTAACCAAGGGGGAGTCTTTATTTACTCCAAATTGTCAAAAATTTTTCATCTGGATTTCCCCTGGCTCCATAGCCTTCCTTACACTGCAGGAATTTGGCAGCAGGAGGTTACAGAAGGGTTTGCCAGCCACCCCCACTGCAGGTGGTGCTGCTCTGCAAAGAAACCTCCAAACCCAAAGGCTGTGGTCTATTTTAAAATGAGACATCACTGAATAATGCTATAGATCAGCCATGGGGGAGTTTGCTTAGTAGAGAAGTTGGCCAAAGAGGACTTTCACAACCTCAAACACATTTATATGACAAGGCCAAATTGAGCTCATCTATACTCTGTCTTTCCAGAAGTGAAAGGAAGGAGGGTGGATGTAGAAGCATCTCCAGGAACTAAATGATATCCATGTGTTCAGAGAAAACAGAGTTGCCAGAGACCTACAGAAATAGGTTCAGTCTCGACTGATTTTTTTTTTTTGCATATTTCACAATTAAATTGTACCAATGTCAGAGCTCCAGCTGCTGGGGGAGGAGGGGAAGATTTTCCAGTTTTTTTGATCAACTGGTTAGCCCTGTGGCAGCAGAGCTGGTAGGAAGCATAGTTGCTTATTCATACCATGTGTTGTGGGGAAAAGGGAAACAGCCCAAAGCAACCAGCTAAATTTAATTGCATTGTGGAAGAGTGTTACAAAGAGCTCACTTAGCACAAAACTCATGCCAAAGCTCACACTTTGGAACAAAACAAAATAAAAACTACTGCTTTGGGGCCAACTTTCTTGAGAAATAGCTCTCCTTTGAGGGAGAACTGAAAGCAAGACCTTCAGCATAGCCCTGAGCATGAAATAACCCAAAGGACTTAATGCTTTGCAGCGTGCTCACAGGCCAGAAATAAGACGAGAAGAAGCATCTGTGAAGTTGACTTCTCCACCCACGAAGACAGTGGGAAGATCAGCCAGCTCATTTCCAAATAACCTCCCATTTCACTAGCACAGGGTGAAGAGGATAATGGCAGTGAACTTCTGGATAGTCCAGGGTTCAGCAGTGTCTTCTTCATACTGTCCTTATCAAAAAGGAAATTTCTTTGAAGTCTTCACTCTCCTCCTGCATTTTGCCATTCAGATGTATCAGAAAGGGGAGTGATTGTCTTCTCCCATCTCTCCCATATATAGATCTGTATATATGTATATTTTTATATATATATATGCACATACACACATATTGCTAATGCTTCAGGTGCATCATTGCTCCTCTTCCTCCCCTTCCTCCTCCAACCAATGATCAAGTCCATCTTCCCAGCCATGTGAAGCACCTGGAACAATATACTCAACTTCTCGCTAAGGCTCCAGTTATCAATTTCACAATAAACATTTTACAGTGAACGCTGCAGTGAAGCTTTCATTTGGTGAAGATTAAAAAAAAAAAACCAACTTTTGAAGCTAAAGTTATATATATTTTATGCTACTGGACAAGTTCATGTTACCAAATGGCTGAAAGAATCCCTTCACAAAAGAACAGTAAGTTGGGAACCAAAATGATTGCAGCGGAAAATGAAAGGTGAGTGATGGTCTTCAGCCTCTGTTCACTTGGTAGGAAGTAAGAAGTGTGTGAAGTTGAACAGGTCCTAGTAGTCTACTCCCACATTAAACTGAGAGTTTAATCACATGGAGAAGGCTGGTTCAGCCTTTAAGTAGAGTACTACAGCACATAGAATCATAGAATGGTTAGAGTTGGAAGGGACCTTAAAGATCATCAAGTTCCAACCCCCCTGCCATGGCCAGGGACACCTCCCAGTAGACCAGGTTGCTCAAAACCCCATCCAACCTGGCCTTAAACACTTCCAGAGATGGTGCATCAACAACTTCCCTGGGCAACCTGTTCCAGTGTCTTACCACCCTCACAGCAAAGAATTTCTTCCTAGTACCTAAATATGAATTCTCCCTCTTTCAGTTTAAAACAGCTATCCCTTGTCCTATCACTCCGCTCCCTGACCAGGAGTCCTTCCCCAGCTCTCCTGTAGCTGCTTTAGGGACTGGAAGGGGCTATGTGGTTTCCCCAGAGCCTTCTCCAGGCTGAACAACCCCAACTCTCTTGGTCTGTCCTCACACCAGAGGTGCTTCAGCCCTCTGATCATCTTTGTGGTCTCTCCTCTGGACCTGCTCCAACAGGTCCATGTCCTTCCTGTGCCATAACACGGAGAGCCGCCAGGCAGAGCACATACAGGCACACGTTTGCTCTCACAGAATCACAGGGCGATAGAGGATCAGAAGGGACCTCACCTCCAAGAACATCACAGAGGACTTAGTTCTGCAGGGCTATATTTAAAAACTGGAAGCTGGTCAGGTAGCTCAAGAATGAGGGCTGAGCAATCGCTTGAGTAAAAAGGAAGCGATTGCACATCATTTCAGACAAGGAAGCAGGGCTCCTGAATTCCAGGTTGTTGTAACAGCACTGGCTGAGCAATACTTGATGGACAACCTCCCCCCATGTCATACATGTCCTGTTATATCCTGTTCTGAGCCTTCTCAGCCAGCCTCACCTAGGGGCTAAGATGAAGACCACCTCACTCACTTTCTATTTTAGAACAAGGACTTTGCTGTGGCTGAATTTACACCCTACACTTAACGCAGCATTGCTCTACACAGCCCTGTAGCAAGAACAAAAACCCAAAATACCAGTAACACCTCAAAACAGGGAGCAAATTTCTAATACGACAGCTCCTTAAATCTATTCCCCCTCTACTCTGCACTCATGAGACCCCACCTGGAGTACTGTGGCCAGC
>VXBW01003021.1:280319-321788 GCA_013400375.1 Thinocorus orbignyianus
AAGAAATTTGTTGCTGCGAGGTGGTGAGGCTCTGGAACAGGTTGCCCAGAGAAGCTGTGGCTGCCCCATCCCTGGAGATGTTTAAGGCCAGGCTGGATGGGGCTTTGAGCAACCTGGTCTGGTGGGAGGTGTCCCTGACCATGGCAGAGGGTTTGGAACTAGGTGATCCTTAAGGTCCTTTCCAGCTCTAACCATTCTGTGATTTCAGTCAAGACCCGAAGCAGCCCAGGAGTTATTCCAGCCCTTACCAGTGCAAAAGTCTGCTGGACAAGCAAAAGTCACACTGTGAAACCAATTTCCCTAAGCAATGGAAGTGATCCCTTTGGAGAGCTGCACACCATGTGTCCCCAAAAGCCATTTTCACCACTCATTAATTAGGGAAGAGTCAAAAAGGGGCTTAGTTTCCCCAAAATGCAGTACAAGGCTGCAGAGGTGCAAGCATTACCAGGCACATCTAGTTTATCAAAGGACACACATACGTCTGAGCTGCATCTACTGGCGCTAAACTACTTTGAAGTTAAGAAAACTTAACCAGAACATCTCTCTTATGCAGAAAGGTTGAGGGATTTGGGGATTTATTTTTTTTTTTTTTTACTCTGGAGAAGGCTGAGGTTCATATCAATATCAATATCAATTCATATAAATACCTAGAGGGTCAGTGCCCAGAGGATGGGGCCAGTCTTTTTTCACTGGTACCCAGTGACAGAACAGAGGAAACAGGCACAAACTAGACATAAGACGTTCCGTCTGAACATGTGAAAAGGACTACTTTACTTTGAGGGTGGAAGTACACTAGAAGAGGCTGCCCCAAGACGTGATGGAGACACTATCTCTGGAGACATTCAAAACCCTCCTGGACATGTTCCTGTGCAATCTGCTCTAGGTGTACCTACTCTGGCAGGGGGTTTGGACTAGATATTTGCAAAGGTCCCTTCCAACCCCATATAAAAAATCCACAAACCCACAAAACCCAAACATCTTCACACGTTCTCAGTTCTAAAAGTTAAAAGCCATCCAAGTTAAAAAAAAAAAAANAGAGGGTCAGTGCCCAGAGGATGGGGCCAGTCTTTTTTCACTGGTACCCAGTGACAGAACAGAGGAAACAGGCACAAACTAGACATAAGACGTTCCGTCTGAACATGTGAAAAGGACTACTTTACTTTGAGGGTGGAAGTACACTAGAAGAGGCTGCCCCAAGACGTGATGGAGACACTATCTCTGGAGACATTCAAAACCCTCCTGGACATGTTCCTGTGCAATCTGCTCTAGGTGTACCTACTCTGGCAGGGGGTTTGGACTAGATATTTGCAAAGGTCCCTTCCAACCCCATATAAAAAATCCACAAACCCACAAAACCCAAACATCTTCACACGTTCTCAGTTCTAAAAGTTAAAAGCCATCCAAGTTAAAAAAAAAAAAAGAAAAAGAAATCAAAATCCTTTATTTTCTACCCTGTAATAAGGAGTGTTTTCTTAGGAAAAATACAAGGCAAGGAGGGAAAATAAAAGATAATTCCTGCCCAACACTTTTGGGGACCATCTTGCAACAAGCAGCAACTGTCTATGGTATGGCTAGGTCTATTGGCCCAGTGGACCCTGGATCAGGCCCCACTCTGAGAGCAACCCAGAGTTGTCCAACTGTGCATCTGCACCCAGTCTGGGAGCACACTATGCAGCTGCTGTCTGCTCTCCCTCCCTCCCCAGGAGAGCTGCAAAGTGGTTTGCATTTTTGTGTGTTTATAGATGAATACTGTATGGTAATAAGAGAGGAAGGGCAAAGCCCTGCACCTCACAGTTGGAGCCAGGATGACCCTACAGCAGTCATACCCAAAGCCATTCCCTTACACCCAGAACAAGAGGGCTGGTTAATGGGGCTTCAGCGGACTCTTCAGTTCTACTTTTTGAAGCAGATCCTACAGAGATTTCGTGTTTATTTTAAACTACACAAAAGGAAACTAGTCATCTTCTAGTCCCAGTAAACACTTACTTGTAAGGTGGCAACTGGAATCCATCTCTGAGTCCATTCCCCTCTGAAGTTGGCACAGGATGATGTGGCAACAAGCAGCAGAAACCAAGCACCGAGGGGCTCAGCTCTTCTTCTGCAGGCTTATCAGGAGAGCCCTGCTAACAGAAAGGCAGCCTGCGCCCTGTGAGAAATTGGGTAGGAGAGATTTCAACAGATCCCCTGCACAATGTTTAGGTCTTGCAAAACATTAAGCACATGGAAACATTTTGATTACAAAGCGGTTTAGTTGAAATATTTATTGCATTCCATATAAAACAGTAAAAAGCATCAGATCCACTGACACAATCTTCCCATTTCAAGTCATTTAAATACATTGCAAGAAGATTATTTTTGATATTGTGCATATAAAAGTATTGTATTTCAAGCAGTGCAGAACAGATCTATTTTTTCTCCTCCCTATCGAAAAAAGCAGACAATCTTTTGTTTAACCCTCTAGCCCTGACAAAACTTAACACCCAGGGGTTGGGCCAACCAGGGGAAGAAAATACCCCTACCCCTAACCCTGCTGTGCCTCCACACGGACAGGTCAGCACAGGCAGAGGCTTCTCAAGCCTACACAGGATGCCCAAACACCACCCCAAAAAGACAACTGCAGAAGACAAAGCCGGCAAAAGGATCTCTGCAGATTCATAGGGATCAACTGGCATTCCCAGTCCTGCCCTTTCTTGACCAGCTCAAGGAGCACAGTGCTGCTTTCCTTCCTCCATCTGCCTTGTCTCAGTGCTGTCAGATGACCACTTGATATATGGGCTGCTTCATCTTCTGGTTCCTTCCCTGGAGTCCTAAAGTATCCCCATCACTTTCAGACTCATTAAAATCCATGTCTGGAGACAGTAACGCCTAGAAAGGAGAACAGACAGATGTTGACCGAGTCAAAGTTCTCAGCTTTTCTTGATACTGCTTGCTGAAGGGGACAAGCACCCCTAGAGGGGTCTGCTGCAAGATCTAATAGTCTTTGGCAGATGGGAAAGGTCTCAAGGGTCAACTTGGTCATCTCTCCTACAACAGCCAGACAGGTTTGGGCACAGATGCTGTGATGGTGTCCCACCACCCCATACAATCCCCTCCCCCTCAAGAACAGAACAGGCAGCTAAAAGCTCTGTTCACCATGGGACAGGACTCAGACATAGATATGCATGATCAGGCCAGGCTACATCCTCAGTGGAGATGTACAAAAATTAAGCCACATGTTTTACAAACAGCTGTACCAAATGTAGATCTTTTCCCAGGCCCCCAGCTGCTTGCTACCTCCAGAGCTCAGCCAGGAGAGCAAGCAGAGCTAGAGGCAGCTTCAACCATGGCCAGCAAGCTTGAGATTAGATGCTACCAGGCTGGTAGCATCTAATTTCTTCCTGGCACAGCAGCTCCTGGCTCAGCCTGACACGTGGGAGCCAAAATAGAGCACTGACCCCTCTCACTGGTACCCCTCCAGGGAATAAAGCCAACAGCATTGCTCCACGATCAGAAGGCTGCCCATTGCCTCCAGGAACACCTACGCTCTCAGCGGCTAACTTCAGACTTGAAGCTACCAACAGGCTCTTTTGAGCTAACTGGCTGCCACCGGCCCGGAGCATTTGCATGATGCAGACAGAGCCACTCGTGGGAGATCCTCCAGCCACATCATCTGGAAGAGGAAAAAGGCCGGATTTTACTCATGCTATGGCTGCAATGACCACAGAAGAGCTGAAACCCAATGTCAACCAGCAGGCTGGAGGGATCAGCAGTTTGCATGGGTAATATTCATGGCTTGACAGACTGTTTGCTGAACCCCATCTTACTCCTTCTTCTTACCTCAAAAAGAACCAGGTTTGGGCAAGGGAAACCCTACTGCCATCACCCCTGAAAACTACTACCTCTAAGGACAGCTTAAGTGCAGTCAATCCTTGTGCTACATCTTGTGTCATGCCCAGCAGTACTCAGGAGCTCAAACCATGGGATTTCTAGTAAACACTAATCATTCACACCAGATTCTGGGCCAGCTCCTTGGCACCTCAGCACCAAACTCTACAGCATGGCCTAACAGCACAGCCAATGGCCTTCAGCTTTATTTCCCTAGATGAGCAACAACAATAGCCCTTTACCACTCATCCACTTGCCCAGAGAACCCAAACAGCATCTGAAGTGTGACCGGCAGGTCACGGGAGGTGATTCTACCCCTCTACTCTGCACTCATGAGACCCTACTTGGACTTGGAGTACTGTGTCCAGCTTCGGAGTCCTCAGCACAAAAAGGACATGGACCTGTTCCAACAGGAGGGCCACAAAGGTCAGAGGGGTGGAGCATCTCTCCTATGAGGACAGAGCGGGAGAGTTGGGGTTGTTCTGCCTGGAGAAGAGAAGGTTTCAGGGAGACCTTCTAGCAGCCTTCCAGTATCTGAAGGGAGCTACAGGAGAGCTGGAGAGGGACTCTTGGTCAGGGAATAGAGTCATAGGACAAGGAGTAACAGTTTTAAATCGGAAGAGGGGAGATTTAGATTGGATATTAGGAAGAAATTCTTTGCTGTGAGAGTGGTGAGACAGTGGAACAGGTAGCTCCAAGAAGCTGTGACTGCCCCATCCCTGGGAGTGTTCAAGGACAGGCTGGATGGCGCTTTGAGCAACCTGCTCTAGTGCGAGGTGCCCTTTGCCCAGGGCAGGTGGGTTGGAACTTGATGATCTTTAAGGTCCCTTCCAACTCTAACCATTCTATGATTCTATCAATTCATGGCTGATGCGGAGACAAGGGGAAGGAGCTTTCTCCAGCCAAGCAGTGTAGATCTTCCACCCAAGCCTCAGCCCCATCAGACTCCACTTTGCTCCAAAGACCAAACCAAAGTGCACTGAAGTTTTTTTTTCAGTGTGACCCACAGTGACAGCTTTCCAGCTCAAAGGCACAACTCAAGGGATGGTGCATTCACACTGTGTCCCCAACAGTTCCACCAGTCCCAGAGCACAGTATTCCTTGGGTAAAACCAAGAGCATAGGGAAAATTCCTCTTATCAGTAGTAATCTCTGTGCAACAGTGAATTAACTTGCCCTCTACTTGTTAGCACTTCAGAAGCACCATGGGCCCAGTCACCACAGCAACAAAGTGACTAAACAGGAAAAACAAACTCCAATGAGTCAATGACTTCAAAGGAGCAGAAGAGCCATGGGGGAAAGGTTTCCTCCCTACCCTCACACACACACCAGCCCCTCCATCTGATTTTTTTTTTTTTTAAAATCTTCAGAGCAGCACGTCAAACACTCAAAGCAGATCAGATTAAACTCTCGTCCCTCCTGTTGGTCTCAATGATTTTTTTTTGGTTTGTTTCAAGACATGCACTGGAAAGTTTCTATCTCTTCCAAGTGAAGATTTCCCCTGTTTATTGTATTAATATTGTGATGCTGTTGAACCATCAAAAAAATAGAAGGTAGGTAATTAGTCACAGCATTATAAGGTCACTGAACTCTGACAGGCTGCAACAGGCTAGTTTCGGGCCTAATGAACTACTAATTTTGGTGGGTTTCAGCTGAAAACCCGCATCTCCTTGCGGTCAAGTATGGATGATGGAGCAGGCACTGGATTTTGAGCATCCAGACCCATTCAGGCTGCTACCTGCCCACTGTATAGCTCACAGAGCTGCTTGAGCCAATAGGCCCCCAGCAGCCTTTCTACAATTCCCTGGGGAGCTCCATCACAAGACAGCACCTAATCACTGTGGCAGTCATAGGACGTACTTTCAGATATGGTTTTCAAACCAAACTCCAGGAGTTTTCAGCACAACTTGGACAAAGCCCTTCCCCTGCAGATGCATCCAGGTCAGGATCACAGCAGGTCAGTGGCACAGCTGGGAATGGACCAGTTTCCCAGTCCCAGGATAATGCGCTACTGTCTCAACTCAGCAGTCCTCAAATACTTCATGCATTCCTCCCCACACCAGGAGGCCAGCAGCCTGCAAAACAACATGAGTCATGCTACCGAAGACACAGCTGCCCGTGCACCCTGCTAACCTCTCCTGCCTGGGTGAAGAGACTGTTTACTGGTTTGGTACTCTATCCAAGCAGACCCTTCGAACCACAGAATCACCATGGTTGGAAGGGACCTCTGGAGATGAGTTAGTCCAACCCCCCTGCAAGAGCAGGGTTACCCAGAGCAGATTACACAGGAAAGCGTCCAACAGGTTTGGAATGTCTCCACAGATGGAGGCTCCACCACCTCTCTGGGCAGCCTCTTCCAGGGTTCTGAGAAGAGCCTAAACTCCATCCTCCAGACACCCACCCTTTAAGTATTTTTAAGCATTGTTAAGATCCCCAAGACATCCCCTTAGATAACTAAGCCACCTCAGTGGCAGATAAGAACTATGACACAGGCTGTCAAACAAACAGAGACGTTTCCCTGCTAGCCATGAAAACCTACCAGGTCCAGAGGTGAGAACCATCACACCATCCTCCTGTATCTGAGCTTACCTAGTTTTCTGTGAGACACTAAGGCTGGCAGGTGGGAGAAATTTCTTCCAGGGGCACCTTTATGCCCATCTTAATTTAGTTTCCACATAAGGACCAGGTACCTTTGTTTACCTTGAGTTATTTAAAAAAAATCAGCTCAGTTAAGCAATGAGGAGCTCAAACTTGCTCTTGAAATATTCTTCAATAAAAGCAAGCAACATAGGTATTGGCATTCATCAGCATCTTCAGTCTAGGAATTTGCAAAAAGTCACAGCTCATATGAAGGAAGAAATCAGGATAGGTGGTAGAGTCCACACCAACCAGAGGCAGGTTCCTAAATCCCAACCTTAAACTAGCCTCTGGTTTCACCCTAATGGTTCTCACATGTACCACTGTTATTAGACCAAGTCTTGCTTTAAGGTTTATCTCTGGAAATGTAAGCCTCCAGAAAAGGAGCAGACATTCACATACCATCCTTGCAGAAAAAAAAATAAAAAGGCAGCAAGCTCAAAAAAAGATCAAATAAAATATTTTTAAAACTGAATTGCTTTCCCGAGTGGAGGAAACAAAGAAACCCCTGATAAGATCTAAAGTTTATTGGAACTTGCCACGGCAAAGGAAAAGACACTTCGGTCAAGGGCAGGACTTATGCAAAGCTGAAATAATGGCCATGAAGATGAATGCATTTCCCCAGTCTGGAGAGCACTGGACTCAAACTGGCACTCAGACATCTCTTTCCTTACCATGTGAGGGCAAAAAAATACCACCACACTGGGTAAAGACCAAGGCAGGGCACAAGTCTGAAACAACAGAAAACTTTGAGGCTGACTTGGACCACTAGGTTGACTAGGGCCATTAAGATGATCAGAGGGATGGAGCACCTCTCCTATGAGGACAGGGTGAGAGAGCAGGGGCTGTTCAGCCTAGAGAAGAGAAGATTATGGGGAGACCTCATAGCAGCCCCCCAGTATCTGAAGGGAGCTCCAGGAGAGCTGGAGAGGGACTCTGTCAGGAAGTGTAGTGATAGGACAAGGGGTAATGGTTTATAATTGAAAGAAGGGAGATTTAGATCAGATACTAGACAACTTCTTTCCTGTGAGGGTGGTATGACACTGGAACAGGACACTCAAAGACGTTGTGGCTGTCCCATCCCTGGAGGTGTTCAAGGCCAGGCTGGATGGGGCTTTGAGCCAGCCCTCTAGTGGGAGGTGTCCCTGCCCATGGCAGGGGATTGGAAATCTATGATCTTGAAGTTCCCTTCCAACTCTAACCATTCTACGAGTCTATGGAAAGAACAGTGAAATTCTTCCAGCCATAAGAGTGAGAATGTACCTTTCAGGGTGTCAGTGTAAAAGAGCTCAGTCTTTTCGCCCTTATAAGCAAGAGCCTATGATCACATCTGTGGCTCACCAGAAGAACCTTAAAATCCACAAGATGGTGCCAACTCTTTGGTCTACACTGCAGCCATAGAGTCAGTAAGTGACATCAGTGGCACAATTCCCAGTTGCTGGGCTGCTTCTTGCTACCCAGCTGGTCTACCAAGCCTAGGACAGTGCTGAGTTTTCCTGCCATGCCTATATCCCTATAGCAAATGGTGAGCGTGGGTTTTGAACAGGTTAACTTCAGGCCTCTCTTTCCATTCTCCTTCTTCTCTCCCCCTCCTTTTTCAAACACAAACTGCTAGTTCAAGTGAAAATAAGGACACTCTCTATTGGCAAGATAGGCAGAGAGTTGAAATTCAAGAAGGCAGCACGATGGGGAGCTGTTGGCGCCTGCTGCCAGACAGCCCTGATGAACCCTGATAAACCACAGGACACATTAGCCTCAGCCAGTTCTGCCCTGCAAAGATCCTCCTCAGCCCCTACCCTCCCACCCCCCCTTCCTCCTCTGTTGGGAAGCAGGGAAAGAAATTGCCCCACTTGAACAAGTTATTAGCAGCAACGAGCCCAGCAAACCCTAATTTCCTGGTTTTGAGCCTAAATTCCAGCCAATCCAGCTCTAAGACCCAGCCAACCAACACTATTTTTAATTTATAGCCTAAGCAGTTGACACACGAAGCAGAAGCCTACATGTCAAACCCATTAGTTGACTGAGGCCCAGTGCCAAGAAGCAGAATTAGAAGAGCAAGTCACCTCCTTCTGTATGTCATCTGTATCTTCCTTCTCTGCCCATATTATTTGTTGGGCCAGAGGCACAAGAACATGTCTGAGCAGGAAGGAGGCAGTCTCTGTAGACTGCTCCAATTACAAATCGGTTCCCTTGGTAGATCCATTGCGGTGATAGATCAGAGGGTTTCAGAATGGACAGATGTTCTACATGCTGAAGGTCTCAGTGGAAATTGGTCTGAGAAAAGTTAGAAGTAAGGCAGATGGCCAGCTCCACTTCCATAGAGGACCAGTAACTACAATGCCATCTGTGTATCCACAGTAGCCGTCATCTGTGGGACTGGATGCTGCAAGTTCAGGTTCAGAAGGCTGAGAAGGAGGTTGATGTCTCAACTAGAGATGTTGCCTCCTCACTCCTGCTTCTGAGCTGGTGTAATTTTAACTGATCTTAAACCATCCAGTCAGTAAGGCAGATCTTCACCACCAGCTTTGTCTTTTGAGCAGACCTCCAACTTAGCTCTTCTAAGCAAGTACCACCCTTGAATATCAGTCATCACCAAGAAACCAGGACTGCACTATACCCAGGGACAAGTTCGTGCTCAGAGTCAATCCACCTGCACATGGTAGGTATGAGTTCTCACCATCAATGCATAACCACCAAGATACACTGGTACTGCCCAGCTCTGGCTTCTCTTCTCTCCTCTCTCCAAAACAATAAAGACTTCTCAGGAATGCCCTCACCACCCACACCACTCAGGAAACTCCCTGGGGCACAACATTTACATGTTTCTGATGATCCTGCCAAGCTACAACTGTTTATCTGGAGGCAGGGCCAGGAGGAGTGACTCACTTGTTTCAACAGCTGCTCACATCTGCCTGACCTTCCTGCCAGAGGGAGGATTCCTCTGACACTGTATCCCCACAAGCAGCAGCCACTTCCCCACTGCACCCTTGAGCTCTGGAGGCCATGGCTGTTGTGCAGACTGCCAAGCACACTGCTAAGTACTGTCATCTCCATCTGCCTTGCAATGGCACCAGCAACTGGCCATCCCACTCATCAGCACAAAAGATGAGTTATTCTTTATAAAAAGGAACTTTCAGAGAGCAAGAGCTATTTCTGTTCATCCTAAATTCCTCAGCAGAAGCTACTCCAGGAGCCAGCCTGCCACTGCCAGAAGCTCTTATCTCAAGAAGTCTCACCAGCAAGCTGCAGTATGTCAGCCATCATTCACAGAGCGCTTTGAAACAGGGTCTGGGTGCCCAGGGAAGGAAGGGAATTCAACCCAGTGACTCAGGTTGTGGTCTCTGAGCAAAAGCCAATGAGATGCAGACACCACCTGCTCAGCAAACCATGTGTCATTAATAAGAACAAAATCTGCTGGGACTAAAGCATTTCCTGACCACCATAACTTCTAAGTGTCAAGCTCACACTGCAAAAAAAATGCAGCTTCCTACAGCTGAGGAACCATCTCCTGGCTGAAGAAAAAAAAACCATCGACAAAAATAGGATTCCTTACTAGGCCTTATCCTCTAGAAGGGATGTTTCCAATTAGAGTGAGGAAAGCAAGCTCTTCTAAGCCAAGATTAGTTACAATTAAAAATGGGAAATTTGAAAGAGACAGTGCAGAGGTACCCACCAGCTTCAGCCTGCTGCCCCAACAAGTCCACAGCTTTTGCACTAACCCGTAACTCATACCCCACCAGATACTGTCATTGTTTAGGACAATATTTCAACATAGCCTATGATCTTCTTCATTGTCAGACAAGGTGCGACCCTCCCAGGAAACGTCCCTCTGTTGACCTCAGCTGCACACATGAGAAGTTTGTTTGGCTTCACAGGCTCATCCCCAACATTTGTGAAGGGAATTAGGCAGTGTGATGGCATGCTGCACAGGTGTGGTAAAGCCCACCAGTCACACCAGAAGCTCACAGTTTGGTCTCAAACACAGGACATCCTTGGTCCTACCTGAGATTCCTCAGTCCACTTAGCCTGAGGAGTTTCTGTGGATCCATTGATGTTCAGGGTGTCCTTCTGCTTATTTTTCCTCATGATCCAGCTGTCCACAATCCAGAACATAATGATCTTAGGGAGAAAGAAGTTGCATGAGTAATTGCAGAGACCAAAGTAATTCAATCATAGCTACTTTTACCCTCTTTTGGTTTACCCCCAGATAGGCAGCCTTGATCAACCTAATTTAATATCTAAGTTAACCCTGCGTTAACCTATGTGTCCACAGGGGCTGGATGAGTCAAATTCCTGAAGTCCCTTCCCATATAAATCCTATTGATTCCACAGCTGATGAAAAAGGAAAAAGACTACCATAGGCTGAGGGTTATCAACTATTGGGACAGGCTGTGGTTGAGTCACCATCACTGGAGGTATTTGAAATACAGGTAGATATGATGCTGAGGGACATGGTTTAGTGGTGTTTTTTGCAGTGCTATGTTAATGATTGGACTCAAGTGATCTTAGAAGTTCCTTACAACCTAGATAATTTTATGGTTAATTTCTGGTGGAAACTTAAAAAGTCAAACAAAGCTCTATCTAACATTCATCTGCTTTGTTTGCACCAGCCTCCAGCCAGTTCTTTAAGAACCAGAGATTGCTTTCAAATAAGAAAATGCAGTCTTAGGAGGCAGAGAGAGGCTAGCAGCAGAGGCAGATAACCTCAACTTTGCCAACACTGCACCCACTGCAACACTTATGGTACGAGTGGAAAGGCTAAGAGAGCTGAGACTCTTTAGCCTGGAGAAGAGAAGGCTGAGGGGAGACCTTATTAATGCTTATAAGTATCTGAAGGGTGGGTTGAAGGATGATGGAACTGGACTTGTTGTCAGTGGTTTCCAGTGACAGGAGGAGGGGCAATGGGCTAAAGCTGGAATACAGGAAGATCCATTCAAATATGAGGAAAAACTTGCCAGTGAGGGTGACAGAGTCCTGGAAGAAGCTACCCAGGGAGATTGTGGAGCCTCCTTCCCTGGAGACTTTCAAGACCCACCTGGGCGCAGTCCTGAGTGATGTGCTCTGGGCAATCCTGCTTTAGCAGGAGAGTTGGACTGGATTGATCTCTAGAGATCCCTTCCAACTCTGACAATTCTGTGATTTCGTGAGAAGAGTTCAACTCTCCTTCTCCAAGGGGGATCTGAATAGTAACACCTTATTCTTACTTTCTATCTTAGCAGGAACTGAGGAGCAGGTCAAGGATTACATAGAATCCGGGGCACCAGGAAAAACAGCTGAGCTTTCAAGAGGTTTTGCCAAATGAGTTCTGAGGAGAACAGTAGTTTTGGGTAATCTGAACACCTTGCCTTGCTGTAATGCAATCTGAAGTCTGGCTAAATGGCTAGACTGACAAGCTGCCAGAGATCACCACCGACAAACCATCCTATAGGAACACAAAGAGCTTTGGGGCACCTCTATGCCTGTAACTTGCTGCTGAGATGCAGTCCTTGGCTAATGAGGCCCAGCTTCCTTCAAAGAGTTAAAGAGTCAGCCACCCAGCAGCTTGGACAAGGGAGTGGGAATTACAACCACAGCAGGACAGCAGTGACAGATCTGTATATTTATAGCAATACACATATTTGTTTCTACTCCCCTCCTCCCTGTCCCAGCCACTTCAATTACTCAAGGCTGCCCCAAGCAAATTTCTGTACATCCTCACTGCTGAGAGAGGACCATGATTTCCAAACCACCCCACCCAGTGCCTGCAAGAGGCATCACTTACATTGACTACAAGAGGCACAACACCCATGACCAGGAAGAGTTCCAGTTGGGGGTTTGGGATGTAATCCAGGAGGATCTGCTGCAGCTGCAGAAGAGAAAGCATTGAGAAGCATTATTTGAGGAGCTCTGTTGTGAGATCTTTGCTGCAAACTGCTTGCCTTCTTACAGTAGCAGTCTCCTCCAGCGAGGGCTCTGCAGCCTTTGCTTTATCCCAGCCCTAAGAAAGATGACATGGGTTATTCTTTTAGCCCAGCTGCTAAACGTGATTTTGTACAGAGCAAGAAAGAAGTACTGCTAGTCTTTCAAGTGTAACTACAGATCAAAACAGCTTGTGGGACTTTCTGTGCCTCCTTGGAGCCTCACTTGAAAATAAGGACGCCAGCCATGAGTGTGGAGAGGAAGCCAGCATGATCTCTGGATCCACCAGTGCGTGCTGCTGAACATGTTCATGTCCAAGTCTGAGGACAGCCAGCTACTGGGTTTGAAGCACAAGCCCTTAACAAGAACAGATAAGTGCTCCCAGATTGCTGCAAATAACTCTTCAGTCAAGTCACATCAGCCTGTGAGGTACTACAACACTCTGTCCAACCGTGCTCAAAATTGGAGTTACCCATTGACTCCCAGAATTGATTTTTATACCCATCAAGCCTACTCACCACCAGGTACATGGCTACAAGGGCCACAGGTTATTATTTTTTATATTTTAAAACAGAAACTCATGATCAACACAGTTAGCATTGCATGAACTACAACACAGAAGCAGCTGGGGAGCAGGGAGGGGAAGGACAACACACTACTCAGTTCTTCCCAAATTAACCTCCGGGAGGTCCCCCTAGTTTAGGTATGGGGTCATGAAACACCAACATGAACTGACTTGACAAGATAATGTAAAAATCCTCTGGCAGAAATGAAGTAGCTCAGCTGCCAGCCCAGCCCATGTTATCCTTCCAAGGATGGAAAAGAAAATTAAAGTAGCATCTTATTCGGCTGGCTTTTGACTAGTAAGAGAATGTGCCAAAAGCCAAACTGTTACAAAAGTCGTTTCCCCAATGCCTAATTATTAGAGAGATGTCAACAAGTCATAAGGATTAAAGACCTATGATGATAGTAACAGCTAATTAAGGCAAAGCTGACAACTAACAAATTGCACAGCTGTGACTGGAAAAAAGTTACAGTCCAGGAGCTTACCTTTGTCAAACCAGGGATAAACACGACAAGGCTAATCACAGCCTTCCCCAAACCCGTTATCAGCAAGTAGAGGCAACACTGGTAAAAGACAGCAGCAAGTTGTGGAGGGTCACCTGGGAAAAACAGCATATTAGATCTGAGACAGAAGACATGAGGAGACAGCCTTGCAGAAAAGTTGCCTCCTGTTTGATACCAGAGCTGATCAGAGGGACAAGGGAAGTGTTTCCCTATTTCAAGTTTTGCAGTGAGACAAATACTCAGTACTAAGCTTCAAATTCAGAGAGAGATTTTTCTGCCTACAGTTGTAGGAGCACGTGGTCGGGGTGGAAAGCTTTGGTGTCCCTGCTGGGTCTACAAGGTGCTACTCCATTGAAGATCAAAACATACCAAGATTTAAGCTCAAATCTTTCTAGTTTAAAGAAAACAAAAGTAAATCTGATTAGTATTGAAGAAAATTTAGCAGATACCTGCCATTCATTTTGCATCTTTGCAAACTGATGCAGAAAGGGGAAAAAGACACCCCACTTCCATCTGTTCAGACTCCCTGCAGCAGGGGTTTGCCTTTCCTACTGCAGTTGTGTTTTTGAATTAAACTGGGCTGTAAACAAAAGAGCTCTCCCTCATCAGACACAACACACACAACTACCACCCCATGCCTTTTGTTCTAGAGGCTGGTTCTTTTTTACTACTCCTTTCAGGGCTGATTCCAAAATAGAGATGGCAATGAACCAGATCTCTGCTTGATCTGAAGGGCAACGTTGCCGACAACACTCAAAAAGACCTACCTACTAAGCAAATGCTAACATTATGTTATGAAAAGATATGGACCTGTTGGAATGGGTCCAGCAAAGGGCCACCAAGATGATCAGAGGGATGGAGCCCNTTATCCACCTGCTGTCCCACTCCCTATTCCATCAACCTGCCTCTGAAATACACCACCAAAATACCTTCTTGCTTTGCATCTCCTCCCCCACTCTCCATCCTTCCTAGATCAAGGGCTCTGCTGGAACAGGAGTCCTACAAGGCAGGACTTCTATAAAAGGGAGACACACAGTTCTGGCTCTGCCCAAAGACCTAAAATTCCCTGATTTTATCCAGCAATTACAGACACTCCTGGGCTTTCAGGGGCCACAGCCCAATGGTATCACAAGCTGGAATTTCCCATTTCACAAAGTACAAGCCATGTCTGGCAACTCTAAGGAGACAGCATCAAGTTTTATGAATTTTGGTTTGGATAACAACTACATTCTCCCCCATTTGAGGAAAAGGACAAACAGCCTTTGAGAGGCATATTTTCCCTCTCCTTCAGTCACTAATGGCCATCACCAGTATCTACCCCACAGTGCTGAGCTACTTTGAGCTGGATGGATACAGAGATTTGAGAGAAGGAAGCCCTGCTTGTGCAGGAAGGTAGATATCTCATCTCCGCAAAACACACTAAAACCCTTTATACAGGGAAAAATCTTGAAAGCTCAGGAAACTCAGATATTTCCTTATGAGTGTGTTGCTTTAGGACATCAGTCACTCTGCCCCTTCTCTGGTACTCTTTTGCCAAGGTATCAGAGATCTCATTTCTCTTCTTAGGTTTGCCAAGGTGAAAAGTCCACTGAGATGGGTCCCCCAGACTTTTCCCTCCACCCTTTTAGCTAATAGGAGCCTCACAAAATCCTGGAGCATTTTGACTAGAACAGCAAACTGCTAATCCCTTCTGAAATAAAGTTAATCCCAATAGCAATCCTCAAAACACAATACTGCTGGGCTGATCCTTCTCTGCACAAGGACCAGTTAGTATCCTGCATGCTCCTCTATTAAAACCAAAAAGAATGAGTCATTAAAGACATCACCTGCAATTTGCTTACTGCCAAGCCTTACATAACCAGCTACCAGCAATAGTCTGAAAAATTCTCATCACCATTTTCAGTATGAGAAGCATAAATTTTCAGTCCTAAACAGAATTAATTTTTTTTTTGCTGATGAACTCAACAGCTGGTTATGTGATACTCCCTGTCTGAGCAAGAGACAGGGGCTCCATCACCCCAGGTTTCAGAGCAATTCACTCAAAAAGAATCAATGCTAATTAAATATGAATGTTTCCAATGGGGCACTCACCAAGTAATAAGTAAAAGCATATTTGTATTGTTTAACAACGATAATGGTACCATATCTATTACAAGTGCTTGCTTCAGCCCTTTGTAAGCGCCCTGCCAGCTGGTTATCATCTTCCCAGGCTCATCAAAATATCTCAGGTCTGCAAAACTGAGCTACAGTATCTGGTTTTAGGAAAGCTGCAGCATTTCCTCTTACCACTTGAATACAAAGATAAGCCTTGGCAACACTTGTCTCCAGCATAATCTGGCCCAGAATTTGTAATTACATCTGTGCAGGAGATTCCAACCCACCACGAGATGCCGATGCTCGACGCCACTTTCAGGCTGCAGTGGACTGGGAGCTCTGCCCCACTTTTCTCAGCATGGTACTGGTGAGACATGGCAGGGGAAGACAACACCAGCAGCTTGCAAAAGCACATTTAACCAAACCACACCACAAACCCCCAGCCATAGAGCCAAGCAGAGCATGCTGGGATTTAATAAGAGCTGGTACCCAAAGAAGCCCAGCTCTATGGAAATCTGCTTCCCAGCAAGGGCAAAATGGGTTTCTGAGTATATTTGTCCTTATGTTGTCATTTATTAGTGATCATCAGAGGACTGAAGCAACTCTGCTGTGAGGACAAGCTAAGAGAGTTGAGGGTGTTCAGCCTGGAGGGAAAAAAAGAGTTCCAGGGAGATCTTGGAGCCCCTTCCAGTACCTAGAGGGGCTATAGGAGAGATGGGGAGGCACTATTGGTCAGCAAGTAGAGCAACAGGACAAGAGGTAATGGTTTTAAATTGAAAGAGGGAAGATTCAGGTTAGATATTAGAAAGAAGTTCTTTGCTGTGAGGGTGGTGAGACACTGGAACAGGTTGCCCAGAGAAGCTGTGGATGCCCCATCCCTGGGGGTGTTCAAGGCCAGGCTGGATCAGGCTTTGAGCAGCCTGGTCTGGTGGGAGGTGTCCCTGCCCACAGCAGGGAGTGAGGAACTGGGTGGTCATGAAGGTCTCTTTCGTCCCAAACCATTCTGTGATCCTATGATTAGCACCATACCAAAACATTTGCAAAGCTACAGCTAAGAATAGGGGCATCCAACTCATATGTCCATGCCAGAGACCTCAGAGCAATCACCTTGCATCCCAGCTTTTCAATTGCTCAAGCTGTGATTGAGAAGGAAGAAAAGGAGGGGAGAGAGAAGAACCGGGAGGCCAAGGGTGCAGAGAGGCAGCTGAGCTATGACAACAGCAAGCAGAGTGTGTGCCAGGCCAGCAGGGAACTGCACGGAGGAAAGGAAGGAAGAGGGAGTCAGGAAGGTTACGTGTGAGCGCACACAGCAGAGCCTGCAGAGGATCTCACGAAGCACATGTCTCCCTTCCCTGGCAGGCAACAGCTTAATGGGTGGTCTGCAGAGGAGATGGGAGCAGTGTTAGAAGCAGCTGGCAATTAAAAGCCAGTGTCAGAGAGGTTTTGATCCTCCTGAAGCATGGACAGCCTCTCCAGATAGACTCAGGTACCCAGTTGTCTTTGGGACAGTGGGGCATTTTGCCCCATATGCCAAGACCAACCTATTGTCCTACCAGGCTACCATCACCCAGAGCTCCGAGAATAAGCAAAAACAGGAAAACTATTATGGATGCATTGTGTTCTTCCTGCATTTGAACTCTTTTTCCCTTTTACTCTGTGTTCTCAGCTGTCCTCCACCCCCTGTGGGGAGACAGGACTAACAGCCACAGCACCCGTTGTGAGTCAGCTCTTCTGCGCAGCAGGCACGATGGCGCTTGCCCAATGCTTGCTGTCTCAGCTTGCCCAAGAAGCAACAGCAAGTCTGAGATCTCTCTCAAATACCTGCTCCCTCACACCCTTTTGGGGATAGGAGCTCTCTACCACTCATCATAACCAACAGCTATGATTCCTAATTGGGCATAAGTTCTCGAACCCTCAATGAGCCATCTTTACAGACAGGTTTTGGCTATCCAGGCTGACATATAGACACTAGAAAAGCAAACTTGCTACTTAACCCACCCAAGGCAGGGACTTGCCCATATCACCAAGGTTAACAACTTCTCAGCTCCTCACCCAAAAAGTTGTCCTTTCATTTAGGAAGGAAGCCATCAAATTGCTCTTGATTTTTTTCTTTTTAGGTTTGACCACCTTTAGAAAAGGAAAACCTTTTCTCTCTTCACTACAGGAAAGTTTCTACTGTGTCACTGCAAGGTCCCACCTAGGGAACTCTACTTCCGAAACCAGAGGTCTGTCCCAGTTAGGCCAGCTTCACTAGCTAGAGCATACAGTGTGCAGCAAGCCTTTGGTGTAGCCACTAGACAAGCCCATAAAATTGATTGGCCACATTATCTCCTCCTTTCAAGGCTAGATGATCTTCCAATCCAAACTATTCTATGACTCCACACTTAGGAAACAAGACTAGAAAACTTGAGTTGATCCCAGCTAACCACAAACCTTATTTAGGTGCTGGTTTCCTACGGCAAGATGGTCAGAAGCATCCTCAAGAGACAACTTACTATCTTTAGTCGATAAAATGCTGTCCAGAGGTGCCCTGCTCCATGGATGGGAGAGGATTGTCCTTACGTGAAGTGTTTTCATTACATAAATCTAGACGAGTGCCTACAAGTTTGTTTCTGCCACACAACATTTTCAGCCAGCAAAAACTAACCTGCTACCTAGAAGCTTAATAAATAACTAAATAGATTTCCTCCTCTTGGCTGTGTTCAAGGTTTCACTTTCCTTGTAGCAGAATGGGTAGTAAGTCCAAAGGATCTTTGCAGCCTCCACATCACACCTGTCAGGAGATTACACATCCCTTTGAACACCACTGGTTTCTTGTCCTCAGTTCTAGCTGGAAGGTAACCCAGGACACAGAATGATGGAATGGCTAGAGTTGGAAGGGACCTTCAAGATCACCTAGATCTACCCCCCTGCCATGGGCAGGGACACCTCCCACTAGACCTGGTTGCTCAAAGCCCCATCCAACCTGGCCTTAAACACTTCCAGGGATGGGGCATCAACAACTTCTCTGGGCAGCCTGTTCCAGTGCCTCACCACCCTCACAGGAAAGAATTTCTTCCTAATATCTCATCTAAATCTCCCCTCTTCCAATTTAAAACCATTACCCATTGTCCTATCATTATACTCCCTGACACGGGGACTTTACCACCAACCTCTCCTTGTAGCTTAGTACTTAATAAACACCCTTTGCTCAAACCTTCTTATAGCCATCACCCACCCTGATAAACACAAATATCCTCCTTCACCCCAAGGATGCACACAGTGCATTTAGATTGTTCTCCTCCAGCAGCTTTGCTGGTGTTCCCCATCCCACCATCAGCCATACCTCCTTGGTTATGCAGACTGAGAATTACTGGTGTTCACCCAGCAGCCTCACACAAACACATGTCTCTCATTCCCCCTTGTGCGTGGGAGCCCAACTGCTGGCAGAGCGCAAGCAGCACTGCTAGAGGTATTCAAGTTGCTGCCACACAACAGGATTAGTTTTAATCCAGGCTGTGCAACGTACCAAGCTGTCAGCATGGCCCACGTGTTCCTGGCAGACAGCTTTATTTACGGTCTTCTGGGGACTGTGTGGGCAGCAAGCAGGTAAGGAAAAACTTAACCACAGCCAAAGCAGAGGGTTCAGGGCAGCTGAGGAAAAGCAAACATTTGAAAGCACTGAAAGTTGTACTGGGTAACATGGAGGGGATAGAAAGAGTCCCTAAAAACCTTAGAGGTACCCAAAATGGTACCTCCAAAATCAGTGCCAAGTACAGAGAAGGCTAAGAAACAGCCATAAAGCATCTGAACTGCATAGAAATGCTCGCTTTGAGGCCAAGAACAGGTTTTCAGAGACTGGGACGTGACCCATCAGGGCAACTGTATGGGTCTGGTGAACATTCCAAACCCTCTCTGGCATGTTCTTGAAGCACAAGAGAACATACAGCTGGAATCAGTCCCTGGCTTGCAGTGTTGCATCACTGCTCTGGGTCTTTGGTCCCTGAGATACTGCTGTTGTAGTGGGGCAAACGCTGCTGCTAGCAGCCAGATGCAGGAGGTTCAAAGGTTTGCACCACTGCTCAGAACAAACACTTGATCACTTGAGGATGGTTCTCAGTCTTCTCCATACTTTTTCCTCGCCGTGTCCTAGGGGTGGAAAGGCCAGGCTTGCTGAGGACAAGACAGCCCCTCAGGTTAGAGCTATTTTCAGCTCTATTTCCTCAAGTGTTAGCAGCCAGCTCCCTTGGCTGCTTCAGGATGTGGGAATATTTGTTATGGAAATTTTGTACACCACCACAACTGGGCCAGCAGCAGCCTACACAGGTCCTCAGTTAAACTCAGCAGCTGGCACAGAGCAGATTCTCCTATAACTAAATTTGACCAGCAGAGTTCAACAGGCCACTAAACAGACTTAAAAGCCCTCCAAGCAACATGCCTTTCCATTTCCAGACAGTGAACGAGCACAAAGGATCAAGCTTAGACAAGTCACTGACTATTACCACAGTCACACACAAGTCAACCTCCAGATGGGTCTCCAGGGAGGTATTTTCAAGCAAGAACACCCTCTTTCCCCTCATCATTTCTTAGTGCTCCTCTTCAGCATTACACTTGCACATTGCAGAAACCATCTCTTGCCAAACTCCTAGAGCTTGCTTACCTGAAAGAAATATTCCAGTATTTCTAATACTTTAGAGTTACTAGACACATAGAATGGTTTTGGTTGGAAAGAACATTAAAGATGATTTAGTTAAAAATTGCCCCACAGTGGGCAGGGACACCTTCCACTAGATGAGGTTGCTCAAAGCCCCATCCAGCCTGGCCTTGAACCCCTCCAGGGAAAGGGCATCTACGGCTTCTCTGTGCAACCCAGGCCAGTGTCTCACCACCCTCAGAGTGAAAAGTTTCTAATATCTAATGCAAATCTTTCCGTTTGAAGCCACTACCCTACAACTCATGTTACCACTACACTCCCTCATAAAGAGTCCCACCCCATCTCTCGAGTAGCCCCTTTAAGTACTGGAAGGGGCTTATAAGGTGTCTTCACAGTTCTCTCTTCTCCAGGTTGAACATCTCCAACTATCCTCATAGCAGAGATACCCCATGCCTCTGATCTTTTTTATGGCTCTTCTCTGGACCGGCATCTACAATGCTGAGACACCATGACTATACAGACCTTCCCTCTAGGGAACTACTTATTGCTGTGTGAATGGGTGAGGGGGAAGATGGCTGGAGAGTTTAGAGATGGGGGACAAAGCTGAAACGGGCTTCATCTGCATGCTCTGACTCCAGCTAACATTTCCCCTGCTCCGTCTGTACAGACCTGGCGACATCTCCAAGACCTTGGCTATCCACCTCCCAAGTCCTCTGCAGCTTAAGCTCTGCTCTCCATCCTTCAGAAGTCCCCTACAAGGACACCTGTAGGCATTGTTGGCTGCTACCCTGCTAGAGCAATAGTGCACACAGTATTCATGGAGTTTATTAGCTCTGAGCATGTGTAAGGCAACCATAACTCTCTAAAGCCTGCTTGAACCAAGATGAAAATTAAACCTCTCCAATCTTTGATCTTAGGAGCCAAGCATCTGCAGAAGATTTTTAAATGCAGTTTCCTGTGCTTAGATGCAGTCCAAAGACTAATGAAGAGCTGTTGGGCAAAGAGATAGGAACATAAGCACATAGAAGACTGACTCTCCACTAACTAAAAAAACCCCTAAAACTCAGGTCATTCTTGGCTGTAGCAACCATTGGCTCACGCACAAGAGAGGCTGATCTTAGCACAGGTGTCTCCTGTGCTTGGGGTGCAACTCGAGCTGGAGGGTCAGAAAGGAAGCAGTTGCAACAGATTTGGTTTTTACTTTAAGACCAAACAGGTATATGGGTACTGGCTACAGTTCAAGAGCAGGCTAGATGGGGCTTTGAGCAACCTGATCTAGTGGAAGTTGGCCCTGCCCATGGCAGGGAGGTTGGAACTACATGATCTTCAAGGTCCCTTCCAACCCAAAGTATCCTCTGAGTCTATACTGGACAAAACCCACAATCAGTCCTTTCCCAATGTTTGGAGCAATGGCACTCGCCACTCTGCAACATGGATTCACTGCTTTCCTGCACTTCCTTCTCTGCAAGACTGCAAGAGACATTTGCTCCTCAGGAGCACTAAAAAAAGCAACAAAGTCTGGTACAGCAATTAGACCAAAATGTGAATCATATTTCTGGAGCCTGTATCAGACTGTACAAAGTTTACTAGCATCTTCCAAATGGCTTTGGAAGTTACTTCACACCCGAGATGAGGACAGCAGTGTTTTGCTTTCCTACAGAAGGATTGCTCTGGACATGCCACTTGACTCCTACCTAACTTTTCCATCATGGTCACTCTGGCAAGAGACCTACAGCAACAGCAGTGCTCAGTGGACAAGATATTTAATCCTCAATTCAAGAGCGAAAATTCAAGCAACAGCAGAAATCTTTTTTTTTTATTAATGAAAGCAAGATTTCCTAAGAGGAGCAAGCTGTTTCGGTAGTCTAAGCCAGCCTTCTCGAGGGGCCAACTATAGCTCAACACAAGTTCAAAAGCCAACCGTAAGGCTAAAGCAAGCTGTCAGTACACTTTAACATTTCCTTGCTTCTGCTCAACTGCAGACGTGGCACATGGAGCTGAAGCCGTGCCCTGGGATGCTGCAGCTGGGTCACCTCATCTGAACAACTTTAGTGCTCTGTGCTTAGTTCCTCAGCATTTTGAGGAAGAGCCACTAGGAAAGAACAGAGTCCCCATCAAATGCATGCCGTCAGGATGTTGAACCTGCACCAGAGACCACTGCAGCCTTTAAAGTCAGTCTCAGGCTTGATAAGAGTCATCTCTGCCACATCTCATCATTTCAAGCCGTCTGTTGCCATCTGTTCCACAAACAGAACTACCTTCTTCAGACTGCACCATCACCCATTTACACACAGTGAACATGAGCCTGAGTAAGAGCTCACAAGTCAACAGGGTTTCCACATCAGTCCTAGTTTGGTCCAAGTTCCACCAGCCCAGTTATTAGACCAGCTACTATGAATACAAAGGATCAGACTACCTTCAGAACAGACCAAAAGATTAAAGTCTTAAAGGTGGAAATGTGATTGGTGTGAATAGGATGCATTTTTTAAATTAAGACTATGTCTAATGTAGAGACAAATTCAATGTAAGATAGGCAAAGGGTTAATTTTCCCCCTTTCCTGCAGCCATGGAGAAGCGCTGCTCTCCTGGAAGCTGGCTCTGCTCTTTCTAAAGGGAAGTGCTACCCTCTAGTGGGGCTGGCTAAGAAAGACTTTTCTGAAACTTTTTCTTCCTCATCTCGCAAAAGAAGTCAAAGCAGAGAAGTTGCCATATCAGGACATCCTTAAAATTTCTTCAACATACCAATAGGCAAAAAAAAAAAAAAAGCCAACCAAACCAACCCAAAAGTAATTTGCGAAATTAGATTTGGGGCCAGAGTGTGTCCTGGCTCATGCCTAAAGCTCAAGGCAAATGCAAGAACAACCCTGTGTCTGAATTGAGAGGCTAAACAAACAAAAAAAGTAAAAATCATAAAATTATTAGAGTTGAAAGGCACCTTAAAGATCATCAAGTTCCAACCCCCCTGCCATAGCAGGGACACCTCCCACTAGACCATGTTTCTCAAAGCCCCATCCAGCCTGGTCTTGAACACCTCCAGGGATGGGGCAGTCACAGCTTTCCTGGGCAACCTGGGCCAGTGTCTCAAAGAGCCCCACAGAAGTCACCACCACTGCACCCAAACACCTGAATTTATCATACACATGTCCCAGGGCACATTATCCACCCAAGGAAACTTTCAACCTTTCATCACCAACACCCAGTGAGCCTTAGCAAGGCAACAAGCAGAGTCATCTGCAACCTCATGAGCAACCAAACCACCCTTGTGCAGAGTAGTGGACACCTACCATATTCTCCAAAGACCAGATACTTGCAGTTCTTGCGATGCACGATCCAGGAGACAACTTTCACTCCAAGCCAGGTCAGCAGCAACCCCAGAGTGGTATCAAGGAGGAAATTAATAAGGTAGCTAAGAGCAGAGGAAAATTCAGGTTTCAGTTGTGTTCTTAAGTCTAATTCAAAAATCTATTTCAATATGATAATCCATAACCTCCCACCCCCAGGTTTAAAAAAAATAAAAAAATCCCCACTTAATAGTTCAAGTTCACTTCTTTCTTCCTTTCTCTTTTATTTGATTTCCGTACATCCTGAGTTTTGGGGGAAACAGAACCAAGCATTTTTTGGGTTTCATACAAGGAAATTAAAGTTTGTTGGACACCATGGCTCCTCAGCAAACTGCACAGCAGAAGAGGCAAAAAGTCCATTTTCCTGAGTAGTGGCAAGATGCTCCTACAAGCATAGACACAGATGGTAGAGGCAGCAAGCTCTGGCTCAGCAGCAGGCATCCCAGAACACTCCAGTTCAGGGTCCCCATTACAGATCCAGGAGCTGAACCCATCCCCTATCAGGAGATTTTTGCCTGAGGGATTTGCTCTGCAGCTTTGCATGTTTAAACCACACTGGACAGAGCACCAGAAGCAGGAGACCTGCAGGGACCTTCTAGGGATTACAGGGTCCAAGCTCTAATCTGGGGCTTAGTATTTTAATGAACTCTAGAGGAAAAGAAATAAGTCTCTCTCAAACTAATGTTTTCTAGCCAGTTTTCCATTATGGGAATATTTTCTGCTAAACCAGGCCAGATTTCTACAGTGTGAAGAAAACACAAAGCACAGAGTTACAGGAACGAACATTTCCTTTTTCAGAACTTGATACTGCTGCTGAAAAAAAGACACTGAAAATAATCTGCTTCTGATAGCTGTTTTCAAAACATGGCATTAAGTTTTGCTACATCCAAAGGCACAGACTAGCTGATTACAGCTTCCAGTCACTAAAAATCAGCGTCCTCTGATACAAACACGATGCTCTCATGTTTTATGCTGGGCAGCACACGTAGCATATAAGCCTCAAATCCCAGGGAGAGGGCTGTAGAATTTTAAAGATGCCTGGTTCAGGATTAAAAGTCAGGCAGTCCAGGGAAACACAAAATGCACATTAAATTAAAAAAAAAAATATATAAAACACCCAAAAGACAGAAGCACTTCAGCATATAAAAAAAGGGAGATGGGCCAGAAGGTTTTTAGCAATGTTTTGACGCCTAGAGGAGTTTCTCAAAACAGTAAAAAAGCTAATTCTGAAACTAAATCTGTAGGGGCAAAGTGGCTGGTCTAAAGTGAAGGTGGCACTTCTACCTGAAGTCTAAAGTCTGGTTTGGAAAGGCCTTAAACAGGATTATACATTTGGCAGGTTCATTTAACAGCTGCAATTGCATATGGACCACTGCAGCTTTCTGCAGTATCAAGGTGCTTTTAATAGCCAGATGTTATCTCCTTTGCACTGTCATATCTCCATCAGACCAGGAGACTACAACAACCAGATGCTGAACAGAAGCTCAGCATGGTTTATCCCCACCTAGGGCTTTAAATGGCTGGGTTTCCACTGTCTATGACATTTTTCAGCAAGCTTGCTTCTTCCTTTATACAGATGTAGGACACGAATGCAAGCACCTTGCATACTTACAGAGAACAAGAGTCATCTTCAGTGTAATTTGTCAGAAAAACATTGAAAGTGTGGATTAACACGGCACTTAGTATTTGCTTGAAGATATCAAAAAGCCTGGAAATAAAGAAAGAGGAAAAAAAAAGGCATAAAGACCTGGAACACCAGCAGTCCCCCAAGTGAAGGTGCTGCGTGGTTCTGCTTTCCAACCAAGATGTCCAAGAAGTTGTGTGTGTGGGAGGCAGACGGCTTGGCCAGCTCCAAATACTTATAAAAAAAAAATAGTGCTTCAGCATGTAGTGGCTCAGGCTTGAAGATTTGCACCTGACACTTTCCACTGAGTTTTAGCCCACAGTAAAGGGCAGTTCACTCAGCCCAGCCTCAGCTTCTCCCACCAGCAGCAGGTGCAGGGAACGCATTCAGCAGCCTAAAATTTTTGCACCCATCCATAGAATGGTTTAGGTTAGAAGGGACCTTAAAGATCTAGTTCCAGCCCCCTGCCCATGGGCATGGACACTTCCCACTATACCAGGTTGCTCAAAGCCCCTTCCAGTCTGGCCTTCAACACTCCCAGAGATGGGGCATCCACAGCTTCTCTGACCAACCTGTTCCAGTGCCTCAGCACCCTCACAGGAAAAAATTTCTTCCTAATATCTCATCTAAATCTCCCCTCTTCCAATTTAAAACCATTACCCCTTATCCTATCACTAGACTTCCTGACAAAGAGTCCCTCTCCAGCTCTCCTGTAGCCCACCTCAGATACTGGAAGGCCATTATAAGGTCTCCCCAGAGTCTCCTCTTGTCAAGCTTGAAGAACCCCAGCTCTCTCAGCCTGTCTTTATGGGAGGGGTGCACCCACCTGTCAGCATACGGTGAATCCTACAATACATACATGCTTTGTAGTTGTACCCCAAGCTGACAATATCCAACTACCTTATCTCAACACAGCCAAATGCATTACCTGGTCTATGCCTAGGCTGGATCAGGTGACACCAAAATGGTCATCTGTTGAAGGAGCTGGGATTGTTAGTTTGAGGAAGAGGAGACCTCATCACTCTTTACAACTACTCGAAAGGACACTGTCTCCTCTTGCAGGTCATCAGTAATACAACAAGAGGGAATGGCTTCAAGGTCCATCAGGGTAGGTTTAGATTGAACATGAGGAAAGAATTTTTCACAGAAAGTGTGATTGGGCATTGGAATAAGCTGTCCAGGGAGGTGGTTGAGTCACCATCCCTGGATATGTTAAAGATGTGGTGTTGGGGGATATGGTGTAGTGAAAAACTTTGTAGAGCAAGGTAGATGGTTGGACTCAATGATCCCAAGGGTGTCTTCCAACCTAGATGATTCTATGAATTTAAGAACATAATGTGACCCTGTCTGGGAGACATCCCATATGCATGTATGTCAATAGATCAGAGAAGACCATATTCCCTCAGTTCAGTCATCCGCAATCAAAACAAGCTTTTCTGGAGGAGCTAGGCAAGGAATTTTGCTTCTAAGGAGTACCAGCTACTTTATGGAGGTTTCCTTGAGAAGAGGCAGCACAGCACTTTCTTTAATGACTAAATAACATGCAGGATATTTAAAGGACCTAGGAGGTCCTAGGAGGAAATAGTATTAGACACGCGGTCCTTTCAATCGCCAAATTAAAAAACTCACCATATCTTCCAGGGACGTCTCTCTTCCTCTGGTTCCCTGAATCGCTTTACTGCAAAGAGAGAGGTTACATTAGCCAGCAGACCTGAAACATTGCATACGTACAATCTGTGTTGATCTTCAATACAACAGTAGGCAACAAAAAAACCCCAAAGAACAAACCTGGAGGACCTTCAGCTTTTGCCAGTTTAAAGCTGAGCAAAGTCAAAGGACCCAGCACCAAAGTGAGCAGAGGCAATGCATGCACCCACAAGAAGGACAAAATGCAGAGGTGTTTGTGAGGTTAGTGGGTGCTTCTGGTGTCTTTCAGCAGCAGCATTTTCATACTGCCATAAGTGACCTGAGGGCAGCTACGGAGGAGGGTTCATCACTACCTACCAGCCTAATGATTCTTCCAGGTAAACAGAAATTATGGCAGTGACAGTGAAATGATATGGATCAAGAGTCCATTAAGCTTTGGAATCACAGCAGCAAAATCAAGCCATCTCCTCCTTGTAGCTAATGAGGCCAGAGGCCCTTCCGCACATCTCCAGTATGAAGGCACTAATGCCAAGCCCCAAAGCCCTACAGGCTGACACAGCAAGCTTTGAAAACTAGTATTAAAATGCTATCTCATGACACAACATTTTACATGCCCACTGGCTGCTGCTGTGGAGCGGGAGTCTGAGACACGTGGCTTCAATAACACCAACCTAAAAAAAAAATATTGATATCTGAGGTAACCCTTCTTTCCTTAAAAACACTGAAGGTCGGGTTGGATGAGACTAAGCAACGTGATCTAGTTGCAGATGTCACTACTTATTGCAGGAAGTTGGACTAGATGACCTTTAAAGGACCCTTCTAACCCAAACTATTCCATGATTCTTTAAATAAAGTCCCTGTGGCCATAATGAGTTTGCTCCTTGCAGCCCCTCAGGTCTGTCCTCCTCTAAGGAGCCCTCCAGCGGTGTCTATCAGTCCCTGCTCTGAGCTCTCTCCTGCTACTCTGTGAAGATGATCTGCAAGTTGGATTTTTGCCTAGGTTTGCTCAGAGTGGGATCTGAGCATTGCAGAAGCATCCCTCAGGGTCCCAGCCAAGTTTGTCAGAGATTTGATGCTCCTTGGGTTCAACCATCTCTTCCATGCACAAACAGGAGCTGCTAGCAGGAAAGTATCAATTACTACATCCCATACAGAAGTCTTTCCTTTTTTTTTTTTTTGGACTATTTAGCTATCAGTCCAGCCAGGAGCCCATTTTAGAAAGTACCAGCTACCAGACCAGCTCTTCTCCCCTTAAACCTACAGCTATCAATGCTCTGGAACAAGCTTTTCAACTATATTAGCCTTATTAACTAGAAGGGAAAAAAAGAGGAAATTGAAAAAATATAATAATTCAGTGCATCCTCTCTAACTCCTGACAGTCCAGCCAGCGGCGCAAGCAGAGCTGCTGCTTGGTGGTGCCATCTAGCGAGACCAGGAGCCTGGAAGCAGCAGGACAAGTGTACAGTGTATTACCCTTCCAGGGAAATCACCCCAGGAAAATAGGCTTCTGTACATCCTAGCTGTGCCAGAGCACTGCAGAGTACACAGACTGCAAGAGCCCAAACAGACAATCATTTAATCTATTTTATCATTACTAACTCTTCACTCTTGGGAGACCAGTAGCCTACTTCACTCCTTTCGAAAGCAACCAAAAGGCTGAACAGACACACACCATCTCACGGCTATTATTTCTTCATCCTCCCAGAGCAACATGGAATCATGGAATTGGCAGAGTTGGAAGGGACCTCTAGAGATCACCCAGTCCAACTTCCCTGCTAAAGCAGGATTGCCCAGAGCACATCACTCAGGACTGCATCCAGGAGGGTCTTGAAGGTCTCCAGAGAAGGGGACTCCACAGCCTTCCCAGGCAGCTTCTTCCAGGGCTCTGTCACCCTGACCAGAAAGAGGTTTTTCCTCATATTTGAATTGAGCTTCCTGGGCTCCAACTTGCGCCTGTTCCCTCTTCTCCTGTCACTGGGAACCACTGACAACAATTCCAGATCCATCCTCCTTCAGCCCACCCTTCAAATACTTCTAAGCAATAATAAGGTCTCCCCTCAGTCTTCTCTTCTCCAGGCTAAAGAGTCCCAGCTCTCTCAGTCTTTCCTTATCAGGGAGGGGCTCAAATTCTTTAATCATCTTTGTTGCCCTACGCTGGACTCTCTCCAGTAGTTCCCCATCTGTGGCCAACTCAGAAGCCCCGAACTGGATGCAGGATTCCAGTTGTGGCCTCACCAGCACAGAGTAGAGGGGGAGAATGACCTCCCTTTACCTACTGGCCACACTCTTCTTTATGTAGCCCAGGATTCCATTGGTCCTCTTGGCACAAGGGCACATTTCTGGCTCACGGATAGTTTACTGTCTACTTGGACCCCCAGATCCTTGTCCTCAGAAATGCTTTCCAGCAGATCCACCCCTAACCTATATCAATGCCTGGAATTCTTCCTCATCAGGTGCAGGGCCCTATACTTACTCTTGATGAACTTCATTAGAGTCTTCAACCACTGCCTTCAAATTTACAACCAGAAAAGGAACTTTTCTCACTGCTCACAGTTCTCAGCACATAGACACACTTCCCAGGACAACTTGGGATTATGAAGACAGGGACCAAGAGTGCCATGGATGAGAGCAGGGGCATCAGAGCCATGTACTTCTGCCTGCTCTCCAGGGGGGGAAAAAAAAAAAGAGATGCACTTTCTGGGATAGGACTTTCCTCACTGCCCATTGGAGGAACAAGGCACAAGCAACACCTCTGGTTTATTTTAGATCACCAACGTTGCTGATAAAGCCAGCACAATTCTAAACATAACTCAGTCTCCAGCTTTTTTCCAAGATTTACATTCCACCCACAGGTTAGTCTCTCAGTTAATGAAACCACAGAGAAGCTAACAGCTTCTGTCCAATTAAAACGTGGCCTTTTAGAGCCAGGAACTGATCTAAACCCAGACACACCACAGTAGCCAGTCCCACGGACATCCCATAAAACACCCCCATGGAATCTCAATGACTCATGTTATAACCTGAAACAAAGCTATATACACAGCTTTGACAGCACAACTCATGCAGGCTCCACATTACCAGAAGGCAAACCCACCTCCTAAAGCCCTCTCAGCAGCAGGCTCTGTAAAGGCTGGGAAGAAAAATAAATAAATAAATCAAAAGCATTGGCTGGATACATCCCATTTCCAAATGCAAGTCTCTGCTGTTCTGCATCCAGCCAGTAATTAACTGATCTGTTCAGTCTGGCTGTACTTGAGCACTTAGCCTGCCAGCTGGAGCCCCACCACCTGCCCTGAAAGACAGCCTGGGCTCCTTCCCCTGGGAAATGCCTGCCTGGTCCAGCCTGGAATGATGCAGGAACTTCCCTGCCAGGAGCCTTGACATCTTAAGGGTGTGTTACAGTTTAAGAAACCCACACTTATTTATTGTTATTTAGATAACTGATCTTTTACCCAACGACCATTCCCCACCTGGAAATGAGAATCAGGAGCCCAGCACTGAGGCAAGAAGTTCTCTGGACCACTGCCATTGAGGGAGAGAGAAAACTTTGCAGCAAATTTTCTAATTTAAATTGAATGTGACACTCATGGTATGAAATAACCTTGTTGGCATCTTGAGTCACAAGCCTGGGTCTCACTCCTCCTCATCCTCACACCTGGCAAGACCTCGAATCCCATTTAGCACAGTTGACTGCAAAGTAAGTATTTTCATTAATTCAGACACTGGAGTTTTCTAGAAGTGTAGTTTTCCCAAGCATTAGAAGAAAAAAAATAGTCCTGTACCACTCAAACCAGGACAAAGTACAAAGTAGTACTTCTCTTACTGGCAAAGTAACAGACAGATATGTGAAAAGACAATCCCAGGACTTCAGTCAGGCACATGCAGAGTTTATGGCACCACCCACCCTCAAGGCCACAGAAAAACAGCATTTCCATGGCCTGATCTGCTATTGCCATTAACAGGTAACAAAGTAGCCATCAGGCCAGGTTATTCCAAGCATCTCCATAGCAGTTTGTGGACTATCCCTGCCCAGAAAAAAAACCCGGTTCCCCTTTCCCAGCTGAACCCCACCTTGAGATGTCCCCACAGTACTGATCTCCAATCCAAACGAGGTACACTGTCACCTTCACTTTTCAGAGGGCCACTTGCACTTCACCCACCCACAAGCAAAAGCTCCATGGACCAAGATGGCCAGAAGTATTTAAACCCAACCTAACAAGCTTGCTCAGCTCATGGGGCAAAGGGCACGATGCCACAGAGAAGCTGTTGAAGGGGTCTGCAGGCCACCAAGCCAGGCAGCTGACTGCTAGCCCGAAAGCCAGAGTGCCAGGAATGACTTTCATTACTGCCTTAATGAGAAGAGACATGTTACGTATCTGCAGCCACTCAGGCTAAAAATACAGTAATTCAGTGTGATAAGATGACAAGTGAGAGGTAAGAAGTTAATGGTGTGGTGCCTTGTTGAACACAGCTTGTCATGCCTCATTAGATTTAAGAGAGTTATCCGAGACTGTGTAATTATCAGAGACAGTAAAACTGTTGTATTAAAGATAAAAGCTAGTATTATAGAGAAATAATTAAGTGCTTAATAGGGCATTTACTGTGTGAAGCTGCAGCAGGCCGTCTCCAAATTAAGCCAGAAATCTAGCCAAGATTACTGGAGCTTAAACAGGCAGCAGAATTGTTTGGTTGCTGTGACCCAGGGGTTAGGGGTGATGCTAAATCCACATTAAAGCAGCACCAGGTCTTTGAAAGCTCTAGGAGATGGAGTCCTCTTCAGAACACCACTGCTGCTTTTGTGCTTTGGGAAACACAGTGTTGCTCTGGAGCAACTGGCTGAGCAGCAACTGCAAAGTATCCCTCTTCCAAGCCCTGCAGAGAGCCAAGTCACAGTGTGCTCAGCCACAGGCCCAGCTGGCCAGGGCTGGAGAAAGGCTGAAGGCTCCCCTGCTCTTCTCAAAACATGTCTCCACTCACTGGGGTCAACCCAGTTTTCCACCAGCTCTAGGCATGGGTTTGCTACCATGGCTCAGGCAGATCAGTCCACTGTTGAAATTTATTTTAAGAGAAGTTGTGCAGGCTTATGGACACCTCAAGCAAGTAAGAAATGTGATATAAGTTCTAGTACTTACAATCAATTTTAAAAAAATAATAAATTAGTGCACACAGAGCTGCACAAGACTCAAGAGAGCCCCCCCATCCAACTAGATTAGAAGTGAGACTGGCCTACACCAGAAAACATCAGGATTTTTTCTTACCAACAGCATTGATAATTCTAACTCTGCTTCCCTTCGCAGCTTTGTCCATTCATAAAGCAAGCTGACTTTCACAAAGAAGCAGTGTTACTGAGCATCTCTATAGCTAAACAATCCCACCAAACTGCCAGATACCTCCAAGCCTGGACAGGGCAACAGTTTGAACCACACCACAGGCCAGGAAACCACAGGTCCCCCAGCCTTCTGGCACATATTTGCTTCTCACAGACCCACATACTTAGCCACTGCTTTGCAAGTCTTCACAAGTACACACGCAGGTAAGGACTCCTGATCTCATTTCATCACTAGGCAGGAAACCAGTTCTAGTGACACATGAAGCAAGTAGAATTCAAGTGAACCTCTAGGTTGTCTCCCCACACCTTTTCAAGGGGAGAAAGAACCACCAGTGGAAATACAGACAAGCTTTCAGATAAGTCTTTGAAAAGAAACAATGAATCTCAAAGGTGAATGCAGGCTGGGAACAAGTTCCCCAGGGTTGACTTCAAGCATGGAAGCTTGAGAAATCAGCCTCAATTCATATTTTCACTGGAGGTGTAAAGTCTGGTGTGTGCAGCATGTTTAAGATGAGTCGTAGCTAATGTCAATAGCCCACTGAGTTGCCCCTTTTATCACAGAGCAAAGCTACTTGTGCTCTGAAGGACAGCAAGTCTCGGAATTGTGTCAAGTCAACCACCTCTTTGATGGCAAAAATCACCCAGCAGTGCTTCCTGCTGCCACTGAGACACCACAGGTTGACAAGAGATACTGGGTGAAATCACAGAATGGTTAGAGTTGGAAGGGACCTCAAAGATCATCCAGTCTGAACCCCTCTTCCATGGGCGGAGACACCTCCCACTAGACCAGGTTGCTCAAAGATCCATCCAGCCTGGCCTTAAATACTTCCAGGGATGGGGCTTCCACAACATCTCTGGGCAACCTGTTCCAGTGCCTTACCACCCTCACAGGAAAGAATTTCTTCCTAATATCCCATCTAAATCTCCCCTCTTCCAATTTTAAACCATTACCCCTTGTCTTATCGCTCCACTCCGTGACAAAGACTTCCTCTCCAGCTCTCCTGGAGCTCCCTTCAGATACTGGAAGGCTGCTATAAGGTCTCCCTGGAGCCTTCTCTTCTCCAAGCTGAACAGCCCCAGCTCTCTCAGCCTGTCCTCATAGGAGAGGTGTTCCGGCCCTCTAATCATCTTGGGGGCTCTCCACTGAACTCATTCCAACAGGTCCATGTCCTTTCTATGTTGAGGACTGCAGAGCTGACCACAGTACTCCAGGTGGGGTCTCATGAGCACAGAATCACCTTCCTGCAACCTCCTGACCAGTTTTTTTTCATGCATCCCAGGATACAGTTGGTTTTCTGTGTTGCCAGTGTGCACTGACAGCTCATGTTGAGCTTCTCATCCATCATCACTTCCAAGTCTTTCTCCTCAGGTCTGCTCTCCAGCCATTCTCCATCCAGCTCTTCATGGCTGAGAGTCTTTGTAAACATAGCTGGATGCTACAGCAAGAAGTATTAAAAAAAAAACCCAAAACCACCAAAAAACCCAAACCCAAGCTGCTAAAAAACCAAGCTGCTGAACAGAGGAAGATGGAGACTGCTTGCCCAGGTTCTTCCTGCAGGACCCAGCCCTGCACTAAATCTATTCCGATCTGATCCTGACTTATTCCATCTAAATTCCAATGAAATCCCAAGCTGCTGGATGTCAACAGAAAAATAGTTCACATTGTATAAATGAAGCCTTTCTGAAGGAAATGCAAAGATAGTCCTCAAGAAAAACAAAAGGAAGCATCATGAAGTCCCAACCAGAAGCATACAGGCTGCTCCAAGCATGGACAGGAAGTGCTGTGTGATCATTTCGATTCACCACATGGTCCAAAGCATCTCAGGAAAAGGCTGAGCAGATGGGAAGGTGCTCCTAGAAGAGTCAGGAGAAGGGGACCCAGGTCCATCCCATCCAATGGGAGCAAAGCACCACTGAGATGACAGCCTGGCCATTGGTGTCCTCATGAGTCACCACTCTCCCCCTACTTGGCTCCAGTTACTGCAGATAAAAAGAAATGAAATTAAACAAAAGGGAAGGAAGACAAGTGACAATTTGAGAGAAATACCCTGCCCATGGCTGAGAAAGGGAAGATATGAACTTTATTGTCCCTGACTGAAGAGGAAGGGCCTGGGACTGTTTTGTTTCCTGCCCTGCCCTGAGGGACCAGGGTGGGTGGAAGTTGGACATATGAATAGAAGCCTGCAAAATGTAAAAATAAAAAAAATTTGGGAGGAGAACCTTTCATTAGATAGATTCATAGATCTGTAAATAATAAGAAAACTGAAAGATAGAAGCTCAATGAAAGCTATCCCTTTCCCCTCACCCCGCCCAGAGTAATAAGTAGACATTTATTATAATATTTTCCAGATGCGTTAGAAAGGGGAAAGCTTTGCCTGCCCTAGACACAAGTAGTTCCCTGAGCCTGTAGCAATGCTGTCCCATGGTTTTCTTTTAAAAAAAACATTCCTCTTATTATAAGCAATTAAGACAAGCACGGTACCAACCACTCAACTCCCTCATGCTGTTCCTCACCCCATTTATGGTGGAGCATTCCCACGTGCCACATCTTCCCTTGCATCTATGAACCCTACATTGCATTCAGTCAGCTCTGTTGCAAGGTGTGTGTATTTTCACAGGTGCCTTTTGCATGTTTTGGACATAAAAAACCTTAATCCAGGCAGAATTAGCTACAGTAGCAACTAGCTGTTGATTACCAAAACATACTACTAGGTCAGTTTTCTACAAAATTAAAGGGGGAAACTTACTTCCCTAAGAGAAGCCTAGGTGTGCTTGGCTGAGTCAGATCACCTTCTCAGCAAGTCCTACTGCAGTCAACCAAAGGTTTCAAGAGTTGAGGCTTGGAAGGGAGAAGGTGACTCAACAGATGAAGCTTTTTGGACTTGATTTACAGGAAACACAAATCTGACCCCCACCAAGCTCAGCAACAGGCCTCAGAGGATGAACATTGAAAGTAAATTTGATACTAGAACTACTCAGAGAAAGTGCTGCAGCATTGATACACTTGAATTGTGAATGGTCCACCAAAAATAAAGGCCACAATGGTTACTCTGTCACCCTGCTTTTAATAGAAGGGCCCATCTTTGGGGCAACATGGCACTAGCAAAAGGGTCAGGACTTCATTTCTAGCCTTTGCAGAAGAGGACTCAGAGCTAGGAGGAAACAGAAGTTCTCCCCCTGCCCAATGTCTGTGTTATTTATAGGCAGTAGAGTCTCCAATAACACATTTCAACCTATTTTGCCGGACACAGCCTTTCCCAGGCTTTTTCTGAGCCTCAGGCAGGAAAGAAGCCAACATGCAGGATGTGGAGGCCAAAACCCTGGGGTCTGCACTATTCTTAGCCCAAGTGCACAGCTCCTGGGGCGGCTCGACCCCAGACACAATGGGAGGAAGCAGCAGCCACTGTTTGCAGAGAGCGGCCAACCTGCTGCCTGCGAGATAAGTGCATGCCCAAGCCAGAAAGGCTCAAAGCGTATGTCCTCCATCAGTTCAGGGAGCAGCAGTAAGGGCTGTACCAGTGGTTTCAGGAGACAGATCGCTACCGACTTACATCTTCTAGCCTGCAGTAGGCGTACTTAGTCATACTCTTCCAAATAACCTCATATCAACACTTCAAGCATGTAACCAGCCATGGCAAAACTGGCAGAGGGGAGACTTTAAGGAAACAACAGGAACAAAGGATGTCCTAAGTTATCATAGAATGTTTTGGGTTGGAAGGGACCTTAAAGATAGTTTAGTTCCAACCCCTCTGCCATGGGCAGGGACATGTCCCACCAGACCATGTTGCTCAAAGACCCATTCAACCTGGCCTTGAACACCTCCAAGGATGGGGCATCCACAGCTTCTCTGGGCAACCTGGGCCAGTGTCTCACCACCCTCACAGGAAATAATTTCTTCCTATTATCTAATCCAAACCTACTCTCTCTTCTAGTTTGAAGCCATCACCCCTTGTCCTATTGCTCCACGCCCTGATCAGTAGTTCCTCCCCAGCCTTCCTGAAGGCCCTTCAGGAATTGAAAGGGGCTATAAGGTCTCCCAGAGCTTTCTCTTCCCCAGGCTGAACAACCCCAACTCCCTCAACATATTATCTCTGGGTCTACCAGACATGAGGCAATGGGGAAGCACATAGTTTGAACTAGCTCCTACTGAAGATATCCAACTATTGCTGGACTGCTTTACAGCATCTTTCAGATAAGAAGTGTTTATTCTGCGTTAGAGTACTCTGACACACAAGAGGAGCGTACACGGACAGCAGGCGCTTGGGAAGCTGCTGCTGGAGCTCCCAGGCTGATGCAGGTGGATCACAAGAAAGAGAAACAATCCTGTTTTTTTCAAAAAAAAAAAATATTTAGACATCTTTCCCCCCTGAGATCTCACCCAACAGCTGCTTTTCTTCCCTTTTTCTGTGTAGTTCCTGGTGTTATTTAGTTATTTCTATTCCCTATACAAATCCAGAATCATCTGCAGGTCCAGTGCAGGGAAAGATCTGGAACCCATAGAGCAGCACCATCTCCCCAACATCCACTCTGCAGAGACATATCAAGGGCCTCAGCTGGAACATTCATCCATCTGGGGACCCTAACCACACAAATGAAGGTCACATCATACTTTGCCATGGTTCTCAATTGTAAGCTCTACCTTCTATGTCTTGTTTCTACATGGATTTTTTGCTAACTGTCATTACAGCAAAGTTCCAGGTGGTCACAAACCACAGCTTTGAGACTACAAGCATCGGTCATGCTCTGCACGTTAAGGACAGGGCACATTATTTGATGACACAGTAGGGTTTGTAACAGTGAGGCTGGACTCTAGCCCAAATGCAGGGTGTTTTAGTTAACTCTGTCCTGGGGGAGGCAGTAGTGACTCTCTCTCTATAAAGCATCACTACATTTCAAGTTAGTCCCTTGAAAAATGATATTTAGACATGGAACACTATCTTAAGACCATAATATCTGAGATCCATGAGAGAACATCACGTGAAGAATGAAGTGATGTAATCGAGCAAGTAGTCATCACTAAAGTATCCACCACATAGTTTTCCTGAAAACGATGTTTAAAAATCAGCTGAAGTTTTAGCAGACTCCTCAAAGCTTTAGTTGCTCCACCCCTGAAATACAAAAGACTAGTTCCCCTGTAAAGTTCCTTGTATAGAGCTAAAAGACATCTATAAAATCTAATGTTCTTCACCTGTTGCAGAACTAATCCAGCAAGGTGCAAGGTGCTTCACAGCTCTTGGGTTACAGATAACTTTTCATTCTAATTTGCCGGCTCATTTCCCAGCTCACCCAACCCATTTGTTCCTTTAGGAACCACCCAGTCCCCATTTAACAAGTGGCTTTCAATGCTGGGTGTAGCTGTTCAAAAGGTGACTTCCAAGAAGAGGTCACCATCATTGACAGCTGAAATTTGAAAGCTTTGTAGAAAGCTGCCTTCAGCTTTAATGAAGCACATCAAGCACTGTGCAGCCTTCCAGACTGTGTTTTCAAGCTCAGCCCAGCACAGCTTTTCTTGCCTTGCAGCACGAGCTCTCTCCAAGAGCTAAGTTTATTTTGAAATCCACAGCACAAGCCTTACTAAATTTCAGTCAGGAGCTCAGAGGGCTGCCAAGAGAGTTTCAGGAAGAGAGGACATTGAAAGAGACTCAGATGTTTTTAGGCATCCTTCATGCCATTTGTGATGGCATAGAAAACAAGTAGACCACCTCTGAAGAGAAACTTCTCCATTCACAATGAAGAGAAAGATCCTTTAACTCTCCAAATCTGTTTCTCTTGCACTCCAGTTAAACCACAAAGTAGGCTATGGCTAAAATTTCTACACAAGATTTCCCTTCATTCCATAGTTTTGTTTCTGTACGGGGTGCAAACCTGGACAATGTTTGCTAGGACACAGCCTCTTCCTCAAAAAGGCAAAAAAAAAGAATAATTAAGCAAATAGCAGGGAATTAACCCCCAAATCACACCCAGCATCTGCAGCTGAGATAAGTTCAATGTGCTTCCTCCTCTCAACTGAGTGATGTTCACTATAAACTACTTCAGATGAAATTGCGCAATTATCCACACTCCTCCCTGTTGTGACTTCCCTAAGGGCACATCATGACTTCCCTAAGTGCAAGTTCCTGCTCAGGAAACTGGATTACCACACACACACAGCTGCTAGGATTTACTGCTCCTCCTCCAAGTGTTTGTGTCTTAGTCCTCGTAGCAAGTGTCCTTACAGCTGAAGTGCCTCCAAAGCCACTGCAGACAGGTGGGAAGGAGAACCACTCATTTTCATTTCATTACCAAATGAAGGAAAGCTGCAAGTAGAGCAAGCTCTGGACCGTATCTGAATTAGGGTTGACTACAACCTCAAAAAACCTGATGGAAAAGCAAGAGAGTTTGTAGGCTCAAGTGAACTCTGTCATCACTATTACTCATGGCAGTGGACAGACTAATATAACCACACTAAACAGCTTTCCTGATTTCCAACCATGACCAAGAATCATTTGCATCTGGGTCCTGTTTTCACCACAAGGACCTATTTCACATACCCTACAAGCAATGGGGTGCAACCACCCCACTCATCTCATTCAGACAGTCACACAAGACTAACTTCCTTCTCCATTGGGTTCTCCAACCAGGTTGGCAGGAGAGAATCTTTCCACAGGCCCAAAAGACAGGAATTCTAGGATACAAACTCTACTGGATGTGTATATACATCTCTACTCAAATCGCACCCTACACACATAGTCCCATGGAACACCATATTATTGTTCATCCAAGTTTCTCTAGATGTTTTCAAGGGCTCCAAACAACCATCTGCAAAATTTGGAAGTCTTACCTATTCAAATTCAGGTGCCCCTATAGCTAAGCTGAACTGAGACTTTAAAGTAGAAGGAATGCAAAAAGCATTGGCTTGGGTTCTATCTGAATTGAATTCCATCTGAATTGAATTTTCATTCACTGACAAGATGGAGCAAACCAGAAGTCACAGTTATACAGATGACAGAAATACACACACAGAATTGCCACAGCACCCAAGAAAGAAGTATCAAAGAAGGGCTGACACTGTTTCCAGCACTGTGCTGAGATCTAGGCGAGGTAGCCACCCAGCTGGACTGCCCAACTTGATGCTGGGCTGGATAAGAGGAAAGTGCAAATCAAGGTTCTCAGGAACCTTTCTGTCTCTGAACATCCATCAGGGCTGGATGAAAGGAAAGTGAAAATCAAGGTTCTCAGGAATCTTTTTGACTGTGAACACACATCACCACCAGCTCAAGAGGCTCCCATACACCTGTACCTTCCAGATGTTGGAGCCTTCTCCTCCCCTGGAAGCTGCCAACTGAACGGGCCACACGAATCACCCAGCAGCTGCTTCAAAGCAACTTATTACCTACTGTGAAGTTGTTGGTGAGCTCACTCCAACTGTCCCAGGTTAGAAGTTTGCATACAAACACCCCCAACAGCACATCAGAGAAAGCCTCCAGCTGGGAGTGCACAAATGGGCCAGAGATAAGAACCAGATGGGGGGAATCAGGGACCACCAGCCCAGCTGCAACCAGAGGAGATGCTGCACTGGAGATCCCAGGGCTGTAAACACATCTGCTTTTGGGATCCCAGCCAGCAGTTCCCTCCACAGCTTTAGTCACTGAGCTGCTTCACAATCAAACCACAGGGAATCAGCTTTCAGTTTCATTTCCCAAGAGGTTGGAAGTACTCAAGGAAACGTCAGCCCTTACGCCAGAGAGAGAGCAGTTAGCCCAGGGATGGTCATTTGCTAGGAGGGACTACAAAGCCTTCATCCGGAAGAGCATTTTGATGTGATTAATGGACACCCTTGATTTTATGGGACACTCCACAGAGTTTACGGGACAATTAATGCATATGCCCACCTCCCTACAGGGGACCAAACACACAAAAATAATCTACTCTTACTGCCAGCATTTGGTGAAACAAAACCAAAAGACAGTAAAGTGTTGCACTAGGGCTACTCCAGCTGGGGAAAAAAAAAAGCTATCAGTTATCACAGGAAGAACCTGTCACAGTGTTCCCTGGCAGCTTGGCTTCAAACCACAATGCTGGAGCCTTTGAAACTGGTTACCAAGAAGGCAGTGAGGGGCAAAGGAGCTTCAAAAACCGCGGTTACTTAGCCAGAAAACTGGGAAGTTTTAATTCACCATCACCACAGGCTCTTAAGGAAAAGAGATCATGTTCTGGCATGTCGTTATCCAACTTGTGTTAAACCACTTAACCCTAAAGAAGAAACAGGGCGCACGTCGCTCCAAGTGAAATGCAGCCATAGCACAAACAGTGATTTTTCTCAGGTCTTTTCAGTACTGGTGATCCTTCCCCATTTTTCCCTCGTTACTCAGCTGTTTCCCCTCATTACTACCCTTAATCAGCAAAACACATTCCCTCACTAACCTCCTTTCCCTGGTCTCTCAAGCCTTAAAACTTTACACTGGAAGCAAAGTTGAACACAGCAACATCACAACGCAATTAAGGGCACTGTTACTCTAACGAAGAGGCATCCCATTTTATTTTTTTTTGCCAGCTGCAAGAAAACCCCTTGGGGTTACACCAGTAGGTTTTCACCCTTTCGTTGAAACTTTCTAAGTGGCTGAGTAATCACTAGTAGAAGTGGAGCCAATCCAGCCAGATCATAGCTTGGAACCCCGCGGTGCTTCGTTACCATCAGATTTAAGGCTGGAAAGAAGGAGGTTTTTTAAGAACAAACGTCTGGCACTGTAACTGCCAGCTGGGTCCAGTTAAAACCTACAGGTAGATAACGCAAAACTTAGTGTTTATTATAAAATAAACGGGTACCCCTGTCACTCCGCTGGGCAGAGCGGTAAAGGTGGTCCCTACCGGTCCCCCCCCACCACCTTCCCCCGCGGGGCAGAGGGATGTCACCCCCGCCACCCCTCCGAGCATCCCCCGGTACTCACGTATGAGGATGCTGAAGGCGCAGAAAGCCAGCACAACCTGGAGGAAGATGCCTAACGGGCTCAGTAGTTCTCCCCTGCGGCAACCGTGCACCGGACTGGGGGTCGCAGCGAACATGGTCGGCACGGAGAGATGCGGAGAAATGCGGAATGCAGGCGCCCCACCGCGCACATATACGGCCCCCGAGACGTGTCCCCGCCCAGGGGCGGGGAGGGGGAGAGACCGGACCGGACTGGCCGGGATGGGGATGGAGGTGAGGATGGGGATAGGGGTGAAGGTAGGGATGGGAACGGAGGTGGAGGTGGAGATGAGGATGAGGATGGGGATGAAGATGGAGGTGAGGATGGGGATGGCGATGGGATAAAGGTAGGGATGGGGACAGAGGGGGAGATGGTGATGGAGGTGAGGAT
>VXBW01003021.1:323669-344777 GCA_013400375.1 Thinocorus orbignyianus
TCCCTGGAAGTGTTTAAGTCCAGGTTGGATGGGGCTTTGTGCAACGTGGTCTATTGTCCCTGCCCACAGCAGGGTGACTGGAACTTGCATTGATCAGTTTGTGCTGATTTATTTCAACCTATCCATTGGTCTTCAGGAGCTCACAGAAATACTGATGAGAAAGATTGATGGTATTTCCCAAAACAGCAAAGTAAGGAAAAGCAAACCAAATAAGCAGTTATGAAAGAAATTTCTTAAGAACTAGAGATTTGTAAAGGAGTCATTAAAGAAAATACAGACCCAAGAAAACAGAATTTAAATATTAGGCCACGTGAGTAAGCTTAGCATCAAAAAAGCCAAGACTCCAAGGTGGTTTCAAGTAACAGGGGATGCAAAAACCAATCCAAGGAATTCTGTACATGCATGAAAGCAAGAGGATGCTGGAGGATGGAGTAAATGTGTGAATTTGCAGAGAGTGGAAAACCATACAATGGACAGCACAGAACATAACTTCTATTTTTTTTTTTCACTGTTCAAAAAAGGATTAGCAAGTGAAATTAATTTTGAACAACGGGAGCAGAGATGAAGCTGGGCAAGAACAGGTTAAAAGATGAGAGGAGACAAGACCGTTGTATTCAAGGACCTGAAGAAACCTGTGGAGGAGTATCTGTGGAGTGGGGAGAGTAAAGCCTGGCTCCTTGGGGGTTATCACATGGAACATGGTGAGGACACTTTGGAGGACTGGAGAAGGGCAAATGGTGAGCCTGACTCTGAGAAGGAGGGGAATGAGAGTCTGGGGAATCAGAGACCAGCGAGTTTTATTCCAGTAACCAGGAAGATAGTGTTAAAAAAATATCAATCAATTAATTTATAAGCACCTAGAGGATAATAAGGATAAAGAAAAAAAAAAAAAAAGCCAACGTGGATTTGTCAAGAATAAATCATATCGAGCCAGGTTCCTTTTCTGCTCTGAGAGGACAACTGGCCAACTCTTGATTTGGGGAAGATTTTTCTTGCCACCCCAGCGGCTCTCTCATAGATAAGCAGTGAGAATACAGAACTATAGAGTCGTTTAGGTTGGAAAAGACATTTAAGATCACAGAGTCCAATTGTTAGCCTAACACTGCTGAGTCCACCACTGAAATACATGTGTCTCCTTTGAGCTCTGCAGGAGCATCACCTCTCAACAAACCCTCTCCCAGCCCCTCAAAATGCCGTTTCTTGATGCCTTATAAGAGGTTCAATGCCTCTGAGGTAGACGTCTAAAGTTAGGTCAGGTGAATCCCACCCTCAGGCGGTGATCAAGGATATCAAGCTATCAGTCTGCAAACATTTGTGAGGATATGGTGAGAATTAGAAGTGATTTCAGTTTCATTTAACTGGAGGGGTGGTCCCAAAGTCAGCAGAATGAAATGCAATGAGTCATACAGGGAGGGAAGAAGGCAGCAAGTGGCATAACAGGTTGGAAAGAGGATCAGGAGATGGAAATGGACTGCGGATAAAATATGAGTCAGTAACAAAAAGGTGTTGAGAGGAGAGCACATCCCATTCCGGGAAGTTACGGGGAGTGTTTTATGGAAAATTTGGGGTAGTTGCTCCATTGCCTTCAGTGCCTAGGTTTAGCTCAGTTTCACTGTCACACAAGGATGGATCCATGCTGGAATCTGGAAGAAGACAAGGAGAATGACAAGCATTTGAGAGACTAGAAATTAGGAAAGAAATAAGATCATTTTTCCCCTGCCCAAAAATACCTGCAGGGATAATAGGTGACATTGGAGGAACAGGGCTTGTGGTAAAAGTATTCCAGTACAGAGAAAATTATTAGGAAGAGGCCTTCTTCAAAACTGCATGTTGGTTTCTAAAAGGGACGGCACCATTATGAGAAATTCATGTTTATATATATGAACCATTAGATGTTAGGAAGAAATTCTTTACTCTGAGGGTGGTGAGATACTGGCCCATGTTGCCCAGAGAAGCTGTGGCTGCCCCATCCCTGGGGGTGCTCAAGACCAGGCTGGATGGAGCTCTGAGCAACCTGGTCTAGTGGGAGGTGTCCTTGCTCATGGCAGGAGGGTTGGAACTCAACGATTTTCCAACTCAAACCATTCTATGATTTATGCTTCTTTTCTGTCTGGGGAGACAGTGGCTTAGAAAATTGGATGTTCATTTTGGGTTCAAAAAGTGCTTTTTCATTCACTTGAGTCATAGCAGGGGTGGAGTCTATCCCCACTGGAGTCAGGGCAGGAAAGGACATCACTAATTCAAACTCAACTTTGGCCAATGATGTCACAGCTGGGATACCAGGGCATCTTCTGTGCCATTCTTGTGATGTCAAAGCACAGAATGTGGGCTAAACACATCAGTGAAGAGCCCCAGCAGTAGAAGTAGCACTTAGCAGCACAGATCTGTGCAAGTATTTCAGACTGGAGAGATCTAATAAGAGAAATCGGCTGTGGTAGTTACCAGAAAACATGTAAAATAAGCACATGATGCTGAGCTACATTCCTGTGCATTTTTTTCCAGTAATCCTGCTCTATGTTAGCCCATGAGTGTTGAGACCCTGTTCATTTTCTTCCTGACCTTTGATGCTTGTCCTCCATTGCAAAGGGCTGCCCATAATCCTTGAGGATAATATATTTTTTACCTTGTCCTTGTTCAAAAAGGCAAGTCAGGTTGGGGTTCTTTTTTTGTTATAGAAAAGGGGCACTTTGAAGCACTGGGACTTGTCCAGCTCATTGGAACAGCTCGTGACAACCCTCTGCATGTCACCCCTTCCCATGTGCAGCTGCCTGGGATGTCTGACAAGCAATACAGGTACCAGCTCACACACAACAGATCTCGATGTGATTGGACTCTGATGTCAAGACAGACCTGTGGGGACAAAACATTTTTCAAGGCTTCCTCACTTCAAGAGCACATAGTTCTGACAAGCTGCTGGCTCAGGGTCAGGCAGGATGCTCAGCACCATGTCAGGGGCTCCAGCTTATTTGCATTTTCTTCTCCTTGCACTGAGCTGAGAAGGAAATAATAGTGCAGGGACCAGCACTCCTCTCCATGTCCAAAGCCTCAGTGGTATTTTTTTTTTTAAGTCCATTACTTTTTTTGTAATGTTGCCATGGCCTTGGATGCCTTTATAGCAGTCCTGGTACAAGTCCCTGCCCTGTACAACCTACTCTTGGGTGGCATCCACCACACCTGGCTTTAGGTGTCTCCTGTTATGATGCCTCTTGGTTCCTTTCATAGCCAGTAGAGAGAAGTAGGCTCTTGAAGGACATCTTCCTCTGACCTGTTCTGGTCAGCTCTCAGATGAAGTAAGCATGTTCTATCTGCTGGCAGTTCAGCAACAGCTTCATATGTCAGAAAAGAGTCACAAAAACGTAAGTGCTGTTTTTTTGCAACACAGCATCGTGTTCTTGTCACTTTCCCCCTAAGCACTCAGGTGTTTTGTAACCCCAAGGTCCCCAGTAGGGGGATAGTAGGGATGAAGAGGGGGCAGTAGCAGGTATGCAGATGGTTATGATGGTAAGATGGAGGGGGGCACAGGAAAATTCCCTTTCCAGGATAACACTCATGTAAATTATTAATGTGATTTTATTTCTTGTCTGATGGAGAAATTGCTTCTGAAAACAAGGTCTCTTAAGAAAACTTCCTTTAACTGATACTTGGAACAGACTTTATTCATGCTGCCAGTAGCAATGATCCCGGCTGATTAAATAGTAGATAGACCTTATTCTTGCTGAATTACTCATTTTTACAAGGCCTGGCACATTTAACATCAGTGCTAGGTTATATTCATAAGCAAGAGGCCAACACCAATTTTTCTATCAGCCAAGACTTTGTATTACAGGATTCTCCAAGGAGTAATTGTCAAGGTAATTCCTTTGTATTTTCAATAAGTGCTTTAGCTGTGTTATGATGAGGTGCTCAATGTCTTGCTCTGAATAAATGGGAACAATTTCACACCTTCCAGGGCTTGTGGTATTGTTGGCGTGCTGTCTTGGGCTGGGAGCTGAGGCTCTCAAACACTGTTTGCTCCTCTCACCCCTGGCCACATAAGTGATGAGGGCTTTCACATCAATCTAGGTTGATAAGCAGAAAGTCTCAGCCTCCTATTTTTTTCCCTTCCCTCATTCAGAACACCATTTGCCCAGCACGATTATCCCTATGGTAGCAGGCAGAAGTGAAGGGTCCTATACTGCCACAAAAGAACCTCCTACAGGTCCCATCATCTCCTACAGTGATACTGGTCCCCATCAGGGTTGACCCTTGCAGCATCATATTGTCACCCTACATCCTGACAGAGATGATGGTCCTACACCATCTCGACAGCTGCAGATGTGATTGATGGTAGGGGAGCTTGTTTTTCCCTGGTGCTAGAAATTGGAAGCCAGACAGCACTCCTGAGTCCTGCAGAGAGCTCTCAACAGCTGAGAAATTGCCCTTCTACCTTGCTGGTCCCCCAGAGTGCAGAACCCATCTTAGATGGGATGGTTCATGTAGCATTGGTTGGACTCCAGCTTAATGGTTAAGAAAGTGGACTGAAACTCCAGTTTCATCGGCTGGCTTTGCTACTGCACCTGTATGTTTCTGTGGGCCAGTCAATAAATCATTCTGCATTTTCCTCTTCCTCTAAGTAAACTGGAGGACAACTACAATTCTTTCAAATCTTCCCATTTTGAGGACACCTTATAGTCCATGGATTACAGTATGTCCATCATGGTAGCAAGTGAGATGAACTTATTTGAGCCACCAGAACAGATGGTTTGCATGGCTTTATTTTATTCTGTAAAGCAGTAGCTTGGAGCTAGCTCAGAAGGGGCAGCAGCCCTACAAGTAACTACCAACATGATTTGGTGCACTCAGATCACTTTGCTGATCTTCTGTATAGGGAAACCCGTAAAATGTTTTAACTGGGCCAACTGGTGAGGGTGATGAACTGCAGAGCTGGGGCCAGAGGCAGGGATTTCTTAAGTCGACTTTCACACTGAAAAAATAGAATCAGAGAATGGTTTGGATTGGAAAGGACCTTAAAGATCATCCTGTTTCAACCTCCTCGTGGCCAGGTTGGATGGGGCTTTGAGCAACCTGCTCTAGTGGGAAGTGTCTCTGCCCACGGCAGGGAGGTTGAAACAGGATGATCTTCAAGCTCCTTTCCAACCCAAACCATTCTATCATTCTATCATTCTGTCATTCTATCATTCAGTCATTCTGTGATCCCCGCCTTGCTGCAACCTCCATTCAGGGAGTTGTAGACAGCAATAAGGTCTCCCCTGAGCCTCCTTTTCTTCAGCATGAAGAACCCCAGCACTTTCAGCTGCTCCTTATAAGACTTTTGCTCCAGAGCCCTCACCAGCTTTGTTGCCCTTCTCTGAACATACCTCAGAACAGTCTTCTCTCAGAGATGGCTTGGGATGGGAGAATAGATAAGTCAATCTTTGAAGTTCTCCATGAAGACAATTTTCTGGGCTGCCATGCGTTTTTCCCCCAGCCTGTATCTCCAGCTTCCCCATTGCTTATTGGACTGACAGGTAGTTTCCTGATCTACTTTTGGAGGTCTGACTCTTGATCCAGCTCAGAGGCACTACTGACAGTATTTCAGCTTGTCAATCACTGCCTGGTAGTCACTGAGATGTGTGGTTACACCACTGTCCTCCCTCTGAGGGCAGAACTGACCTGGACTTATTTCAGGCAAGGGTCAGTTCTTGCCCATCTGCCTGTCTCTCACCTTTCCACTTCATGGAATCAGAATTTTCCTCAGGCCAGGAAAAAAAAAAAAAGGAAAAAAAGGTAAAGTGAAAGGAAAAAACAATGAATCAAACACGATTTTGCTCTTCACAGCTCTTTTCCCCAGGGAAAAAGAAGCCTTTTTCTCTAAACGGTCATGGGTTTGGATGAGCCCTTTCAGATCTTTTTCTGGATGTGAGAATCTGACTGCCTGGGTAACTATTCATGCAAAAAGATCAGTTAGGAAATGGAGACCTACCCAACTGGTGAAATGTTAAATATTCACTAAATTCATGTAGCATGAACCAGAGAGGATCTTGATTATTTCCCCCCGAGTTCTATCACTCATCAGGAGCCTTGAAATAAAATGCTAATTTGCCAAGTCCTGGTGAATATTCACTGCTCCCAATCCTTTCTGCCACTAGCACTTGAAAATCACAGGTTCCCTTACAAGCCATCCTTGATGTTTTATAAATATTATAGCTAAGGCATCGTTTCTGCTTCCTTTGATGCATTTTTTACAGCTGCATTTGAGATATTATTTCGATTCAGGCTGCAGACAGGCACCTAACTTACCTCTCCTGGCATGTTCACAAACCAGCAAATGCTACCTAACTTTAAGCTAATTACCTGCTCGAGAACTCTGTTTCACATTCGGAGTGCAATCTCAGCCGCAGAACTGTGGATTAAGGCCCTTTCCAACTCTAACCAGTCTATGATAATATGATACTTTTGTCCTTGTCCTAATAGAAGGTTGCTGTTTTAGCAAGCGACCTGTTAGCTTAATGCTGACACAGGACAGATGTTCCTGTCCTTCCGTCTCTTCAGTTCTGGATGTTACAACTGAAACACAAACCTCTGAATTCCCGGGGATTTCCAAAGGCCAGAAGACATCTGCTTGCCATTGTAGATGTCTGAGAGTTAACACAGGGGAGGAATAATACTGGTCATTGAGATTCAGAACTGACTCAAATTCCTGAGATCAGACATAAAGTTATGCTTTGATGAAGAATTAAACAGGGGTGAAAGAATTGGAATATAGTGAGCAGTAAGAGGAGGAAGTTGTTTATCATGATGGAACTGGAACAACATTAATTTTTCTTCTCCTGACCCACCCATTTTGTCAGCCTTGGGTTCACAGACAATTGTTCCACGAACAATTACAATGTGGAGATGGTGGGCTTGAGGCCACCCTAAGAAAAAACCCCACCATACAAGCACTGCAGGGACACTGGGGGACTCATACTGTGAGTTAGTCAAGAGAAGCTGGGCATCCAACTTAAGCTTGTTGTCTAGACTTCTCTTCCAGGCAAAGACATAGGTACCTCCACCACATAATTTCTCCTATGGGGGATAAATATTTAGAAATGTTTGGGATCCCTCTCTGGAGATGCCTGCTTGTCCATAATGGATAGGCAGCCTAGATCAGGCACTTATATAGTAGTGGAAGGTTGCAGCAGTGAATTTAGGAGGCAAGCTTGTGTGTGAAATGGTCCTAATTAGTCAGGGAGTCTTTACATCCCAGTGTCGTTTCAGAAAACAACAGTTGCCAAATACGTCTCCACCTTTCCACCTGGAGTGAAGATACTTGATTACAGGAGCTCACCTTGCTGTAGCAGGAGGAAATGCCCATGTGAGCTCATTTTATCCTTTCTTCAACAGGGAACGTATTACAGCAGCTTTGTGGTTTCTGGATAAGTGGGTCCACGTCTGGATAAGTGGATCCGCAGCACGGATGCAAACATGAATTTGGAACCTGTTCCGAAGCCAAAGTGAAAAGGAGTGATGGGTGAGGTACGTAATGCATGAAAAAGGGAGATGTGACAGCAGAGACAAGTCCCAAAGGGAGATCCAAGTGGCACAAGTGCCACCTTTCCTGGGAAATCCAGCACGACAGCCTTCAAGAAAGGTGCAAAGTGAGTTTGTCTCTCCAATAAAGCTGGTATGTTCTCTCTCAGTAAATAAAGAGCATTCTGTTCACTTGAAGTGTCTGTACTGAATTCTGGAAGAAAACATCCTGTTTTTTTCTGCAGGATCCTATCGGCTAAGGCAAAAATCATTCCAAAAATCATTTATTTCTTTAGAAAGTGTGGGAGTGCTTGTCCCTGCTGCTGTCAGTTCTCATCCATCCCTTTTATTGGGCAGTATCAACGCACATTCTTCCAGCGAGGGCTGCTCAACGGCACACAATAAAATTGATTCATTGCTCATTTTCTTCTTATTATCTTTCAATTGCTCCAGCTCTTGATACCACTTAAAGTGGACATTAGCTCTTCGTAACCAGTGTGCACCGCTAATGTGATAACACTCCTAGGAGAGAATGCTTTTCCTCCAAGCTTTTATTACATGTATTTTTATTTAGTCTCATTACACCGTGTCTTTTTTGTGAACTTCTGAGAACCCCTTTATACAAGTTTGGTGTACCTGGAAGTAGACCACCGCGGTAAGGAGTGAGAACACAAATGCATCTCTTGGGAAAGCTGGCCCAGGGGCTCTGGGGGTGTAAATGCGAAGCATTTATTGCTGGGAAGTGGTTTTATTCACAGAAAGGAAAAGGTTGAAACCACTAAGAGTAAGAATCAACTTTTGGGTCCCACTTCAGCATGAAAGCAAAATTGTTTGAATACCAACGAGAAGCAAGACTCTGCTTATAATCAGCCTTGAAAAATTGAGATAAGAATTGATAACTTTGGTTTGAGGTAGGAGGGAGGATGACTTCAACTTCTGTATGCACTGGGAAGGACTACAAGGGCAGGGAATTTAAAGTAACTGTGCAGACTCTGGTTTGTCTTCTGGGAGGAAGACTCCTCCCAGATACAGCACTCCTTTAGGGTTTGGTTCAAAGAGTTTCAAAGCAGTGTAGATCCAGTGCAGTAAAACTCATAAGTACACGCATAATTTTTTTTTTTTTGTATGAGTAGTGATCCTATGGGGAATCTCTGCTCCTCACCGGAGTCTGTGGGACCAGGATTTCTTCTTGGCTTTGGGCTGAATTTGGGACTGTTTTCACCTGAAGGTCTAGACCAAGAGGCCTTGTAGACTGCTTTGGTCCCGGGAGCCAGTTTTCCTTGCACTGAGACAGGGCATGACTGGAGTCACTCAAAGGTGGGAGTTAGGAAGCGTGAAGCACAGATAAAGCATTTGGAAATTGCCCTTAGATTGATACGACTTCCCTATCCACACCCCTACAGTGATTTTCTCCACCAATCACCAAGGAGATTAATACTTCAGATGCAGTTATCTCAATATACCCTATCTTAGACAGATTAATGTAACCTTAAACATTTTATGGGATCAGATTTCTTTTTAATTAAAGGAGCCCTTTGTTTCACAGTAACTTTAAAAGTCTTATTTATCATTACATTCTTTAGGAGCCTCCCAGGAAAATAATTTCCCGCTGCTGTTTTTACTCAGTCTTTGGGTCTCCTATCTCCTGTCACCTGTAACAAAGTGCTGTAGGAAGAAGCGCTGCTGTATTGCTTTCATGTTCTCCATCAGCTCTGATATAGATGGTTGTTATAAAGCTTCATACATAATATATGCCATGTCTTAAAGCAGCCCTGTAAACGACTGTACAACTGTAAAGGTTTCTTAACTCAAGTAGCCTCCAGCTACCAGCTATAAAAAGGCATTTAAGCAGATTAGCATAAGAACTACCAGGTGAGATGAAAAATGGAGAGGCAGAACGGCCTAATGAGGGATCGCTGGGCTGTGACCAGCCACGTGGGAAAGTCAGTCTTTCCTTGCCTCCAGTCCACAAGTGATGGAGCTAATCTTATTTTTTGGAGGTGAAATTGTTCTGTACCTGCATGGTCCGCCTTCACAAAGGGCCACCTTTCTGCACGCTCACAGGGAGGATTTTCCAAGCAGCCCAAGGAAAATGTTGTCCCTCTCCCACTGGGTCTGAATTTGCTCTGGCTCCTTTGAAAGTCCTGCCTTTGCTGTGCAAATGCCTTTGAGTGATTTTACACATTGCTTTTCCTGCCTTTTTGCTGTAGCAGAGCGCTCTGAAACAGCTGGAGAAATGCCTTTGGAGCCTGTCCTGCCAGGAAGTGAGGTCCCATCCATGCCTGGAAAGTTATTTCTAGTGCCTCAGTTCTTTGAAAATTTGAACTGAAAATCAAGTCCTTATTAAAGTTTGTCATGAGGAAAATCAAATTCCTTCCCCACCTTGGCTCCTGTTGTGACTCAACAGAGGAAAGTGAATTCTCTGCCCTGTGCTATCACATTCATCATATCGGGATCTCTCTCTGTGGACATACCTCACCAGTATCAACCTACCACTGGGCTGGACACACGTAATTTTATAAGAATAGAAGAATATAAGAAGAGTCACACTGAAAGTCTCAGGTACTTCCATTTCCTGATTTTCTACAATGCTCAAATTACAGCAATTATACATTGACATTTCCCAAAACAGAATTCCACTGCCTGCTTCTGGGTTGAAGTCTTGGGTACCCCAGACACTCTCAAAGATGTTGAAGGAGTGAGATTAATCTGAAGAATCAACCTAAGATGTCTTCATCAGGCCTGTATACCTGAGCTCCTGTTGTACCTGGTGAATACAACCAGTCAAGTCCAGAAAGCAGTTCAGCTCACCCCTGAGTCTGGTATCTGCACATGCATTGTTGTTCTACAGATCCCACTGGACAACTGGCTGCTGGATCTCCATTGACTTTAACCTTGGACACCTGGGGAAGGCTTTGGTGACCTGAACTAGAAGACTTTCCAGCAGATGCAGCAGGAAACATGCCAGAGATCCAGTCCTTTCAGAGCAGTAGTTGGAGACCCGATGGGACACCCTGAGACAAGTCAAATGGCACTGGACATCTCCATTGAGGCACTTGAATCCATCTCCTGACCCACATGGAGGTGCCTGCATTGGTAACACCTAAATTTAGGAGTGTGTTAATCTAGAACTGCGTCTCAGGAAACTCATCAGACTAATTGTCCAAGGTGTAGACAGTCAATGGAAGTAGACAGGCAACGCAGAACAACCTGCTCACAACCTGCCAATATCACCCTCGTCCCCCACTGCTTGCTCTGTTTTGCTCTCCAGAAGCATTTCCTAGGCCTGTTTGAGCTGGTCACGCTAAGAGAAAAAAACCTTCTTTCCTGGTTATAAATATGTGAAGTTTGTTTGCTGCTGATCACAGAATTATGCTGGGAGAAACCTTGTTAAAAGGCGTCACGACAAACACTGGCAGGGGTTTGCAGATGTGCTTCGTGTAAAGCCAAATGGGAGTCAAGAGGACCGGCTGCGAAGCCTGCATTGCACCCGTGGAGGGAGGTGCAACATACCCAAATAAACCTTTCAAGCAGTGCCATTGACACATCCTAATTCTGCACCAGTGATGTTACGCTTGCCAGTTGAAGATGACATTGTCACACGAGCTTTCACCCCTGACGTTTCTAACTGCAGGCCTATCCAAACAGAAAATACTTGCCCTGGCCCTGTCTTGATGGCGTCTCTTCTGAAGTCCCCCCTTTGCCACAGTTTGTGCTTTGCACTCTTTGTTTATGCTAATGTAATGAGCTGCCTTTTGTGGATCCTGGATAAATAGGATATTTCATGGACAGTGACGTAAACAATTAATACTAGACTCCGAGCATGATTTGTTTTCTGAAATACTACTTTAAACCCAAGGCTTTTCAGCAAGCAGTTCCTCTTGACAGGACTGGGCAACATCCTTGTGTTTGTAAGAAGGCAAATTAAAGGGCACTGAGACGAGTGCTACAAAGATTTGTCAGGGTAAAACCTTCTCTCATTTCACAATATGAAATTGGAGATGTGAACAGAAAACAGAGGATAACAGAAATTGTTTGCATTGACAAAGAAAAACTTGACTGCCCTTGTGTAGGGACACATTCCTTTGGATAATAACTTTTCAGCATACTAACACTACAGCTATAAATACTTAAAGGATGGGTGTCAAGAGGAAGGGGCCAGTCTTTTTTTCAGTGGTGCCCAGTGAGACGACAAGAGGAAATGGGAACAAACTTCTACATAAGAAGTTCCATCTAAACATGAGGAGGAACTTCTTCACTTTAAGGCTAGCAGAGTGCTGGAACAGGCTACCCAGAGAGGTGGTGGAGTCTCCGTCTTTGGAGACATTCTAAACCTGCCTGGACACATTCCTGTGCAACCTGCTCTAGGTGGACCTGCTTTGGCAGGGGAGTTGGACTAGATGATGTCCAGAGGTCCCTTCCAACCCCATGTCATTCTGTGATTCTGTGATAATATGCGTTATTTACTCAAAACACCATACCAAAAGGGTTTTACATTTGTATCTCACATTTATAACGCAAGGTGGTCAAAAAGTTGGGAGAGAGGAGAAATTTTTCATGTAAAAATGTCATGGCTGTTGGTAGCACACATTCCCCAGTGGAGACCCCAAAAAACCTGTCCAGTGCCAGGGAAATATTTGCTGAACCACCGTGCTTGTGTTGTTTGCTGTAAAGGGAGATCTCTGGCCTCCAGACCAGGTCACATCCATCCAACTCATGGCTGGTCTCTTCCCAAGTCAATCCCAGTCTCCTCCGGGATTCCCTCTGGTCCTAAGATAAGACTTAATTTTCAGTGCAAAACATCTGAAAATGCAGCCTACCAGAGTGGCACTTTTATGACTCATCCCTCCCATGGCATCCTGGCAGACGGTTCTGAAGGCACGTGACGTTGAGTCTTGGTGGGATAGTGTTGGAAAACCATGTAGGACAGAGGGAGGTGAATTTGTCATGGATTGTACTGTCTACAAAAGAAAACCCTTCAAGCAACCCCAAGTTTCATCTCACAGGGAATTGGTTGGTTCCATTTAGAAAAAAAAACTGGGAGAGAAATAGTATTTATGGAATGTAGCTGGTCAATATTTATGGCGCAAATGTGGCAGGAAGAAGCTGGCAAAGCAGTTTTTTTCACAGTACAGCTGAGCCCATGGAAAATTAGAACTATCATGAATGTCAGAACCTGTTGGGCTGATGCTTGTAGGTTATCAGAGATGTGTGTAAGACCTACGAGCACATGATGTTTTTACAAAAGGTGTGTCTTTAGGAATATTCCATATATTTTGCATAATTTCAGGAGGGAGTAGATCCCACAGAGCTGCGTCTCTGGAGAGTGAAGAGGGATGTACCAGGAGAGGGGTCACAGGATTTGATTTGGAGTAAAGCAGGGTTCTGTCCAGGCAGGTTTTGAATGTCTCCAGAGACGGAGACTCCACCACCTCAAAGTGAAGAAGGTGGCAGAGCACTGGAACAGGCTGCCCAGAGAGGTGGTGAAGTCTCCATCTCTGGAGACATTCAAAACGCACAGAATATGTTCCTGTGCAACCTGCTCTAGGAGGACCTGCTTTGGCAGGGGGGTTAGACTACATGATCTCCAGAGGTCCCTTCCAACCCCATATCATTCTGTGAAAAGGCTCACTGGGTTGGCAAGGCTCAATTTCAAGGCAGTGGACACCGGTATTTTTCAGCAGTGAATTCTTCAAGCAGTTTATGCAGTTGGGTTATTATTCCTCACTCCATTTCAGAGACGGGGAAACTGAGGCACAGAATCCATCACTTCTCAGAGGTCAGCCAGGGTCTGGTATCAGTCTAGAGGAAAACTGAAGCCACCTATAGGGAGGACATGAGCTACTGAGGTGATATGGTCTGAAATGAGATCAAAAAATCTACTTTAGGAAAAGCTCCATTCGCTTCTTTATTTATTAATCCACAGCCATGTCTTGCTCAACAGAGTCCTAGTAAGGAAAGTGATTCCTGGACTGAGATACTCAGCCCTAAGTTCATTAAGAACTTGAATATGTTACCTATTACCTTTAATGGCATATTGTAGACTCCTCCGCTCCTACACGTTCTTATTAAATGTGCTTAGCAACCTGGCAGTGAAAAAATAGAAGTGTCAGCTTCTTCAAATTAAAATAAAAAATCAATTACGCTCTTAGGGGCAGATGGAGATTAAGCTGAATACAATGTACATTTACACTATTGTGGAAGCCGGGGCCTTTATGTGCAATTAGTGGCATTTCATTCTTAATCTTCCTTCTTAATACAGAAGAAGCCCTTAAAAGAGTAAAAGCCATCCACAGGCCAGATTCACAGTCGGCTTCAAAGAGATGCTTCCAAACGCAAAATGTTCTTTCTTATTACTTTTTTTTTTTTTTGGTTGATTTACTGATATGCTCTTTTAATTCTTCACTGTTATTTTGGGGGCACTGGAGAACAGGGGGGTTGGAAGGAGGGAGGAGAAGCTCGAGTGTGTAACTACGAAATTAGGTTTTGTTACGAGGGGATATGTTGGCCAGAGAAACTTGAGCACAAAGAGATGTTGTGGATGGGTTTTCGGGCTTTCCTGGGAATAAATCAGGGCATTTCTATCCACAACTGACCAGCTCATAAATCTGATTCCATACCAAAAACCATAGAAAGGCTTTGCCTGGCTTTTGAATCTACTGTGCAAGTAGGGCACACAGGGAGCCAGAACGACTCAATATTTCGCATACAATGATACAGAATTCACTCAACGTGCAGCAACTGCTCTGATTCCCCATCAGGGTGCTGCAGCAATGATGAGAAATGCAGATGTGAGGCACAATTTATATTTTTTAATAAGATGTGAGCTCCTGGTCATCCTTGTCAGTCGAAGGTCTTGGTCTTGTTCTGCCATTGTGGATGCTCCCCTGCTAAAGGGAAGGGAAACAGAGAAATTACTTGTTTAGTATCATAAAGTTGGGCAGAAACACCTCTGTAAATTAAAACTGCAACTACTGTGCTGCCCCACATCCGAAGTCTCCATCCATATACTGCAGCCTTTCCCCGGGACTGCACATTTGTGTGTGAGAGCTCAGCTCCTCCTGCCTCAGTTTCCCCAGCCTCCCTTCCCAACACCAGCTCCTAGAGGCTAAAACAAACCAGGAGGCATTTCCTCGCTGAGGAAAAGCCTGTAAATAATAAAAATGAATAAGGAAGCTGTTAATAAATGGCCAGAATGAGTTAGTTGTAGATACGGGAGTGGATCTTTTCCGTAGTGCAGGCGTGATCAATAAGTCTCATAGCTATGAGCCTCAGTATTGAACCTCGGCGCCATGATTTATTGGATATAACATGTGCTTCCTTTTCATTTACTGCAAAGGTGGAAGAGCTATTGTTTAGCACTGAGATCATGCTTTCTAGGCATTCTTGAGCTGCAAACATGATGCCAGTTAATGTTAAAGCCAGTCATTGCCCCTCCGCTGAGTAGTCACGACTCCTGCGCAGCAATTTCTAGTCAACAGACAATAAAATTAATCAGCATTTGTTAAATAAGATTGTTTTTGCTTTGGGCTGTGGAGTTGATGTGTGGATCTTGGGGTGCTGGGTGCATCCCAGGCAGGGTCTGCAGGGGGGCTGCTGCTGGAGGCTGTGGGGATGTCAGGTCCTGAGACCTCCTGTTTGAGAGATGCTGATCCCTTTGCCATGGTGTCCCTTGAGCTGCTGCAGGAGAAAGGGACAGGATTTTTCATAGAATGGTTTAGGTTGGAAGGAACCTTATAGACCCTCTAGTTCCAACCCCCCTGCCATAGCCGGGGACACCTCCCACTAGACCAGGTTGCTCAAAGCCCCATCAAGCCTGGCCTTAAACACTTCTGGGGATGGGGCACCCACAACTTCTCTGGGCAACCTGTTCTGGTGCCTCACCACCCTCAAAGTAAAGAATTTTTCCTAATATCTAACCTAAATCTACTTTCTTCTGGTTTGAAGCCATTACCCTTCATCCTATCACCTTTTTTTAACCTCTACAACCACTGTACGTGGGGCGAGTGTTGCCAAATAAGAGGTGCAAAGTGGTGTGAGACCATAACCTAGTGCATGGTTTATGAATCCCAAACCAGTAATCTCGCTGCTGTTCCCAGCGTTTAAGATACAAGACTTTTACCATGAAGCGTGACAAGAGAGTTTAAATTTTGGATTAACTTCACTTATGCTAAGCTCTTCTTTAGATCATGCCTTAAACACCTGCCTTCAAAGTGCCCCGCGCTCCACGGTAAAGGGGATGAAAAATGCAAAATGCAGCCTAAATGTCCCATTCCTCTCCAGGAGATGGCACTGTGAAACTAGTCTTTCAGCATCCTGACTCCAGCTTCCAGGGACGGACTTCTCTCTGAACTAGCACTGATGAATAAAAAGAAGACAAAGGTTTAGAAACAAGCGATAGCCCTGGCCCAGAGGCACTTCAGCTGGCATGAAAGAAGGGCCTTACTGTGTCTTTTCCTCTTGTAAAGATTGAATATAAGGTGGGTTGAAGACTTAGAAGCTGAAGGTTTGCTGCACGGAGGGGTGAAAATGCGGTGTAGCTTCACCATGAACCCAGAAGTCCCACAGACAGGAGATGTCTATGGCAAGGGGACAAGTAACAGGAGCAGCATTTGGCAATGGAGATGGCCCCAGGTGTCTCACTGGTATCCTCTCTGGTGCCAAGCTTCTATCAGACAGTCTCTCTGTTTCATCTTACTCAGGTTGGATACTTCTTACTGTCCCCAAACAATGTCTCAGTTTCAACCGCACAGCCTTGCCCCTTCTTGCAGTGCGACTTGATGGTAACAACCCTAAAACAGACAAATATCTCCTCAAAGTTGAGCTCCTCTGGGACTACACTTGGCTGCTACCAAGTAACTTCTGTCCAGTATCACAGATGGATTTCCAGAGCCTGAGTTTTGCTATTTTTACCTATAGAAAGGTTGGCTCAGATCCTGCAAGGCTAATGCCATTGGAAGAGGGGAGATTTAGATTAGATATTAGGAAGAAATTCTTTCGTGTGAGGGTGGTGAGACACTGGAACAGGTCGCCCAGAGAAGTTGTGGATGCCCCGTCCCTGGAAGGGTTTAAGGCCAGGCTTGATGGGGCTTTGAGCATCCTGGTCTAGTGGGAGGTGTCCCTGCCCATGGCAGGGGGGTTGGAACTTGATGATCTTGAAGGTCCTTTCCAAATCTAACCATTCTATAATTTCTATGATCCTTGTGAACACTGGAGTGTAAATATAGACCTCACCTCAGCACCGTGTTAAGCTGGTGGGATACTCTGAGTCCTTCGGGCAGCTGCCTAAATTGGAGCCAGAAATGAATACCCAAATGCACATTCATCCAAATATCCAATAGTATCCGTCAGGGCATTTAGCTTCCTGAGCAAAATGAAAAGAGAGAAATTAGGAATGTAAATGCCGTAACATTTATTTGTGTTCAGATGGTTGTGTCTCTTTGACTAGGGAATCTTTTTGCATTCCCACCTCTTCTCCGAAAACCAGACCCTGCTGAAGACAACAACCTGGGACATGAGAGAAGTTCTATGTATTGATAATCTACCCTGGAGGTCAGAAATTGCCAATATCTATCTAAAGTAAAGGGATTAGCTGAATTTCACTGGCTTGGACATGTTTCTCTTGTTCAGCTGTGGAAAACTTGGGGTATGAACATCCCTTGTGGGTGATCACCATAGGTGAGGGCAGATGAATGATCATCATGACTTGGGTGCTCAGGTAAATCTCGTTTTATCACTGCTATTTGCATAAAAGGATTTTTTGTTAAATAACACCACCACCACCACCAAAATTCCAAACGTGAAACTTCTAATCCCAACCTGAAATACAAATTCAGGTGTCACGTACCTACCACCATATGTGTCTTTAAGCAGCACGGATAGCAGTGAAATTAATGGAGCCAAGTTGCTTTAGATCAGTTGAAGACACAGCCCTGAGAGAGCACAGTGTCACTGAGGCTAAAATTGAAACTAACCTCACTGTAGGTTTTTCACCAGGGACTAAATCCACTGTATATTTTGGGGTCCTATGTCAGGACAATTCATATTTCTCAAAGTGCTTTCTTTTTTGCCAGTGATGCTCTAAAAGGCAGTATTAAAATGAAATCTCTCAGCAATTACTGCAGTTCAAGTCCGCTAAACCAATTTGTATTCTCAGCTATGAGCAAGACCCAAAGTCTTTGCTGCCAACAGAAGCTGTCACAGTCATCTTCAGATTAGACCGGATATAAATCTGCACCTTTTCATTCATATTGGAAGGTTTTATTGTAGCAGCCACTTAGAAAAAATTCTGAAGCTATATTCCTCCCGAGGCTTGATTATTTTCAGGGTTTTTTAAACCACCTCTTTGGACACCTTCCATGGAGCTAATTTAGATCACAAACTCTTTGGACAAGGGTAGTGCTTCCTTCTACATCTCTATATAAAGGGCCGAGTGCACTGCCAGTGGTTCAGAAATAGTTGAAATAAAAATAAAATAGGGCAGGGCAGAGAAAACCAAAGCCAAGAGGGAAGGAGAAGCTCCAGAGAGGTCAGTGGAACTGCAGCTCCTGCAAAGAGCACTTAAGTCTGAATGGAAATAAAGCACAAAGTCTGAATGGAAATAAAGCACAAAGGCATCTGGTGCTAATGGAAAGGAGATGGAGAAACATCTGAAGTGCTGTGAGAGCCACTATGGCTGTGTCCCTAAACAGGATGGTGGTCGTGTCACCTGCCACCAGCTTTAGATGGAAATATGCTGCGGTGAAAGGTATCTCAGTGTAACCCGGTTTAGAGCAGGTTAAAAGGAATAGGAACAGAGACATCATGTTTGCAGAGCATCTTCCTTTCAAAAGTATGTTGAAAAATCTGAAATGTCACCATGCTGAAAATGTCAAACACTTCCACGATCATCTGGAGAAATGGGACTTCAACTCTTTCCTGGCATCTGGTGGGTTTTCGGTCTTATTTTGAAGTTCTGAGAGTGTTCCCTTGATGTTTTGAAATCCCACCCAACCTGAAGCCTGAAAAATACAAACTGCTTGATTTGTATGTTTTACAGGAACTCTGCTGGAACGGGAGGGGATGAACCCATCTCTGTGACCTTTCAGAGATGGACCGTGAATGGCAAGAAAGTGGTTTGTGGTGAAGAAATGCATCATCTGCAATATTTGCTCTTTTCTCCAGTCTTCACTATCCTCTCTGCAAATGTATCCCAGAAAAAAAATGAAAAAAGATAATAATAGCAACACTTTTCTTCATCTCTATTCATTCCTCACTTGTTTTCTTGCACAAAACCCTTGTGGTGTACAAGAAAGGACTCCGGGGACGGTGGAAAAGAAAGGGGATGGGGAGGTTCAGCAGTGAATCCCCAGCAAGAACCAGTGCAAAGGATGCTGGTGGTTGCAATGGGACAGAGGAAGGCTGGGGCCAGTGGTGGGAAATTAGTGCCACTGCTCTGCCATGTCCTTGCAGCACTCAAAAAAGGGATACTCACAAAATCACCTGGAAATATCAAAATCTTGGCTCAGAAATTACTGGGAAAAAAAGCAAGTGGAGGCAAGCGATAACATCTGAGCCTGTGGGGTGAGATGCAAAACTTGGCAGTCGAGGTGTAGGGCAGACACACACCAGTGCTTGGGGTGAATTTCACGGGTGGAAAGGACAAAGCCCAAGGACTGGTTGCTGCCCCGTGGAAACGACACCCCTTCCCTCTGTTCTCCTCCAGACCTGTTGAATATGTGTGTGCTGTGCCAGCACCCATCCCTGAGGATGCTCCAAAGGCATTCACTTGCATCCTCAGCCCTATCAGGGCTCCTACCTGCAAGGAAAAAGGTTTGGGGGCTCCGAAAAATCCCCAATGAGATGCAGCCCCTGCAAGAGAGGGAGTGAAATTCCTGCAAAAATACACCCACAGCTCCGCTGCTGGGTACGGGAAAGCTCCGGAGTCTGCCGGGTACCACGGGTCGGAGCATCCCGATTAATCCCGGGTTGTAAGGCGGGGGAGGAGGGTGAGGGGTTTATCCCCAGTCTTGCCCCTTGGGGTTGTTTTTAGCATCCCCAGGAGCAGAAACAGTCGGAGGTGGGGGGACATGGGCAATGATATCTGGCCAGTCTTTCCAGCCCTGCATCGGGGTTGGTTTTCTCGAAAGGAAAAAAAAAAATAAATAAAAAGAAGAAGGAAAAAAAATAAAAAAGAGAGAGAGAGAAAAAAAAAAAGAAATTAGAAAAATCCCGCAGTGTGGCTGTACGTGCAAACACCCCCACGCAAGCACAGCCGCACACCTCGGTGCAATTCTGCCGTGAATCCCCTGCAACAGCTAAATAAAGAAAAAATCGGGATTAAAAAAGAAAAAAAGGGCAAAAAAAAAAGAAACACCAAACCAAGGAGCAAAAGACAGAAAGTTGTGCGGGTGCCTGCGCGGGGAGGGGTGCGCACCGGTTGATTTTTGTGTGTGCCTTCGCCGGGTTTTTATCATTTTTACTTGATTTTCTGCCCGAGGGAATATAAGCAGGTAACGCGGAGCCTGGCGGAGCGCAAGGGGACGCGGTGCGGTGCGGTGCGGTTTTTTTCTTTCCTTTCTTTCCCCATCTCCTTCCCTCGCCAAGTTTCTTCCCGACACGAAATAAGGGGAGAAAACCGAAATAAAAGATCGCGGAGAGCTGGCGGCTATTAACTGCTTTTAAGGCTTGTTTTAGCGCATTTAAGGCGCGGGCGGCCAGACCCCGCTTATCTCTACGCGCTGCCCCGCACCGCGGAATCTTATTTCACGAGTGTATTTCAATCCTCCCCGTTCTCCTTTAGCCCATCACCCCTACTAGGGGCGCGGAGGCACCGCGGGCGCGTAGAGCGGGCGGAGCCGAGGGGGCCGTGGTGGTTGGGATGTGTATGTGATTTTTTTTTTTTTTTTCTTTCTTTTTTTTTTTGAAATTGCTGAAAAAGGTCACTGAAGGAGTTGGCTGCTAAATCAGAAAAAAAAAAAAAAAAGAAACCTAAAAAGAGGGGCAGGCATGCGCATTGCGCGGATGCCATATTGGAATGAGTCTGCCGCCGCGAGTGCGGGCGGAGGGACGGCTGGGCTCCGCGCACCGCGCAGCTCCGCGCATCGCGGAGGGGATCGGCGCTGAAGCGCGGGGAAAAAAAGGGGAAAAAAAAAAAGGAAAAACAGCCCCAAAAAATCCCCCAAACTTACCCAGGTAAGATACCGCACCCCTCAGCACCCACCCCCTCCGCGGTAAAACCCTCCCGGCTGGTATTTCTTTTTATTTTATTTTATTTTATTTATTGGGTTTTGCAGCGCTTGGGTGGAGAGAGTCGCTTTCCCCCTTTGCTAGATATATTAAAAATATTCAAATTTTATTTATTTTTTTTTAAACTGGGTGTGGATTATTTTTTTTTTTTCCCCCTTTTCTCCCTCTCCATTCCAAAAGGGAAAAATCCCGCGGTGAAGGAGTTGTTGGGAAGTGTTTGCGTGCGGGTGGCGGGGCAGATGCCGGTACCTGGGATGCTTCGTGGGTGCTGGGTGGGGTGGGCACGACGGAGTTCCCACGGGCAGGGTGCGCGGTGCCTGGGCAGTTAATCTCAGTATCGCATTTTAGATGCTCTCATTTCTCTTTCTTTCTTTTCTTTTCCTTTTTTTT
>VXBW01003021.1:345317-364463 GCA_013400375.1 Thinocorus orbignyianus
CAGGACTCACTGGTGGGAAAAGTATTTGATTTTGGTCTGCTGGGGTGGGGAGAGACCATGAGAAGAAGCATATGGACTTGGGAGTCCGGGCGATTTGCCTTTGAATGGGAAAAAGAGAATAAAAATAATAAAATAGAATAATAAAAGAGACATAGCAGTGATTTTAGGACATGTCGTGGGATGAGATGTCCTGTTGGAGCTGTCAAACCTTTCCGGCTCGCCTGGGCGCAGTCAGACGGGGATGTGGGATGGCTTGGTTTGGTATTTTTTTTTCGGTTGGGTTTATTTTTGCTGTTGTTTAGCAAAAACGCTCTGAAATTGCTCCACACGGAAATCGGAGCTGCCAAACAAGTGACTTTACCCAGTGCCTGCCACAGCCAGTGTCTCTTTTGCAGGGAAACCTGAAAAAAGCCCACGGTGGCAGCTTTTTCACCATTTGTGAGGAGTTTGCAGGGAGTTCTTTGTGCCTTTCCCAGCGGGTTGGTTTTTTTTGGGGGGGAGGGGGAAGGAAGAATGTATTTTCCAGGGCAGTGGAGGAGCGAAACAGCCTCGGAGGCTGGAGAAACTTCCTTCTTCCCGTGCGGAGAGCGTTTGGTTGCTGCTCTTTTCTGGGATCGTTTCATTGTGGTTGCAAGATGTTAACTTCGGAGCATCTGCGTTTTGTAGCCCTGGGAGGCGATGGGAAACTCCAGCATCTCAGGCTGTTAGTTCCCCGTGTGGGGATGGAGGATTTGGGGAATGTCCTGGGGCAGGGGTAGGGGTGGGAGTTGGGAGGAGGAGCAGAAAAGAGAGCTTTGCCCATTTCCCTGCACCTCCTGGTGATGGTTTTCCACAAATCCACCCTGCTTTTGTTGGAGATGATGCTGTTTGCACACTTTATCACAGAGGTTGAGTTTTCCCCCTTCCAAAAGGGATCTGCTCCATCTTCCCAGTCCACTCCCACCCCACCTTCCAGCCCCCTCCCCCCCTCGGCTTTTAGCCCCCAGCCCCTGCCAGGACCAAGCTTTGCTGCTCAGCAAACTTCCATCCCAGGATACGGTGATGGGGAGAGGAGGGGGGCAAAGGAGGAGACCAGGGATGGGGGGGAGATATTGTGATCTCTCAGCAAAATTGCAGAAATCAGCATTAATTAATAAGCAGAGGAGTTTGGAAGGTGGCTGTCAAATAATGGTGGGACTCGGGTGATAAAATCCAAGAGCTGCAGTGGAGTGGTGTCAACCTGTGTGTGTATGGGGGGGTTCTCTGTGGGGTGGGAAGGCATGAAGCCATTGCAAAATGGGAATCTACACCCCCCCTCTGCCTCCCCATGTACCCCCAGGTTGTGCTTTTTAAAACAGTTTGTGCACCTGGTGCTTCAGGGAAGAAAATACAGCTTTGGCTGGTTGCGTGCTGTGGATGTGGGGATGGACGGGAGCTGAGAAGGTCTCTTCAGATCCCTCTGCACCTGGACTCTCACCCCTTTTCCCTCATTTCACTTTTTTTTCTTTTGGCCTTGGTGAAAATCCACTTAAAAATATGGAAAACAGCCTAAAATGGCTCTTTCCTTGCAAATTGAGCTTTCTGGTGGGAACACCTTGCTTTGTGCTGCCCGTTTCGGGCTCTGCAGCTAACACCCCACCAAAAATAGGGTGACACCTTCCCACCCCATCTCCCCAAACCTTCCACCCTTGGCTTTTTTGCCAGCCAGGGGGCACTCACCTCAACCCAAAGGAGTTGTATTTATGGGATCACTTTGTTCCCCTCCCCATCTTTGCTCCTGTTTCCCTTGGAAGGAGCCCAGAACCCATGCCCACCCCTCCATCCATGCTGGTGAGGTTGCATTAGGGTTAGCTTTGGCGGCACCAGGCAAACCTCCTCTTCCTCCTCCTCCTTCTTCCCCCAGGACATTTTTCCTTGCAGTGGCAGGATTTACTGCAATTTGTTTTTCCTCCCAAAAAGGTGCAAACAAATTTGATGTCCTTTGCTGGGGGTAAAGCAGGGGGGGCAGGTTTTCCCCCTGGTGCTGGGAGTATTGCAGGGATGCAAGTGCCTTTTTTTTGCTCCTTTTTTTTCTTCTTTTTTCTTTTCTCCCCAACAGATTATTTACGGCAGGGCAGAAAATATTCTCACAAGGCTAATAACTTCAGTGCTTATAAAGGATTAGGTCCTAATAACTCCTCTGATAAGATGGAGGCTTGGTGTAATCTGTTACTGAGTGGAAATCTAAAAGCCATTTAAATAGATACAGCAAAGAGCTGTAGAGGGACTAGTATGTTGTAAACAATGAGGAGATACCTTTTTACTCATTTAAGGAGGTACCTGGGGTGGTAGGACAGCAGATACATTAGAAAGGAGACAGTATTTCACAAATATATATTTAAATATGAAGAAAACATTTACAAACATTCAACAGATGTTACAAGGATGTTGCAGAGGTGGAGAGGGTGTTTTGCACAGATGTGAGAACATCTGTAGAAGACAGTATATAGTTACATAGCTGTGATTATGAGTGATAATTGACTGGCTGGACAGGCAGTTGATGCTTTAATGAAGCATTTATTAAAACTTTATGGGAGTGTTACTAGAAATAGAATAAACACCTCAACCATCAACTGTTTAAACTGGGGATGCTTTTTCCCCCCACGCTTGGATTGTGCGGTACTAAACGTGCTGCTGGCCCATGAAATAAATATATGTATTTTGAGTGACTTTTTGTGGCCTTTCGCAGCCATGGGGTTGCTGGCCTGATATAATGAGAGGATGTGACATTAGCTTGCAGAAGGGCAGGACAAGGTAGAGAAGGTGCTGACTTGTTTCTTTATGGACTTCTTGCTAGTTCATAGAATCATAGAATGGTTAGAATTGGAAGGGACCTTCAAGATCATCGAGTTCCAAACCCCCTACCATGGGCAGGGACTTCTCCCACCTGGTCTAAGGTTGCTGAAAGCCCCATCCAGCCTGGCCTTGAACTCTTCCAGGGATGGGGCATCAACAACTTCTCGGGGCAACCTGTTCCAGTACCTCACCATCCTCACAGGAAAGAATTTCTTCCTAAGATCTCATCTAAATCTCCCCTCTTCCAATTTAAAACCCCTTGTCCTATCACTACACTTCCTGACAAAGAGTCCCTCTCCAGCTCTCCTGTAGCTCCCTTCAGATACTGGAAGGCAGCACTAAGGTATCCCCGGAGCCTTCTCTTCTCCAGACTGAATAGCTCCAGCTCTCTCAACCTGTCTTCAGAGGAGGGGTGCTCCAATTCATATTGCTGTGGGGTAAAAGGATGTATGGAGAGTGTCTGAGGAGCTTTTCAAGAGTGATACGGTGTTTGAAGAAGATTGCTAGTCCCTGACTCCCAGAAGACAAAGGAGTTGTGCAAAGTTCCAAAATCTGGGACAAGTAGCCAAACTTTGGAGCAGAGGAGCCAGAGGTGTGTTTCTAAAGGTGCACAGAGAAATTTAATGTGACCACAGGGATCAATAGAACTGTTTGAATGGGGCAATAAAGGTGTCGGAATTCTTTTATTACTAGTGAGTATTGTCATGTATGGAGTACATCAGCTGGTGCAATGGGGTCCTCAGTGCTGAAAATGAAATGCTATTGTTAACAGCAATTCTATTTGCAAATACTGAGTTTCTTCTGTCATTGTAACGTGTTAGTCCCTGGGAGCAGGATTTTTTTAGGATTAGAGTAGTCGAGGAGTCCTCAAGATAGAAAGGACATAGAACTGTTTGAATGGGTCTAGCGGAGGGCCGTGAGGATAATCAGAGGGATGGAGCACCTNGGGGGGTTGGAACTGGATGATCTTGAAGGTCCCTTCCATCTCTAACCATTCTGTGATTCTGTGATGCCTTGTCAATATTTCAGTCTCATAATTAGAAGCTGTTGATATTTGCACAGTGGTCATCTCTGATGAAACCAGTCTCATCCATATTACGAGTTTTCTGCCAGAGGATTTCTCTTTATTTTCCATCTCAGATATGACTCCTGCAGTGATTAAAAATGTTTGGGTTGCAAAACAGGAGAATGCAGAAATCTGAGCAAAGACTCGTACACAGATGCTGACATTTTAAAAACTCCTGAAAAAGTTATTTGGCCTTTTGCAAGGCCTAAACAAAGAATTCTGGAGAGGGCTGGTTTGGAAAATATGTTCACAGTCACTCCATTTTTATGAATCATAAGCATTTGCTCTAAAATTAAATAGTAATAAAAAGGAAGGAAAAAGGAACCCAAGCAGTTCTTGACAGCTGACCGAGAGATCATTTCTGAGTAGGTGTGAGGCTTAAAAAAGGGATGTGCAGAATCCTTGCTATTTTTACTCTCACTCATGATTCCTCATGCTTTTATGATTAATACTGTTAACAGCACTGGGTGGTTTGTGCAAGGGAGCCCTGTTTTCTTGGGTAAAGTCAGAATCATAGAATGATTAGAGTTGGAAGGCACCTTAAAGATCACCCAGTTCCACACCCTCTGCCATGGGCAGGGACACCTCCCACCAGCCCAGGTTGCTCAAAGCCCCATCCAGCCTGGCCTTGAACACCTCCAGGGATGGGGCATCCACAGCTTCTCTGGGCAACCTGTTCCAGTGTCTCACCACCCTCACAGGAAAGTCGTGAGACCCAGGTGGAGTAGAAGTTACTGGAAAGTTTTGCATCATTTGCTTGGCAAGGAAGATGATTTGTCTCCACTGAAATCCAGGAGGTGACATTATCCTTGCCCCTGCGCTGTGGGAGATCAGATAAGATGACCATGGGCTGAGGATACTTAAAGTCTAGGGAACCATAACTTCCTTGCCAGGACTTTTGGGAGGAAAGCAATAGCTTTTTTGACCCATTAAGAATATCCATTTAAAGAAAAGACAAGAAAAAAATAGTTTTTAACTGTTTCTTGGAAGGTGTTTTGAGGAAGCAGGTGTAAAATCAGACTAAATAAGGCATCATTGTGTCGGTGATTATGGGACATTAAACCTGGATGTTCTTGAGCAGCTCACTATGGCACCTCTTAGAAGCCACTTGTAGAATGAGAGGGAATCCAATTTGTCTTTTCTTAGAGAAATGGGGTGCAATTATCACCATAAATGTGACTTGCAGGACTCTTGAGTTAAAATGTCTTCTGGAATTTGGTTCTGGATAGACCTTGGCAGGGTTCTGCTGGATGCCCTCATGTGCCCTTGGTGAAGGGAAGGGTCCTCCTCTTCCTGCTGTTGTACCAAGGAGTGGCAGGAGATGGCTGTGAAGGCTGGATTGGGGTTTGGTTTTTTTGTGGGTTTTTTTTTTTTTTGGCAGATCCTGCCAGTCAGTGAAGCTGCTTCTGGATGTAAAGCATTGAGATGGATGTAAGTGTGACTAGGACTAAGCCCAAATGCTGATCAGCTGTGCTGTTTAAATGAACCAAACGGTGCCAAGACCTAGAATGTCATTTTTCCTAAAAAGTGTTGGAATCAGATGGCAGATGTTTCCTGGATTCCTGTTTGCATCTTTTATTTTTATTTTTTTTGGAAAAGGGCTCCGACTGCTGCAGAGCCCCGCACTGGTAGAAAGCAGAACTGATTGCCCCGGTCGATGGGAGTTTTGGCTGAAGAGGGAATTCTGAATTGGGCCCTAAATTAAGTCCATGAAATTGGTGTTTTGTGTTTCCTGCTGGGTGACTTCTATTGCTTGGCTGATCGGTCATGTTCAGGGGTCTGACTGATTTTTTTATTTATTTTTATTTTTGGATCCATGTGGCTGATGTTTGGCAACGATAAGCATCAGATGAGATGCTTCGAGATGATAAGCATCACAAAAAGGCTTCCACATTTCAGCTCTGTTTCAAAGAGGGACGTGGGAGAAGACGGGGTATTGCAGATAGCAGATGTTACCTCTGGGCTTCTTCCCTGCAGCTCTGTTGTATGCGGTAAAGGACGCTGGGGATGTTGATTTGGTTTTCTTCATGGTTCTGATTCAACTGAGAGTTTTAGAAGATGCCTAATCTTAAATATGATGCGTTCTCCAAGTAGTTGGTGTATGTTTGGTCCTTAGCATGGGTGGCAGCCCTTAGCAAGGGCTATGAAGATGGTGAAGGGACTGTAACATCTTTCTGGTGAGGAAAGGCTGAGGGATCTGGATCTGGTTAACTTGGAGAAGACTGAGAGAAGATTTCATCAATACTTTTAAATATCTGAAGGGCAATTGGCAAGAAGATGGGGCCAGACTCTTCTCAGTGGTGCCCAGTGACAGGACAAGGGGCCACAGACACAAACTGGAACACAGGAAATTCCATCTGAACATAAGCAAAAACTTCTTTACTTCAGGGTTGCCAGAGCACTAGAACAGGCTGCCCAAAGAGGGTGTGGAGTCTTGTTCTCTGGAGATATTCCAAACCCACCTGGATGTGTTCCTGTCCAGCCTAGAATCATAGAATGATTAGAGTTGGAAAGGACCTTAAAGATCATCCAGTTCCAACCCCCTGCTATGGGCAGGGACACCTTCCACCAGCCCAGGTTGCTCAAAGCCCCATCCAGCCTGGCTTTCAACACTTCCAGGGATGGGGCATCCACAACTTTTCTGGGCAACCTGTTCCAGTGCCAACTCTGGGTGATGCGGTTTTGGCAGGGGGTTGGACTGGGTGATCTCCAAAACTTCCTTCCAACCCCAACTATTCTGTGATTCCACAAAGTGCTTTGCTAAAGTGAGGCTACAATCATGGAAATTGCTTGTTGAATCGTGGGGAGGGTGACAGCCACCCAGTCACGTGGCTAGTGACATTGTTTAGTGATGAGTTGTTGTTTTTTATCAGAGTTAGGTTGATGGCTGGACTAGATGATCCAAAAGGTCCCTTCCAACCTAGACAATTCTATGATTCTGTGGAGACCTCCACCTCCCTGGCCTGGCACTTTAAGCTGACATTTATATCTACAGAAAGAGGATGTAAAATATCAGTGCTGTGACAGGAGGGGGTTTTACAGCTGCTGAGAGTGAGTATCAGTAATGCAAATGCAGGGCAGGGGGACCTGCAGCTGCTTGCCTTGCCTGGCTATTCGTGGCAGTGCTACAGGGTGGTTTGGGGTGGGATCCTGCTGTCGGCATCCAAATCTGGGAGGATTTTCCCATGCCAGCTGCTGAGGACAAGATCGTGCCATGCACATGTGCTACATGGGATGCTGAAGGCGTCCAGGGATAGCAGGGACGATGGCAGGGATGCAGGTGTGGCAGCAATGCCTTATAACCCTTGGGTTTAGAACATCCAGCTCACTCGGGTGATGGGAAATTCAATGAAAAAGTGCTTTTAATCTTAGAGGTTTGATCTAGCCCTCAGTGAGGTCTGTGGCAGGCTTCTGTTTTCAGTCCAGCTCTGGGTCCTTATTCTACACTTACACACAGGGCAGCTAAAAGTGGAATATATGCCTAAGTCAGACATCTGTGTGCCTACCTGTCATCTGTCTCTCTTATTTTTCCTTCCCCCCCCTCCCCAAATACTGCAGGGCTTTTTGCTGTAAACATGTTAGTTTCTCTAATTAGGTTTATTTTACTTTCTGTTATCTTATCTTACTGCTGTTTATCTCTGTGCGTATCCTGGACTCCATGGTGTGCCAGGTAGGGAGGATGAGAAAATTGCTTTGTGAAACAGGTTTGTCTCTGTCAGCATAAAAAACATGAGACATTAGGCACTGGTGCTAGGAGAGAGGAGAGCAAGGACCTGCTGAGTTATGGAGGGCTGTTACCACCTCACGTAATCCTTTCTCTATCATGTGTCTTCAGGAACGTTTGGTTCTTGTTCTTCTTCCCCTTCAGGATGGACAACTGGGAACCTCCCTGCTCTGATGGTTCTTCTAATTTCCCATTTTTTCATGTTTTCCCTCTCTTAGTCATTTATTTTCTGGGCTGCTGCACAATTGGTACTGACGCTTGGCTTCATGAGTGGCTGGAGAAGGAGGGTTGGAAGGGACCTCCGTGTCTTGTACAGACCATCTCTTAGCCCAGGGCAGGATTAACCGTATCATGATCTGTCTCTGGAGAGATCAGCATTCCAACCCTTCGAAAAAACAAGGCTCTGTGCCCTTCCCACAATCTGTTCCACTTCTTCACCGGATTCAGTATATATTTTCATGTGCACAAATCACGTGCCCCCTCCTGCAGTTAAAACCCAAGCCTTCCTCTTCGATCCACCAAGAACATGGAAAACAGATCATACTCTTCTTTCCATTCAGCTGTTTTTTATAATTTGAATACTGTGAACATTCTTACTTCTCCAGATTAGATGGGATTTGTTTCTCCCACCCCAGAGTACATCTGAACCAACGCAGTGCTGTTCAAAGCAGCAATTTGCCCCTAATAAAATCCTGTGGGGCGTTCAATATGAAAGAGAAATTGTCACTTGATGTAAGTAAAAACATTTGGCGAGGGAAGCTCTCAAATAAATAATCATGAAAAAAAAAAAAAAAAAGAAAAGAAGGGAGAGGAATTTGGAAGAAGTGATCCTTAAAAGGTTTCCAACTGATGCTTTGTCTGAGAAGAGAGACAGGCTCTTTCTCTAGGAGGTGAAAGCTGTTCCTTGATGTGTTCAATAGCCCTTCCAAATGAGCCTCCATTTGCATTGTGCAGTTGCTCAGGGGGGTGTAAATATTGTGGCAGGCTGCCACCAGGGATCCTGCATCAAATATGGTTTTATTTAGGGACCTCTGCCTAGAAGATCAGTCTTTCTTTCTCAGCCCCAGTGGCGGTAGGCCTATGCATCCTCCTATTAAATGTAGTGGAGTGGTTTGCACCATTGCCCATGAAGAAGCATTTTGGGGAGCTGGAGACTGCCTTTATTGCCTTGCATTGCCTGCATGCTCTTGGAGGTGGTCTCTTGAGCACTGAAAAAGGTTGCCTTGCATTGCTCAAAGCCAGGGATGGGGATCCAGGCTTTCAGACCCAGAGGGGAACACTGTTGACTTGACTTGAGCTGTAAAAATCACAGAATCATAGAATGGTTACAGTTGGAAGGGACCTTAAAGATCATCCAGTTCCAACCCCCCTGCCATGGGCAGGGATGCCTCCCACCTAGTCTAAGGTTGCTCAAAGCCCCGTCCAGCTTGGCCTTCAACACTTCCAGGGAAGGGGCATCCTAGACCTTGTCCCAGAGGGCTGAGTTCCTCTTTGCCCTGTTCCACCTACAGGGCAAGTGTCAAGGTATCTGAGCACCTCACTTCTTCGGTTTGTTTTTTGGCAAACTTAGATATCTAAAATCTTAAATCCTCCCACTAGACCTGGTTGCTCAAAGCCCTGTCCAACCTGATTTTGAACACTTCCAGGCATGGGGCATCCACAGCTTCTCTGGGCAATCTGTTCCAGTGCCTCACCACCCTGACAGCAAAGAATTTCTTCTTAATATCTAATGTAAATCTCCCCTCTTCCAATTTAAAACCGTTACCCCTTGTCCTATCTCTGCACTTCCTGACAGAGTCCCATGTCACTGGATATTGGAGGCAGGGGCCAGATTTTTGGGAAAGCAGTGGTATTTGCACTTCTCCACCACTCAGGACTCAGCAGGACATTGACACAACTGATGAAGTCTCCAGGAAGGAGGTTTCAAGGATGTAAGATCTTTTTTGCATCTTCTGCCCCAGTAGTCTGCCTTTTTTACATCCATCTCAATCAACCAGGCGTGTGTTGGAGGGAGAACTTAAGTTTTCCCAGGCTAACTCTTAGGAGCGCTAGATTTCTCTGTGTGGGTAGAGGGCCTCTCCCTACAGGGGTTTATTCCAAGGGAAGGAAGAAACGGGGTGGAGTCAACAGGAGATGAGGGATATAAAATGGTGAGAGGAAGCCAACACCGGCACTTCTACAAAGAGCCAATATTGATAGAGATGACAAGGCAGCGTGTTTGAGATAATTGTGTGGCTGAGACTGACAGCTGTGGGAAGAAAGAAATAAAAGAGGCTTTTTTAATATTGGCTGGTTTTTTTTCTTTCCTTTATTTTTTCCTTTTTTTTTTTTTTCCCCTGCCTGTGAATTAAGAGTCTGGATCTGAATTAAATACCAGGGGAATGGGAGCTGTGTGGGGGAAGAATTGGATGGGTTTGAAGCACCACTGTGCAGAAACAATGAAGAAGGGATCTGAGACCAGGGGATTTCCATCCAACCCCCTTGCCTGCTCTTTCAAACGCATTTTGTCGTATTTTTCCTTGTGTTCCTGCCTAGTGTGGTGTCACCTTGAGCCACTTTGGCTGTTGTTTCCCATCCCCTGGTTTATGGGCTGGAGATGTGGCTTGTGGTCCTGAATTTGGTCTCCAGTGGACACAGGTTTCTTCAGACTGAGGGAGACATCAGAATACAGCGGTGTGATGCTGATGATTGCAGGCCAGTCGGCACACTACTGTTAACAGTATGGCTGGGGACTCTGTTTGAAGTGTTAATTAGCAGCAATTAATAAGAAGTGAAAAATTAATACCCGTTGTCAGCTTTCTTTGCTAGTTAGTTATATCAACACCAAGGCTCAGAGCTATCTGGAAGCTTATGTTTGCTTAAGAGTTTGGTCATGTTGTCACATAGTATTGGGAAAACATTTAAATGTTCTCCTACCGTAAAAGGTAAACTAGTTACTCCCGAAACAAGATGAACTATAGCCTCTGACAGATCCACTTTTCTTGGGATGTGGATGCTTTTTGCTTGATGTTTCAAAACCAAGAAGTTGTCCATAGTTTAAGCAAAAAACCTCAATTAAATTAGAATTAAACAAACAAACAAAGTGTCAATGAGATTGTTGAATCCAGCACTGAGATTCTGTGTTGTCCCCTTTTAATCAAAGAGATCTCAAGCCCAGCCCCATATGTGACCACCAAGGATGGATCCCAGCTGTGTGGCAAACAGACCAATTCCTGCTGGTTTTCCCATCCATTTCCCATTTCTGATGGGCAATCGCCTGATGCAGGGAAATGGGCCTTTCTCATGGGTCTGGTGGCAGATTTGGGACTTAACTGCTTAAGAGCCACCAAGTGCTGTTGTCGTCTGATTGGACACCATCAGCTTTTTATCAGCTCATAACTTTTGTCCTATCAGCATCGTAGAAGTGTCACAAGATTTAACTACACTACCAAGTAGCTTATCTTTCTTCTCAGTGTTTGTATTGTTACCCCTGAGTTCTGTTTAAGATGATTGATTTGTCTCTGTTTCTGTCTGTTCTTTGAGTTATTTTTTTTTAATAGACCAAGTTTAGCTTCCATCATTGTCTGGTACCAGGCAAAAATGAAAGCAGCTGAATCCACCCAAGGTTTGCCTTCTGCCGATGCCTCCTGTCCTCTCACATTTAACAAGCTTGATGTAGAATCCTGATACTTAACCAATTTATTATTAATGATATTTACGGAAGTATTCTCTACTAAAGGAGAAGTGTTTTTTCACTTTCAGTAGACTGATTGCTTCTAGTTTTGTAGTTAATTGAAACTTAATATACGCTGGGGATGAGTGATATATATGTTCTGAGGTTAGATGCACTCAAATTACTCATAGTATATAATACACTTAGTTCATTAGCAAGTCTCATGTCAACAAAGAATAAAGATGAAGTGCTGTAGTGTCCATCACAGTGGGGAAGTGATCATTATTATTTATGGAGTGCTTGAAGTATACTAAGCACTTTGCAAAGAGACCAACAAGAATATCGCTCTGCATTCTTTTATAGTCTCCATGTCAAAAAAACCCCTTTTTTCCTTTCGTTAGCATGTCCCCTTGGAGTGGGGGATGCAAATTGCTGCTGGGCATCTAACTTTTTCCAGAAACCCTCCAGTTGAGGGTTGTATCACCTACCTTTGTAATTTGTGTCTACCAGTGATCCTTTGTGAAACACCTGTTGTTTTAGCATAGTTTAATTGCAGTTGCCACGATGCTGTAGTGATTGCTCCAGCAGACAGTCCCACCATGGTTCACTTAGTGGATATCAAGCTTGCACTTGACATTCTCCTCTTCCTTTTCTGTTCCTGTTATAGCTGCTCATGCACGTCCATTTCTTCCTCACAATTTTCATTGGAACAGCTTTGAAAACTGGGAACAAAAAAATCTATGACAGAGCACTCTCCTTCTTTCTCTTTTATAACCACTGTATCTGGTCTTCCTGAATATGCTTCCTGAGCAGTGAAACTTGAAAAAATCCCATAATATTTTACAGTCTTATTACCTCCTTTTTTGCCTGGCCTCTGGCAGTAAACTGTTTTCCCACTTTTAGTCACGCTTCTTGCAGAGCGTTTGGTGTTGGTGCTGCTGATATAGCCCTCCTGTCATGCAGGTCATGAAGGGATCCACTAATAAACGGGACCAGTCCTCCACATCGTATATTCTGGACATGCGCCTTCCCTACTATCTGTCTTTGCTTTAGCATATCTTGTGTGAATTGCTTGTTCCCTCTGTGCCCATAACCTGCGCTTTGGTTTCTCTTTTTCAGTCCTCCTTTGACACCTCGTAATTCATCACCATCTCAGAGAGTTTTACAGAAAAGCTCACTTTGGAGCTCTTTTTAATCTACTCCTAAAGGTGTATCACTGGGTATTGCTTGTCTGGTGGGTTACTGTGTCTAGAAATATAGTTCTCATTTACTCTGGTGTCTGATTCAAGATCAAGTCAGTCTGTATTCCCTTTCTCATATCATTTTTCATCTCTGTGTGTTTTTATTCCACTTTGTGTTTACTATGGTCATTCCTTCTAGAAGAATCTCCTCTGCCATCATAACCCAATCTACATCTGAGTTGATATTTGCTACCTTGCACGTTACTAACTCGTGCAGTTCCCTTTGGTCACTCTTCATTGAAAAAAAAAAATACAGTTGCAGCCAGCACTATTTCATTAGGGTATTTGCATTTTGCATGCTGAACTTTAATTTCTAGAGTTATTCCAGTGTCTCCTAAATATTCTCCCTTCCATATTTCCTGTGTTTCTTTGTCACACATCTTCCCCTTTGGAAGTTTGAGCATTTATAGAGTGAGATATAGCTCATGCAGTGTTAGCCATTAAGTTGGATGTCAAGGGCTGGACTTCTTGGAAGACAATTGACTTGGCCTTTCTTGGCTGTCCTTTTCTTGGCATGGGTTGTGCTGCCTTATGGGCTGGCCTTTCCCTCTCCATTGGTGATACAGGGAGCTGAAATGAACTTTGAGAGGTGAATCCTTTGTGTTGAATACTGTGGATGCTGTTTATTACCCACTTAACATGTCAGTTGTTACTGCTCCTACGATATTATTGCTACTATGGGGAAATGTCCTTTATTGTGGTTCTTCATCCAACTCTAGCTTTTCCCTGGAGAAGAGAGCAGGATTGAAGGGCTACAATCAACATGGGATAACTTGAAACCCATTCGTAAAGGCAGGGGTAATGGGTTGGTGTAGGTGAAGCAAATGACTCACCGTTTCTTTTTATTTTTCATTTAGTTTTTCCTCTAGGCAGCCCCTGCTGCAGGATGAATTAGGAAGGCAAGGACTCTTCTTCTGAACCATGGAGACGAGGGCGTCTTTCATTGGCACCATGCAAGAGACCCAACATTTCTTCCCAGAGAAGGGTCAGAGCCCAGCCAATGGTAACATGGAGCAGCTTGAATCAGGTGAGCTCTCCTTTACCCCCATGGGTTGTCTTCGCTGGTACAGCCCTCCATTTAGTCACTGGTAGAGGAGGGGACAACTGTGTTGCCAGGGAGCATTGGGGAGTAGTTGTAGAGATTCTAAATTTGGGCACCGTGATGGTAAATATAGAAAAATAACTGCTCACTTCTTGTAATTTCTGCAGGAATTAGATACTTTAACTTCCCATATCTAGAAGATGATGTGAGAATTTCTAGAACTTCTCATATCTCTAGAGGAGATTGTATCATATGATGAATTGCACATTATGGCTAGACCAAATCTACTTTTTTTCTGATGCTAAAATGGGAGACCCCTCTTCATACCATCTCTTCTCTTTCACTACCTCTGGCCCATCATACCGTGGGCTCAGTCACTCAATTTACTAACCCAGCAGAAAGGTAATCCAGAAAAAAAAAAAAAGTCAATAATTTCCTACCAGTTTTGTGATTTGAACTGACTAGAGGAAGAGGGATGACCAGAGCACATGCTGGTGGGAATAGGGCCTCTCCCAGTGGCACTGAATGGTTGATTTTGCTCAGCTATAACTGATAACTTCATCCTTGCTCTGTGTTTGCGTGGGAGACCTCAGCTGATGAACTTGTGGGGAGCAAGACTGAGCCAGTGGTGAATCACTGATTCAACATGCCTTGAGTGCAACAGTAGGAGTGTTGGGGTGACTACTTTAAGACTCTGCATGCTTGGCCTTCAGTGTCTTCTGCATCTTCTCTCCCTGTTTGTGCTTTACTGGTCAGTGCTGTGCAGAAGTCCTTTGCAGAGCTGTGCCTTTGGTCCCTTTTTCACCGTTTCTCCTTCAGCGCCTCAGAAATTTGTCCACCTAGCGTTTAATTTCTTCACTTCTTGTGGTGACTCAGTGATTTTCCCTATTTCTCTGGACACCAACGACTGGAAAGCTGTGACTGGTCTTTGAATCTTTGCCACGTTCACTAATGAGTTGGCGAGGGGCAAGACTCACAGCAGTGTGAGATCTTGCCAGTTAAACTATAAGCTGTGGTGACTTTGTAAGCATCCCTTGTGCAACCCAACCATCTTGTGCAGCTTTTACCATGAAAATAATAAACAAGGGTGCCACATTTGCCTGCGGGCTGCCAGTAGCCACTGGGGCCACTCGTAGCAAGCAACTGCATTATGCTTGTGCGATTGAGATGGAAAGGTGGTCTTTCAGGAGGTCAGCAGGGACAGGGTAAGGTGAGAGGGTTGTCCTGTAAAAAAAAAAAAAAATGCAAACTGGCTATGTTGCACTGAAAATGTGCTTGAGATGTGGGGTAGTTCAGTCTGCCTTGCCACAATGGTTAAGGATTCAGCTGGACTCTTTAACTCCGCATATTTGGTGGGACGCGGAGAGGTGGAAACTTTCCTGTGCTGCGGGGTTACTAGTCCAGGCAAAGTTTTGGCTTATTTTCCCATGCAGTTGATTCTGGTCATTTCAGATGACTTCAAAGGGAAGTGGGGCCTGTTTACTGAAGAAGGATGCATCATGTTAACTGCTTAGAAACCATGTTTGTCACAAGGCAACTGATAGACCAGAAATGGTTGGATGATAGGAACTTACCCTGAGGGGAGCGTCATAGATAGTTGGCTTCTTCAAATGGATGTCTCTAGTCATGCCAAAGGAGGCAGAGCACCTGCAGCCTGATCTAGTCCCCACTGGATCCATTTATATCCATGGAGGTGCCTCTGGGATGAGATTCAGTTGGCCAACTGTAGACATTGGTTTTGGAATATGAAGAACTGGCCCATGGTGCCGAAACTTCTCTGAGGTTATGGACCTTGGTGACTCTCCAAATGCCATGCTCCAGCTTTGTGGTTGATCAGGTTCCCTCCTACCTCTCGGTGTGTTGTTTCAATTCTCTATTCACACAAAATGTCATGAATGTATCTGTGTGCTATAAATAAGATGGCTAAGCAATTTCCCACAAAAACAATTCTCCTTTAGTGAAGCTTGGGAAAAAATCTGTGTTTCTGGAGCCACAAGTTTTGGGTCTTTTATCCCCTTTATTTCCCATAGCCAAACAACCCAGGAGGCTGTTAACAGCTGGAACAGTTGCATTTTTATAGGGTCAATGCATGAGCACTTTAAAGCCGTTCAGAGGCTTGCAGATAATGACTTGTTGATTTTATTTGCCATCCTGGGCTTGTTTATACATCATTGTATTGTAGGCTAGCCAGCCTTGACTCTTTCATTAAGAAAGAGCACTGGGCCTAAGTACCAATAATTGGAAAGGGAGCTGATATGTGAAAATAGGCCTATTGCCAAATTTGTCATCTTGCAGGGTGCCCAGTGAAATGCTGGCACCTGGGGTTTTGCAGCTCTCCAAGACTTTGTTCTTGGAGTGTGTGACTTGAGTAGGGACAAACAGATTTGCTTTGTGATAACGGCTTCTCAAGTGGGCACAATCTTTGCTGTTGTATACTAAGAGAGACTCTGCACATCTCTATCTGCATTTTAATCGGGCGATCTCCAGGCAGTTGAGAGAGATCAGCAGGAGGTGTCCCCTTCTCCTCAGCTGTAGGGTTTTTCTGATGAATGAAGAGATTTGTGTAGAGCCCCGTTATGTGCACAGATGGGCTTGTGTCCCCATCGTAGGCTGGTCTTGTCCCTGGACCATGCTGTCTCCACTCTGGATGTCTCCCTGCCATATTTCTAGAAAGGAACAAAGTCCATGATAAAAAAAACAACAAACCAAAACATTTTTGAAACTTACAGTTCCTTCAAAATCCTTTGTGATAAAACGAAGCAAAATAAAACACTGATACTGTGATAAATGAGTAACCTGACATTATTTTTACAGACCTTGTAAAAGTAATTTCCTGATAAAGTCTGCAGATAAAACACGGGAGAGGAGTCAGACTTGCGATGTGGCGGAGAGAAATGAATTGACAGTCTGCATGCAGCTCTCACGCTGCTTTCCCCTGGGGGTCTGGAAAGCCTCTATATTTGGGTTTAGAAAGGAGAGATCTGGGTGATGTGGTTTTGAACAGATGCTGTTGTGAGTTTTGCTGGACTGCATGTGAGTGAAGCAGCTGATGGTAGGGCTGTGAGAAGAGGGGGGCCAGCAAATCTCTCTGTGTTAGCACGTGGCAGAGTAGGTCACGGGTAGTAAGGTTATGAAGTGATGGTGGACTTGTGTCCATAACTAGGATTTGTAACACTGACGCAATTAACGTGCTGTTAGCAAATTCTGAAGAGATTTTGTCACCCTGGAGACACTGCTTCCAGCAGGAGCTGGATGTTCTATACTGAACTGGCTAAAAATCCCTGCTTTCATTCCTTCCCATGACTCCTGAGGAAGGCTGGAGAAAGGGAGGCACTTGTCTGGACTCATGCAGCAGGTTAGAGCAAAAAGCAGTACTAAAAACTAAGAATATAGAGAGAGCCTTGTGGGCTGAAGGAGATGCCTCACGCTTTGAAGTACAAATACCCAAGCGGAAGAGAATAGAGCCCAGGGCTGACCTGGAAATGTCCTGTTGTATCAGATGTCCTGAGGGTGAAGGTGTCCTTGGGGCTGTTGAGCAGTCCATCCCAAGACTTCAAGCACAGTTGGATGCAGAAGTGGGGAGCAACCAGGCAGAGGGGATGCACTTCTAGCTTTCAAGCTTTGGCTTTTCACATCAGATGTTGCTGACTTTTAGTGGGACAGGGATTGGTTGTGCTCAGGGTAGAATGGTGCTTAAAAATCAGAGTAACTTTAAACTTTGGATGGATAACCATATCTGCCCATCTACTCGTGGACTGACATACTTTATTTTAGAGGCTCAGCCTTTGAAATCTGTGGACCTGGTTCTTCCCTCAAACATTAACTCCACAGAGCTGTAGACATTAAGGCTGAAAAATTTCCTTGATCATCTAGGTTGTCTGCCTGCATGATGTAGATGAAGGAAACTCTTAGCAATTTTTGCACCAACCACCTACTTTGTGGTTAAGCTGTGGCTTACCTTTCAGTTAAGAATGAGCAAACCCCTCATTTTGGGTCAAATATCTCAAACAGGGTCAGCTTCTCTGCCTGGAGGCTTTCGCAATGATTGCAAGAAACAGAACAAGGCCCATCCCTTATACTACATTGAATTTGCCTGTTTTCAGGTTGTAATTGTGGAGTTGGGTTATTTCTTCTCTTGCTGAGTTGAAAAGTCATCTGGTAGCCACTTTGTCATGGAAGTAAATGTTGATTTATGTCTTCATATTTAAGCAGGTTAATTGAGTTTAAGGCAAGGAGTCAGACCTTAGACTCGATGCAACAGCCTGCAAAGTGTTTAACAGCCATGACAGCTCAGTGCTCCTCTTTGAACTCCCAGACAGATCTTTACCATCTACCAGCTCTGTCTCAAAATCCCTCTTCTGATTCACTTTTTTTTTTTAACCCTCGCCTATGTATGTCTGGCTCCATAGACAACAAATAAAACCTATGTCTTTCCCTTTTAATAATGAGAGATTCCCATTGCACAACATAATTTTCTGGTCCTGAAAACTGGAGACCTGTAGCAATAATTGCAATAAATTAACCCTGCCGTTTTCTTCATAAAACTGTCTGGGGAGGTTTCTTAATTCAGTTTGTCATGAGTCACTTTAATTACATCATGGCCATGCTGATGAATGTTTGGGCAGGTAAGGGTCTCGCAGAGTTTGCCTGATAAATGCTTATTGCGAAGAGCTCATTGCTAGACTGTAAATATTTTTGCTCTGGGGGTGAAACTGGGTTTGTGAGATTGCTTGGGAACAAAATGAAAGCAATCCGATTTGGCTGATTTTCTGTAAATGAAAGAAGATTTATTTTTAATTGTTGCTCTCTGTGTTTCAGCGATGGTTAGAGGCCTCGGTTTGGCTCTGTTCAGCACAGTTAGAAAGGAAAAAAAAAAAAGAGTAGTAATGTCAAGTCAAGCTCTTCACCGTGGGGAAGGATCGTGTGGGGCAGTGGTGCAAATGAGGGAGGAGTGAAAGGGGGCAAGAACAGGGAACAAGATGGTAATAGTGGTCTGGTGAAGGGTGCTGGGAGACTTGGGGCAAAGCAGGAGGAAGAGGGAGGCATGGTGAATTTGGCTGAGAGGGATGGAGGGATGCTGAGGTGGAGGGATGCTGAGGAAGGAGAGGAAAGATTGTAGGAATGGACCTGGGGCTTCCCAACCCAAAGGGGTGGGGTTTTTGCTCTACACTCTGCTTAGCTGACAGAAGCAATGCCTAATATCATCACTGGGGCACTGCTATAGTTAACACTGCTGGGTGACCTGATTTTGGGCTTGCACCCTTGCGACAACAGGCAGGCAGCCAGCTCCCTTGCAGCAAGAGAGTCATCAAATACAAAATAAAAGAGCACAAAGTGCCTGTTGCAGCATAACTAGTCTGTTTCCCCGCTGCTGTGAAAGCAGAGTCATTTTTGGTCTCAAAGTGTTGGCTGCTAAAGTCCCAAAATCTGCTGGAAGTGAAGTGAGAATCAGTCAAACTGGATAAGCACAGATCTTTAAAACAAGCTTTCTGTTTTCCCTTGTGTTGATGTTTGGACTGGTTGCTATTCTCACCCTGAACTCTTTGACACAACTTTTGCCTTCTTTGGCTGTGTTTTAGGCTGCTTTTCTTTCTTCCTTTTTTTTTT
>VXBW01003021.1:364492-380245 GCA_013400375.1 Thinocorus orbignyianus
TTCTTCTTCTTTCTTTTCAACAGATGAGGGTTCCAGCATTGAGGACGCAGACTTCAACTGGGATGAGTTCCTGGAGGAAACAGGAGCCAGTGCTGCTCCCCACACCTCCTTCAAACACGTACGTGGTTTTTCTGAACTTGGCTGGCATTGTGTGTGTTCCCTCTTCAAGTTTCAGGGGGTTCCTAGAGAACTGAAGTGGGACCTGACCATTTTGGGGAGAAATTGTCCCTCTGTACATGCAAACAACCTGTGTAGGACTGTCCCACAGCTAGTTGAGTGGATTTGATGTGTTTGCATTGTCTGCAATCACAGCTTGGAGTGCCGTGTCTATGTCACTGCCTCATCCTCTGCCTTGGGTTCAAATTTGCCATTTTTGAGGGCTTCTGTTGCTCTCCTTTTTGCTTATAATACACTCTTTTTTCCCTCTCTCTTAATCTGTTTTTTCTTCTGTATTCATTGCTGTCCATCAACCTGTAGAAGTTCGTCTCACAAGAGTGCCTCATTTCTCCAAAGTTGCCCTGTTAATGTAGGGTTCACTTACTAGCAGGTTCACTCAGCACTCGAGTCCAGTATGGTCCATGGGAAACCATCTGTCAGCCTCCTGCCTGGAGATGCTGTCTCAGGAGCATGTGAACCAAATACTTGGGTTTGTGATGTTTTTTCTGGGTAAAAACATGGCTTGTATGGGTACAATGTACCTACCATGGTAGGTACAGCATGGTCTGTGGCTCTGGTACAAGTTAGTGCAAGTAGCATTTGAAGTCTCTGAAGTCTTGGCTGATCAGAAGACCGATGACATGCTACGAAGAAAGGACTCCTATCTCCAAGCAGAGCCCATCACAGCCAAGGATATTGTTTGGGACCAGCTTCTCCATCCACCACCAGTTGTTTAACCTCTTCTACTCCACTGCACGTGTGTGATGTCACATGAGGACATTGGACAGTAATTAAGTTGATGTACAAGTTCTTTGTCACAGTCAAGGGTGTGTATGTGTGGCCACATTGGTAGACTTTTCCAGGACATTTTTGTCATTCAGCTACAAGATTGTGCCATCAGAGATATTGAGGCCTAGTGAGAAGGTGTTGTGATGCCTTGATCTGAGTAAAGCCACAAGAAGTCATGGTGGTTCTCTGTCCTCAACTGCAAATCCCATGAGGATGGTGCTGCTCATCCTCCTACTACCTGACTCATCAGATATGGGTAGCAGCCTTTTCTCCTACAGCTGCTTATCAGTCGTGCTGGCTCTTCTCCCAGCTTCACTTGGCTGGTCAGTGTGCTCTGGAGGATGTGGACACCTGCAGCAGGAAGAGAGGTGATACACAAGGTTGCCTTACACCAACGCTGTTTGCTGGCAGAGATACCCTTTGGGAACAGTTTAGTTGTACTGCAGCAAGAGCAAAGTTTCTGAAATTACTTATTGCTACTTTAAAATAAGTCTCTGTTTGGATGACTGCATTTACAACATCAAACCACCTTCCACCTTTGTTTCCACTTCAAGACAGGACAGCTTGTTTTGAAGGGGTTAACGAGATGCAGCAATGGAAAAACTCCCTTCCATCTACATCTGAAAAAATAATCTTCTGTCTCTTATATTTCTTCTGTTTTAACAACAGTAGAGTATTGCAGGACAAAGGACAATAAGGAGAATTACAGAGCAATGCCAAAGATTTATTGTTGAATTTATCCTTGGCTCAGCAGCTGTCTGGAGAGGGCATCTTGCTCCAGGTTTCTGCCTAGGGTGCAAACACAAATACCAGGTCGAGGTGAAAGTTCCATGCTTCATGAAGCCCCTTAAGGATGTCTTCAGGTGCATGGACGTGCCCACCTCATCCTGCTGATCCTTCTTGTTGTGTTGTCTCACAGCATCTCAGTTCTGAGACTGTTGATGTGAGACAAATTAGTGCTGGGAACAGTCCTTAGCGGTCACACTTCACAACTGGAAACTCGATCCTCAGAAAACCGTAGGCTGGCCAAGAACCTGAAAGCTGTCAGAGAACATTATATTGTCTCTGTTTCCCCTCTTTGTGTGATTTCCAGTCACAAGTCCCTTAGAAAAACTACGAATGAACATGTATCCTGGGTTATTTATGAAGACCCTCAGCATCACAAGAGTCGAGATCCTATCTTTTGACTAACTATAGTAAAAGTCACTGACCTTCTTCAATCTTAGATAATCTGCAAAGGTCCCATCCAGCCTCAACTCTTCTGTGACTCCAGACATTGACGCAGATGGACATGACAAGTAAAGGCACATGGAGTGTTGTCAAATGCAAATAATAAATGGCTTTGACTGGGCAGCACTCGTATCCTAAACAGGTGTGGGATGTTTGAGGGAGTACTGCTGACATCCCAGAGGAGTACAGTGTTTTCTCTGCAACTTGGCATCCCAAAGTCTGAGTGGTCCTCAGGTGGGCAAGTTGACCATATTATATTTATCTTTGTGACTGAAAGAGGTGTTTTAACCTCTCCTTTAAATGAGAAGTTAAGCAGACACAGGCTTAAACCGGACTCTATAATCTCTCTGCTTTCAGTAGGAGATAAGCTGCTAAGAAACCTGTAACAACCTGTCCTTAAGCATCTCATGGGGAGTAACCAGCTACATTTTGGACAGTCTTCTGAAGACCAGTCTGGCATCTGAATCGGTAGACCAACATCCACCTCTTATTTACCAACAGCAGCTAGGGACATCCCCCTGGCCCTTGGAAGATATGTTATGATGTGCCTACAGCATGCCCTAGTGTTTAACAACAGTCCCTGCAGTGTCCTAGAAGAGATGCACTGGTGTTTCCAGTGTCCTAAGGCAAGTTATGTGCCACCTGTTGTTGATGAGATAAATGGAAGTGACATCTCCATCAGATGGTAAGACAGTGACCCAAACGGCATCTTTCAGCCATGAGTCATACCTTATTTACCAGAGAGAAAATTGGTTGAGGGTCAAGCTGCTGGGAATGGATTTGGTGATAATACTCTTTGTGGTCTGCCTGGTCAAGCATTCAGGCCTTGATGCTTGTCAAGCATTCAGACCTTGATGCTTGTCAAGCCTCCAAGAGGTGCTTCAGTGTGGTTATATGACTTGGGCTTAACTCCTTGAGGTGTTTAGTACCTACCTTTCTACCGTGCATGTGTCCAGTCATTTGACTGATGGAGCTGTGTAGTGGGAAATACATCTTCACTTCAGTTATGCCACCTTTCTTCCAGGCATTAGTGTGATTTATGATGTGAGGATGGGAGCCAGTCCTCTCTCAGATGTAATGCCCCTGAGGTTACCACCTCTTTGGAGCATGTTGAACTTTGCATGATGGGATATATGCCAATGAAGTAGGAATGGTCCTGCCCCAACAGATTGTGAGAGACATGGTTGGTTTAAGGAACACAATCAACTCATGTCCTGTCCCAGAGGTGCTCTTCAAGGGCAGCATTATATTGCTTAGCTGGGGAGGGGTCTTCCTGCAAAGAATAAAAGGTAACACCATGCCTTTCTCATTTTGTAAGGTTGAAATCAGCCTTCAAAGCAGTTTCCAGCCAGGCATGAAATTAGAGGTGGCCAACAAGAGCAATCCAGACACATATTGGGTGGCTACAATCATTACTACATGTGGACAACTCTTGCTGCTTCGTTACTGTGGCTATGGAGATGACCGCAGGGCGGATTTCTGGTGTGACGTGATGACAGCAGATCTTCACCCCGTTGGCTGGTGTACACAGAATAACAAGGTCCTGATGCCTCCAGATGGTAAGTCCTGCGTGTTTTGTTAGGGTCGTGCTCTAGTGTTGGGCTGATGGTTAATCTCCAGACTTGCAGTCGATCTGGAGTGGGTGCTCCAGATCCTCAACTGGTGTTGGGTGATGCAGTCAGGGTCAGGTCACCACCAGTCAACGGGTGATTTGATTTGCTAGTCAGCCTCTAGCAAAGGCACTTTTGCTCTAGTTGGTAACAACAGAAGGCGTTTCTATAGGAAGCTGTCTTAACAGGCAAACTTACTGCCAAATGGCAAAGCTGTGGTTCTGGTTAGGGGAGGAAATTCTCCTGTTCTTGTAGGAAGGAGGGATGAAATTCAGGGTGAGAGTGAACTAAAACAAGCAAGATCAGTTTGGATGTAACCAAAACCAGAAGCTGGCTGTGCACTCAAGTATTTTGCCCTGAAAGTTTAAAACTCCCCTTGACAGATTTTTGCAGCTTTTAATGCTGATGGTAGATATACACCATTAAAGGTAGCTAAATTTGGTCATCGTAGGTTAGGATATGTCCTAATTAACAGCTCTTAGGTGCACAAAAGCTGAATGGAGAGCTGTAGGTTATTGAATGGTTTGCTAAGAATGTATTTTGATCCCCAGTGATCTAAATGTGGGGGTTTGGCTGCATACAGCAATGGAACAGCTGTGTATTCTTACCACTACATAGCTCCAAGCAGAGGCATACTTGTCACTGCTACACATACTTATTCTCACCATATATCCCATTTGTTCTGGATGAGGGGAAGAAGAGATGAATATTTAGCCTCCAGCTTGTGCATGCGTTTCAGAAAAGTCCCATTTAGAGATTCTGCTGCTGAAGTTATTCTTTCTTTCCCTTGCATGTGACTGTTGAAAAAAGTAAACGTGCCATTTCTGTGCCCTGTGTGATTTCTCCTGGTGCAGGTGTTGCCTGACCCCCTCACTGAAGTGAGCTGTAGATGTAGTCTTTGATTCCGAGCTGAAATGAGCTCATTCCTGCCTTTCGTGTGCCGACCTTTGAGCTAAACTTGCCTTTTTGTTCTGGTCTGTGTCTTTTGAATAAATAGAAGATTGAGGTCTTAAAGACAAATGTGGCTGAGAAATCTGTTGGCTTAGCACTAGTAAATCAAACTGATGTGAGAAGGGTTAGATATTTCATTTTATTGGTCTCTTAAACTACCTTGTATTACATGGATTATAATCAATGTTACCAGAAAGGTGTACAGTGCTGTAAACTAAATCTCAAAATGCCAGGGTCAAGGGGTAAGAGATCTTATCGACAGCTGTAATAGAAAGTAACGATTGTTTTATAACCAGAGGCAACTGCTTTACATGGAAATGTTGGAATCTGTTCTTTGGGTTGTGGCTACTTTGTGTGAATTGTCTTGCTTGAATGACTTTAAATGTGCAGTGCGTCAGACCTCCTCTCTCCTCTGGCCGGGTGATGTAACTGTATCCCAGGGCCTGAAATTTGGGCAACTGTCCTGTTTTGTTACCCCATCGCCCTGCCTCCTCCCATTCATGGAGAATAAACTCTATTGATTGTATCTTAGTGTAGTTTTCAGAAAGAATAAATTAATTGCGTCGGTTGTAATTTCAAAAGAGACTTAACCATTTGAAAGCTTGAGTCGTATTTTGGAATGAGTCATGGAAAATACCTATGAGGATGTGCACCTTCGGGACTTCCCTCAGTTGGAAAATATGTTCTCACAAATGGCAGAGCCCCTCTGGGTGTTTGCCTGCAGCGTTCAGAGGTGGGTTTTCAGAAGATCGTAGCTTCAACTGGGACAACACAAGGAAGAAGCTGAATTTTGCCTAGAGAAGTTGTGGATGCCCCATCCCTGGAAGTGTTTAAGGCCAGGCTGGATGGGGCTTTAAGCAGCCTGGTCTAGTGGGAGGTGTCCCTGCCCATGGCAGGGGGGTTGGAACTTGATGATCTTGAAGGTCCCTTCCAACTCTAATCATTGTGTGATTCTATGATTTAAGAGTGCCCCTTGTCTTCTTAGGGAGAATTGAGTTCCAACCAGCTTTTAAAAGCAGTTTGTGAGTACTAGACATCTAGTACTGGTACGCAGATGTCTGGAATTTGTCCTGTCCATAACTGCTTTGTTGATCATTGAATCTATCTTAACGAGTCAAATTTCATTTTAGTGCTGAGAGTTTTAGCTGGTGAAGCCTGCACGATCAGCCTTTGCGTTGGTTGTAGAGAAAGTGATGCTGTCTGTGAACTCCGTGGAGGTTTTTTTTTTTTGCCTTTTTTAGTATTGCACACTATTTTATTGCCAAACCTTTGGAAGAAATGAAAGCTAGCTTCAGATTGCATGGACAATTTTCTAAGGGCCTGATTCTGCACATTTTGATTACAGTGAGGATGTCTGTTGGCAGGAGCGTGCAAACAGCACAGCCAGTTATCTGTCATTAGGGTTTGATTTTAATCAGGAGCTGAAGGCTTTGGTTAAAAAAGCAGATCTGCGGAGAAGGACTGGTTTAATGGGCAAAATACCATCCCTGGGACTTATGCTCTGGTTCTGCTTACTAATCAGATCTGACTGATCGACACTCGTCTTATAAATATGATGCCAGAGAAGGATGGCACAGAGTGATAGGACAAAGAATTTCATTAGATGGGGGAGAGATGTGAAAAAAATGGACCAGTTCAGTTTAGCAAATCAATAGAGCTTGATTTAACGTTCTGCACACGCAGAGCTTTTAAGGGGCAGCTGCCAAATAATTATTGTTTATGATCCCAATAGAAGGAAGTCATTTAATTTACAGACTGTTACATGATTATTTATTGGGTGACGTTAGCATTGCATCATGGTGCCTGCGAGTATAATGTCAAGTCATGTTATGTTCTCCCATGACATTATGATGCAGTGCACTAGAATAGGACTGCTGAAGCCAAAGAGTTGACTGTGCAATAAAATGTGTTGGCTTATGAAAGGACGGTATGAGGGAGCGTGTGCCTGCGAGCTTCGTCCTCTGTCCCCTCCTTCCCTGCAGGAAATCAAAGGAGTAAAATTGTAGTTACTTCAAGCTTTGCCATTAATTATATTTTTCTCATTACAAATCGGTGTGTAATTTGAATTGCAAACTCAACTATCCTGGCAGAATAGATCTGTTTACCATTCAAAGCAAAATGAAAATTATTTAAATTAGTTAATATAGAACTCATTTGAATGAATTGGATGTTTATTCATGAACTAGCTGAGGCAAGTGTGAAGCTGTCCTTATGGTCTGTAGCTTTGGCACTGATCAGCTCTAAAGTCACGTCCTGGGACATAGATTTCTTTTTCTTTTTCCTTTTTTCTTTTTTATTTTTTTTTAATTTTTTTTTAATTGCATATTAACTATGTTGTAGACCAGTGGGTGGCTACTGCCTGATGTAGCTGAGTCTGAATTCTTCATCCTTTCTGACAAGACCCTTCAGCAACTGTAATTCACGTGAGGAAGGACAACCTGCCTCAAAGTGTTTTGACAAAGTGGTTGCCCAGAGAAGTTGTGGATGCCCCTTCCCTGGAAGTGTTCAAGGCCAGGCTGGATGGGGCTTTGAGCAACCTGGTCTAGTGGGAGGTGTCCCTGTGCGTGGGAGGGGGGTTGGAACTAGGTGATCTTTAAGATCCCTTCCAACTCTAACCATTCTGTGAGTCTATGATGACAGTGGCAAGGCTGTGGTGGTAGTGTAGGCTTTGTTTTCTGGACCATACGGGGATGATGTAACATAGACTTTCTGTCAGTTAGTTAAATTTCTTCACTGTATTATCCTGCATGGAAACAGGGACAGCATTTATCCCCTCCTATGTCTTACCCAAACATTGTTCTCCTCAGCACAGTGCCTGTATGGAGGATTTTCAACATCCTCCATCACTTGGGATGTTTTACCCATTGAGCATTAAACGCTTAACTAAACTTTCCCTTACTAGCAATTTCTTTAACCATGAAAAGAAAAGAGGGCTCTTGCCTCCTTTAGCCTTTTATGTCCATGTGCTGTTTTCCTTTGTTGATGACAGTTGGGTTGGTGAACACATTTACCATCGGGTAGAAGAGCCACGTGGAGAACCTGACAAGCGTAGTAGCTAAATTATGCATTGTGAACCACGCGGAGAGCAGGAACGTCTTTTGATTGACACTTGGGTGTTTTTGTACAGATTGCAGATTTACAGCTGAGCCAACAGAGCTGAATCTCTCCTGGCACTATCTTAATGCATTCTGGGATGTGCTAAAGACACTGGACGACAAGATTATTGTGTACACTTGTAATTGCCTTGGTGGTTCTGCTTTAATGTTATTGACAGATGGAAATTCAAATAGGACATTTCTGTGTGCAGATCCACACGGTAAGCTTGAGTCTGCTCACTGTGTAAAACCAGGAGATGAAGGAGAGTGGAGATGTAAAGAAATACAGCGGGGAGAGAACCAGGTCTGTACTTTGATTTTACAGTGAACTGGAGCAGATGGGAAAACCTCTGAACACCATTTATCCTTGGATTTGGTGATCAAGATGATCGGTCGTACTGTGATTATGTGAAGGGAAGCAACCTTTACTTCTCTGTTACACCAATATAAGGAGGATTAAAGCCGAAAAGCCTGATCTGGGGTGAAGTGAGTCCTTCTTGGATGGTGTTGTGCATCATCAGGTGAAATGAAGGCAAGATAATAAGGGGCAAGAAATATAATGAGGGCAAGAAGGAGATGCACAAGCAGTAGAAGCAGGGACAGGTATCTTGGGAAGACTATAGGGATGCTGCCTGGTCGTGTAGGGATGAGGTCAAGAAGGCCATGGTACAGCTGGAGCTGAACCATGTTTTGCTCCTTCCCCAGAAGTGTTCAAGGCCAGGCTGGATGGGGCTTTGAGCAACCAGCTCTAGTGGGAAGTGTCCCTGCCCACAGCGTGGGGATTAGAACTTGATGGTCTTTAAGGTCCCTTCTAGCTTTAATCATTCTATGATTCTATGAACTTGGCAAGGGACACAAAGAGTAGTAAGAAGGGCTTCTACAGGTATGTCATCCAGAGAATGAACATCAAAGAAGGTGTACCACCCCCCAATGAGCAAGACTGGCAAACTGGTAACAGCAGATGCAGAGAAGACTGAGGGATTCAGCAACCTTTTTGCCTCTGTCTTCCCTGGCACCCTCTCTCCCCACACCTTTTGAGTGGATGGACTGCAAGGCAGGGACTGGGGGACAAAATTCCCTCCCACTGTGAGAGAAGATCAGTGACCGCCTGAGGAACTTGAACATGCAGAGTCTATGGGACCTGAAGAAATGCATCCCAGAGTCCCAAGGGAATTGCCTGATGTAGTTACCAAGCAACTTTCCATAATACCTGAAAATTCATAGCAGTCAGGTGAAGTCTCCGATGACTGGAAAAAGAGAAACATTGCACTGATTTTTAAAAAGGGTAGAAAGGAGAACCCTGGGAACTACTTACCTGTCAACCTCACTTCTGTGACTGGGAAGTTCATGGAACAGATCTTCCCTGAAGATAGGCTGAGGCACATGGAGCAGAGGGAGGTGGTCTGAGACAGCCAGTATGGCTTCGCTGAGGACAAGTCCTGCCTGATGAACTTAGTGGACTTGTGTGATTGAGTGACTACATCCGTGGGCAAGGGAAGAACTACAGATGTTGTCTGTCTGGGTTTCTGTAAGGCATTTGACCCAGTCCGCCATAGCATCCTTCTCTCTAAATTGGAAAGAGATGGATGGATGGACTGTTCAGTGGATGGCTGTGTCCAGAGGGTAGAGGTCAACGGCTCAATGTCCAGGTGGAGAATGGTGACAGGAGGTGTCCCTCAGGGGTCTGTATTGGGACTGTCACTCTTCATTATTTTCATCAGTGACATAAGCAGTGGGATCGAGTGCACCCTTTAACAAGCTCGTGGATGACACCAAGCTGAGTGGTGTGGTTGACAAGCCTGAGGGATGGCATGCCAACCATAGGGCCCTGGGCAGGTTCAAGAAGTGGGAATGTGTGAAGCTGATGTGGCCCATACACTTGCCTTTCAGCATTATTCTTGGAGGTCACTTGTGTCTGCAAAGCTTGTGCGTAGGTTCTTCAGAGAGTGACATGGGGATAATGTTTCTGAAAATAGATGAGAGCCTCCAGAGCTTCTATCTCGGAAAATGTGATCATGGATTTTTTTTTTTTTTAACCAAAGTCAACTTTCCCCTGGTTATCTCATCCCAGAGGAAATAAAATTAAACTATGCCTACAGGCCTGTGATTATAGTGCAGGTAGAGGGATCAGATGGGCAGGGTGGACTTCTCCTTTTATCTTTGTGAGGAGCTGGCTCGCCTCAACTAACTTATCTGAGTTTGCTTTTCTACTGGTATAATTGAGAGCAGATCTGGCCCTGGTTTAGCTCTTTCATGGAAGACTCACCTGAAATATTACTTCCTAAGAGCTTGGGGCTGGAGAAAATCAGTAAGCATTCACTGAGCTTATGCTGTTTTACATCAGCTAAGAACTGGGCCCTCAAGCCAAGTAAAATGAAACTCGGAAATCTTCTTTGGCAGGTTGTACTGTCACAGACTGTGGATATTTTCTAAAGCAGTATATAGATTTTTATTTCCTTTTATATCTTCTTTGCCCAGTCCTTATTCTCTTATTCGATCAAAACCAAGTTTAGACTAACCTAATGTAAATAAATTGCAGGGTTTCTTCATTTTAAATACTGCAAATGACTCCAGCACAGTGTTTTATTTGTGCTTTTCAAGTCGACTTTAGCAGTCTATTAATTATGCAGGGGTGACGTTAGCATAAATAACTAGTCAGCAAATAAATGTCAATTAAATATTCTATTAGCATAGTAGGAAGCTTTATGCATTGGCGTAGAACATTTAGCAGATTATACTTCATGAGCATATAAAAAATAACATTTTTTTTTTTCCTTTGCTGTCCTAATGATGGCAGAGGGGCGGAGAGGAAGGGAAGTGAAAATAATGCCAGCTTTGGCTGTAGACCTGGGGGTGTTTGGGCTGAAATTTGCCCTAGCAGGAGCTGTGCCAGTTGACTGTGATGTCTCCTGGGAGCTGGCAGCAGGTGGAAATCACTGGTACATATCGTGGCTCAGTATCTCCCCGCTGACCCCATGTGGGCCCTCATAGACTCACTCCCAAGAAGTAAATATTTTCATTAGAGCACCCACGGGAGTTTTTCCCTTCCCTTCCTTGACATGACTCAGATGGCTCAGTCTGGGATGTGAAAATTCAGGAGTCAGCTCATTTCTCATGTGGCATCAGGATAACGTTGCTTTAATGAGGAAAATGGTCTTTTCACTTTGCAGTGTGAAATTGCAAATCTTTTGGATTTACTGCTGCCTTTAGCTACTTTCGAAAGACTTAGTATTGCCAAGTGAGGCCCTTTTTGGGTAAAAACTGAGTGTAACAGGATCCTGCATGTCTTTTGGGAACGTAAGTAATTGTTGAGCTGTTGTGCAAAGGTGGCACAGCCTGGCCAGCGGGACAGGCTTTGCAAAAAGTTTTGAGTTGGTGACTTTATCAAATGCAGGGGTTTTGGGCATCTCCGAGTCTGCTGGGCTGGAGGTCAACCTTTTCTGTTTTGATTTTCCTTTTAATATAATTAAATGCATAGTTGCAGAGAAGCTTACAGGGGTGAGATGCTGGTGGGTTTGTAAGGCGGACTTGGGAGTAAATAATTTATCCGGGTGCTTCTGTTGTGAAACTTGGGGAAAGAAACACTGTGTGAGTGGGAAATGTGAGGTGTGTGCTGCTCTGGCTTTAGCTGGGACTGTCATGAGTGATGGGGGCTATCGAGGGGAAATATCAGTCCTTGATTAAACCTAAATCCTTTTGTTTCAAGTTTTTGACAAACCTAAATCTTTTGTTTCAAGTTTTTGACAAGTGCAGTTGAGCTGATCCTCAGGGAACGTACCTGCCACGAGGCTCCCAGCCTTGGCTCTGCAATGACCCCGTGATTTAGGTACCTGGCCATGGGCTCTCATCTAAGGGGAAGATTTCCCTTCCTTGGGTCAGCTCAGGTGACTCTTTGTGTTTCTCTGTTGAGTTTTTTGATGGAAAAGGCTTAGAAAAGGTGTTTTCCCCCTTCACAAAGCCCGTACATGCAAAGCCTCTGCTTTCTTCTTGTCAATATTTTTCTTCAGAAAGAAGTTGTTCTTCCCCTCAAAAATGTCAGGACAGTTGTTTCTGGGATTAAATACCTAAAATTTTGTCTTGAGCTGCAGCAGTGCTGTATGGGATTGAAGCATGGGTGCTGGTCCCTCCTTGCTCTTCGACCTGGGTTAGACTTTCTCTCACAAGGATTTGGTCTCTTTTTGAAATCACCTTGAGGTATCTTCTCCTCGATGCCCAATGAGGTGCTCTTGTGCCTGCTCAGCCCTTGCTGAGGATCAGGCATTTGAAAAACCAAAGCCATGCAAGATATTTTAGGTTTCCAGTAAAAACAAACAAGCAAACAACAAACCCAAAGCCTACACATGAAGTAGACTCTGTTTATTAAAGGCAAGAAAAGAACATGCTTTAATCAAAACCTAATTTTCCAGTAAGAAGCTGTTTCAGCAGAAACATACCCAGCAAGCTTAGTATCCAGGGACAATGACATTTGCTTATGCTGTGTGTCTGTTTATTTATTCTTACAAACAAATGGGGTGAGGGAAACGGGAGCAGACCTGACTGGACAACTTGTGGTCTAGCAAGGCAGGGATGCACACGGTGATTGCAACCACCAAAACCATGCAGGACCCGGCAGTGCACCTGAGGTGCCTGCTCAGTGTCTGTTTTGGGGTGCTCTTTTTAATTGCTCAGGATTATTCAGGGAAGTTCGATTAGGTATTGGTGCAACTTCTTAGAGAGATGAGAGTTTCCCTGACACAATCGTCCCCTAACAGTCCTAATGCAAATCCTGGGCTTTTGCACTTCTGGGTGGAAAGTACTTTTATGTATAAGTAAAACCTCTCCTCATTCCTGTGCTGGACTGAGCTATATACTCAGTAAATTGAACAAAACACTATTACATAGTTTTACAGCTAACACTGGGGATAATATAGCACTGTTTACGCTGGTGTGCTATTAACCCAGTGTGGTTTAATCTTCAGGCTGGCTGACAGCCAGGGAAGGGTTCAAGAAGGGGTTTCACCAGTGGAATGAGGTTTGGTAGCGAGTGACTCAAACACAGAGATACTGAAATATTCTGACTACTTTTTCCTTGCTTGAATGAACTGTCCCGACTTTTATTTCCATGTATTGCTACCAGTGCATGGTGCCTTCCTCCATCAGTGAATGAGGTTGGCATTCCCCAGGGCAGGAGCAGGGTAAAGCAGCAGGATGGTTTACAGCACTGTACCAGTCCCTTTTGGGTGGTACGGGGAAGGCTGAACTATTTTATCTACAATTATCCTGTTATGATTAAGGAAGCAGCACCTTGTGTACAAGCAACAGCGGAGCTGAGGATCAGGCTTATTGCAATGAAAACTGAAAGCCTAATTCTCTTATAAACAGTCTGGAGGGGGATGGAGGTGAGGGAAAGAAAAGCAGTGATTTTCCTGGACTTTGACAAGTTATAAACATATCCTGAGAGAAGCCAATAGTGTGGAGCTTTATGAAAGATTTTAATGAATAAATATTTCATGCCCACATGGTGCTTCTTCAGTAACGCGTGCTGTCGGTAAAAAGCAATAAACAAAGAACCTCCTTCAGGGTTTGTTTGGGCTTTTAAATTAAACTAATTTAATCAACTTTTTCAGTCAAGCTTGATATTAGTTCATTTCTGTACACAGCACTGTACGTGGATTTGTTTGTTTTCTCCTGATACCTGTTCCCCTGTTTGGAAGATGCTTGAATATCAAAGAATAAGTTGTTTCATCCTGCTCCTATGGTGCATATCTGGGTTTTCAACGCAGAAGGAAGTCTGACTTTTTCCTTATTCTACAGCTTGAGGAGTCAGCCATCCTCTACCAGCCCAGCTGTAGGTGTTATGGGATCCCAGCTGAGGTTTTCATTATCCAGCAGTGAGATCTCTTGAGTGTGTTGGTCATTTCTAAATATAAGCAAGCAGGCATCTTTTGAGTTTTGGAAACCTTCAGCACCCGGTTTGCTGCTGCTTGAAGGACTGGGAACTAGCCAGAAGTGCTCTGCAGTCTGGCCTCAGTGAGGCTTGTGCTCTTCTGCACTGATTTGCCGCACAAAGTTATGAAGGGAAATTGAAATGCTCCTCCAGCTCAGGCTATTGGCAAAGCTGGGGCTCGGGTGCACTCGTATCGTTGCTTTATGATTCACCATCACAAAAAATGGCCCAGGAAGAAGTCAGGATGTATATTAGCTCTGTGCTCCGTGGATTTGCAATACTTTTGAAAAAAAAAAAGAACAAAACCCAAACCTCCTCAGAGACCTGATTTTTTTTTACCTTGGGAACAGCAGGACTGTAGACAATTGATTCTCTCACAGCTGGACCAAGCAAATGAAGAGCAAGTATAACACAGTAGGGAGGTAAAAGCAAGGGTGGTAGGAGGGGCAGAGTGAACTCTGGAAAGGCATCTGTGGGCAGGGCTGCTCAATGAGCTGAGGGTTCCCTCAGACTGGGACACTGATGCATCTTTGCATGGGATGGTGGGGTTGGGCATGTAAATGGTACATAGAGCATTTCTCATCCTCTTTTGCTGTGAAAAGGAATAAAGGTGCTTCTCCCCCCACTTTTTCTTCCCTCTCCCCCTCAATCAGTGATCTTGAAGCACTTGTTTTTGTAGTGGGCATCTTTGGGAACTGAAATTTATTCCTCTTGGCTGGATGGAGTATGTTCCTATAACGTTTATGCCACCCTAGGGGCAGTGACAAAAAAGAAGGGGTGTATTAGAAACTGAGGAATCTTCGCTTGAAAAAACCCACATAGAGCTATATTAAGGTTTTTTGGATTTTTTTTAGTGTTATTTGACAATGTATAAGATTGTGCCTGTACAGATCAAAGCCCAAGCCCTTTGCCAAACGAAAAGGTTCATCTTTGGCAAAGATCAATGAAGCAAAACTCCTTGCAGTAGAGCTGAGCTGCAATAGTTGCCCGACTCAGCCCCGAGTGTTGGTAGTACCAAGTTTTGCTGCAGCCCCATGACCTGCTGCAAGGAAAACACATTTTGTCAGGACTCAAGTTCTGTTCAGGGTGCTCAAAGGGCTTAAGATGAGCAGTTGAGACCCCACAGCTTTGCCCTCTGCTGCTTGCAATTCTGGTCACAGTTGGCAGGTTAACATCGCAGCTGCTGCTGTGCCTAAACCATTGGCTTTGGAGTTGACATTTAGTGCAAGCTGCGTTGGAGGGATAAAGATATGGGAGGAAAGGAGTGATTGCAGCACGAGGCAGAGACTGTGAATGAGAAGCTGTATTTCCAAGGAAATGTTGCAGGAAAAGTCTGTGGGCAGAGATCAGGCTTTTCTGTGAGTAGAGATTTCCCGCGATTTCCTTGTTCTTTAGCAGCAGGTGAAATGGGGTGGATTTTTGGAAGGTACCTCTAAGAGCATTTTAGGTAAAGTCTTGCTTTGATGATTGTTGCAAAAAAGCCCCTTCCATCCATTGCACAGACTAGAAAAATCCCCCTCTTAAGGCATTTCAGTGTCAAGGGATAGAAAGATGTAAATTATTTTAAAATTAAAGACCTAGTGAGGCTCCTAATAAAAATTTGGTTGATAAATACTGGCCCTGGGCCTCTGTGTTGAGCCACTGTTTGACATCATCCAACTATTTGGTGCAAACCGTGTGAACATGGAACAAAATGTCTAATGGTTGAGCTCTGTGATTTGATGAGTTGTCATTGAGGAACAATGTCTTTATTCAAGCAAAAAGCCCCTGAGCTATGTGCTTTGCTCATGACTATGGATTTGTCCACACCTTGAATACCCAGAAGTACCTGTTTTGAGTTGTTCTTCCACACTCAGACACCTCCAGAGGCATATGCTCTGATGCTGTGGAGCTAAAAAGCTCAGAAACCATAGAAAAATGGGAAAATTGAAGAAAGCCCAGCAGTAGTTGCAAACAACTCTTTTTTTTTTTTTTTTTTTAACATGGTCAACTTACC
>VXBW01003021.1:380256-555508 GCA_013400375.1 Thinocorus orbignyianus
TAACTGATGTCCAGCTGAGTGTGTGTTTTTATAAAACATTCTTGAAAAATAATAATCAAGAGAGTGTAAGTAGCTGTTATTGGTAATTGCATATTATTTCCCTTCCCCAATCTCTGTTAATTTCCCCCAGAGGAGTTTTGGAATGGAAATGCTGTCTCAACTGTAAGACTAGGCCGGTGATATAATAAGTAAAACATCAACAGACTTTAATAATCACCATTGGAGACATCTGTGGAGATTCAAAAAAACCCCTCTACCATTCATATTCTGAATTAGGCACAGTTTTGGGTCTATATATCAGAGAAGGAGGTGACTTTTTGTGTTTTGTTGTAGGGGCTAGGAAGGGTCAATAGCAGAAGGGACTTGATCCAGAACAAGTGGAATGTTTCTTCAGTGGACCTTTTTTGATCAGGTTGAAGATTAAATTGTGTCTACTAGAGCTGAGCAGACGTGAGAGGATTTTCTGTGCTCTTTTAGGCCAAGGACAAGCCAACATGTCTAGTGTCATGTTTTCAGCGGAGCATTCCTTTAGATGCACCTAGGGGCACCTCAGATTTTGCTCAGGAGGAGCACGCATATAGGGAGCTTGGGAAGCTGCTAGTGGCAGATGCAAGTGCCAGCATGATCCCGAGCCAGCTGTGACTTGCACTTGATTTTTCCCTCATTACGTATGATAATGTGGGCTCCCAGTCACCATTGAAGGGGCTTGCTTCCTGAAGCAGACCATATGCTCCTGGAGCCCATGGAGGTAGCTGTTACGCAGTGCAGAGATTCAAGTGATGTTCCTATAAAGCATTTTCCTGGTGACAATTAAAGATCAATTTATCTCACCCAGATTCCAAATTCTGGGTCAATTCTGGACCCTTTGCATGACATTGGAAAGCTTTTGCTCTGAATTCCCAGATGTTTTGTTTCTATGTCTGGTTGTGTGTGCTTGTATTCCTATTTGATTTTGGTAACAAAAGAAAAACAAAGGAACAGGCAAATAAGCTTAAGGACATGCTGAAACCCTTCCTGATTGATGGTTTATTTTGTGTTGTGAGGCAGAGCATCTACCTCCTGCGTTTGTAGCAAGACAAGCTTTTCTCTCACACTGTTGCTCTTGGGAATAGACAGAGAAATGAGGGGAAAGTCAGCATTCTCAGGTCAGGGTGTAAAAATATAGCTACTTCCCTAAAAGACTGGAGCTGATCTAGAAGATGTATCCAGAAAAAGCTTTTCCAAACTCAGGAAACCATCCTGCTATGTATTGTACTAAGTTTTGCTGAAGAGTCTGTGTCATGAGGAGTATAGAGCTTAAAGAAACAAGTAAATCCTGCAATTGTCCCATCCTAGGCAGCCCTGGAAAGATCACTGAGGAGCCTTTGGCCATGAAATGTATCTACACCCTGGTCATTTGACTACTGAAACTCTCTCTTCCATAGGGTCTTGCTTTGCTGTGAGCCATTCTGCTATTGTCCTTGAGCCTGTCAGCCTGGACCACAGGAGGTGGCTCCATTTGGAAGCCCTCTTTCTTGTGGAACACCTACAAAATTTATTTAGAAACAAGCAAAAAAAACTTGGAGGAGACACTGAATGCTGAAGACAAGATTAAGAGCTCACAAACCAGCTGAATGAACCATGGCTCTGCACTAAGATTTTGGAGCCTTCAATTTAGCACTTGGGTTCATCAGAGCATCGTCATCTCCAGTCAGTGTGTCCCGGAGTGATGGGGAAGCTGAAGTTTTGGAATTCAAAAGAGGTTTGGAGCACGGCTGGCATTTCAAATTCTGCAACATGGTGTTATTCTCATTTCAGATGAAGCCTTGCATAATGTTCCACGTTGATCTCTGAGTCAGATCTAAACTCTTCAAAGTTTGAGGGATGTTTTTGATCCTGGGATTTATAGTTCAGGCCCTTTTCTAGTTTCAAGTGAGGAAAACACATGTTTAGCAAGCGCAAAATGAGCCTTGATGGAGTATTTCTTTGATGGTGTTGCAATGATGATTATGAATTTACATCTTGTGCATAGGATGTTAAGCACCTCATGGGGCCTTGCTGTGCTTAAGACTGTACCATTAATTTCGGGAAGGATGCATGATGAATGCTCATAAGGCCCCCATAGGTTCTGATTTGTGGCACTTACGTCACGCATCTGAGAGGCTCCGAAATGATTGAATGGGATTTGATCATTAGAAGCTGGCAATACAATTCTGATTAATTACAGAATGTGCTGCAAAGTGCAAAATGAGTTTTGCTTTTTTTTTTTTTTTTCCCTTTAAAAAACCATATATTTCTGCTTTGTGGGGTGTCAGAAGGTGAAGTCATGGTTAATGAAGCTTGTTGTCTATTTCCATGATAATTTGGCAGCATGTTGGCTCACTCATGGGGATGGTTAGATTTCCAGCATTGTCCCACGCTGTGGGCACGAGCAGTGAGATTTGGGGAGAATGATGGGCAAGTTGTTAAACTAGACCTAGTGCATCCTGCTTTGCTGTTTGTACTTCACAGCGCTGTTCCTCACCGCCTTGAGCATCGTGGCACCAGCCTCCCACTTGAGTCCTGGCAGGGTTTCCCCCCATTGTATCCCTCTGCCTCCTGTCCCTGAGGTGCAACTTTGCCCTTGGACTGGGAGTCCAGGCTGTAACTAGTGATGGCTTGCTTTTTCATTCAAATCATAGAATGGTTAGAGTTGGAAGGGACCTTCAAGATCATCCAGTTCCAACCCCCCTGCTGTGGACAGGGACACGTCCCACTAGACCAGGTTTCTCAAAGCCCCATCCAGCCTGGCCTTAAAATCACTGCTCCTGCGTTCAAAAGAGGATGCGGTTTGAGACTGCTGGTCCATGGCTATCCAGCCAGGAATGTGCTTCCCCTACCTGTAACCATAACACCTCATAATCTCAGATAATGTGAGACTAGATGGTTAAATTTCATACAGGTTGTGTAGGGTGAAATGAATCTAGATTTGTAGTGTCTATCTAAGGTAGAAAAAGTGAAAGAAGTCCTTTTGGCTATTTTCTAGGGCTCATGCGTATCTGGCGAATTTGGTTACAGAAAAAAGCCCTTTAACCATTAACCAAAACTTCCATTTTTTTTTTTTTAAATTGATGTTTCCCACCAGAGCTAAGAAAAAGTTGTCTTAATGTTTCTTCTGTAGTGTATTAAACAATACAATGCATACAATAAAATGCAATTGTCATCCCAACTGACTTAATTTTCTGTAGAAGATGAAAAATGAAAAAAAACCACCAAACCCAGAATAGAATTCTTGGACATCAGGTTCCTGTGTGTGTCTTCTGTGTTTTGGTGCTTTTGTTCATAGTAGATATTTGCTGTAGACTGTTGGCATTGTTAGGGGAAAAAAAGAAAAAAAAAAGGTAATTGTGCAGTGAACTGGTTCATGCTTTATGTAAGAACATGGTGCTGCTGCAAATTTGCTGCATTTTACAGAGCTGTCTCCAAAGAATAGCCTTCAGAAAGTGACCGCAGGATTCAGAAGTGCGAAAAGGCACTTAGTATGTGAGATAATTGGATAGGGTTTGGAGGCGTGAGGTCAAAGCCTTGGACACAATATTTATATGGCAATGACATCCCCTTACAGAATGTCCCATAACTTTTAGATGTTGCTATGCCACAGGCTCCATTTGGGGCTGGTCTGTGAGACATCCCAAACAGACAAGGCATAAAAGTGCCTCTGATGTCCCTTTGCAAAGGCGAGCCAAGGAGAGAGGGTTTGGCAGTTGGATCCAGATCAGGTAACCTTCAGACCTCCTTTTCTCCCCTAGCTCCACTTTCTGGCATGAGAGGCATCTGGGGCAATGCAGTATTACATGAAAGACCCCCAGACTAATTAATAACACCTATTGGCGTGGTCCAGTGTACGCCCAGCAGTGGTCAGAGGTACCAGTTCAGGGTATGAACCAAGCTGATGGCTGCATTTCAGTAGTTCTGGCTGCGGCTGTGGATGCTGACTTGCATAGGGATTTATCCAGGATTTCCTGCCTTGTACTTCATAGACATACCTTTTTCTTCTTTCTGCATTTCTCTCCTGGAACTAGTACACAGAGAGCATATGAAGTGCTATGTGTAGGCTTTACTAGGGTGATGATGGGCGAGCAGCATGCATACTTCTTCCCCTGTGGCTTTGAAAAATTTTAAATCAGGGTTTTACAAAGTGTCTGTGCGTCTCTGTCTACCTGCGATGGCAGATCTCTGTGCTGGCAAAGATGACTAAATGCCTTCTTGGTTTTCACCCAGAGGGGCTACAGTTTGGAAGTAAATAGCTGTGCAGGTACCTGCCAAGTGCAGTTTTGTGCAGGGTAATGTAAATGTAGCTGTTTCTCATGTAGGTGCACACGTAACCCGTCTACTGCGGTCTCACTGAATCATAGAATGGTTAGAGTTCAAAGGGACCTTGAAGATCATGGAGTTCCAACCCCCTTGCCATGGGCAGGGACACCTCCCACCAGACCAGGTTGCTCAGAGCCCCATCCAGCCTGGCCTTAAACACTTCAAGGGATGGGGCATCCACAACTTCTCTGGGCAACCTGTTCCAGTGCCTCACCACCTTCACAGCAAAGAATGTCTTCCTAAGATCTCATCTAAATCTGCCCTCTTCCGATTATAAACCATTACCCCTTATCCTGTCACTAGACTTCCTGACAAAGAGTCCCTCTCCAGCTCTCCTGTATCTCCCTTCAGATACTGGAAGGTTGGTGGAAGGTCTCCCCAGAGCCTTCTCTTCTCCAGGCTGAACAGCCCCATCCTGAGGTCTGTGACCTGGGCTGCTTCTGAGCGTTTTGGTTAAGGTGCTGATTTTTGCCTGGAAAAACCACCAGCTCTTAGAATTTTATTATTGTTTTTTATTATCTCTATGGGATAAAAATGGATTTAGAAATTACAATCAAAAATACCATGTTTTCCCCCTCCCCCCCCGCCCTGAATGCTCCTCAATTGCTCATTTGACAAGATGTTTATTAAGGCTCCTGGGTCTGAAGATTGGGAGTTTGAGCCCTCATCACACATGATACTTCTCTTCTGCGCATTGAGCGTGGCGCTTAATGCAGGTGGAGGAGAAAAATAATCAAGGAATGTACGTGGAGGCTTGGGGTTAAGTGGCGAGAGCCGTGGAGTTTGGATGCTCATTTTCACAGTGAGTCGCCACCCTAATGGACATTGATACTAATGATGGAGGAACCCCCATGGTTATATGGTTTTTTTTTTCAGAGCTTTCGAACACTGGGCATCGCCTGGCTTTCAGAAATACCTTCCAGGAAATCTGTCTCTGTGTGTGTACAGGTCTGAGACCATTTATGGCATCTGTTGCTCCTTCATTTCTAACACTCTTGTGGGTAACAATGAGATTTAGTTATCTTGCGCCTAAAATTGAATTGGGCAGGGAGCAATGTTATTGCCACGTGCAAAGAATCTACAACCTTTCTTTAGGTAAGAAATTTTGCAGAGGCAAAACCTGCTTGCTTTCTGTGAAACAGTGTGGCCTTTCTAGTGAGGCATCAGCTTTCTCCCCTAATTTATCACATAGGCAGCCAAGAATAAAGTCATCCCATTTTTACCCCATTGGATACTATAGCAAAATCAGAATAATCTGCCTTCATTCATGCCTTGCAGATAGAAGAGACCAGATAACTGACCCAAGTAAGAAAGTTTGTGTCTGGAGGATCTTTTGCATTCCTGAGTGAGCTGCTTGTCCCAGTTCATGGTGGGGTAATGGGAATGTTTCTGTCATTTGGTCCTTAGTCTGGATGGCAAGGTTTCAGAGTTGTGTTCCAGATGAAATTAATGTAACAATAAAAAATAAATATTTTTTTAAAAAATAAATAGGGTTAAGCGTGGTAGATGCTCTGAAAAGTTGAATGCTTCATCCTTGAATCTGAATCAGTATCTGAAGGGAGCTACAGGAGAGCTAGAGAGGGACTCTTTGTCAGGAAGTGTAGTGACAGGACAAAGGGTGACGGTTTTAAATTGGAAGAGGGGAGATTTAGACGAGATATTAGGAAGAAATTCTATGCTGTGAGGGTAGTGAGGCACTGGAACAGGTTCCCCAGAGAAGCTGTGGCTGCCTCATCCCTGGGAGGTGTTCAAGGATGGGACTTGGAGCAATGTGGTCTAGTGGGAGGTGTCCCTGCCCATGGCATGAGTGTTGGAACTGGATGATCTTTAAGTTTCCTACCAACTCTAATGATTCTATGATTCTGACTGCCACTCTGCTGATGCTGCTTGGCCACAGGTGACTTGCAGTTCTGTTGAGAGACCAGCTGAATGAATTGGTTGCACCCCCTGTGAGGCTGAGGGTGGGAAAAGATGAAGTTCCCTCCCCTCTTGCTGTCTCCCACCTGCGTCTTGCTCTCCTTCCTCCCCAGTTCCTCTACTCCTGAGGGAGAGTGGTGCTGCATCTTGGTGGTCACTGACTGTGCTTACTTGAAGGTTTCTTACAGTGAAGGACCGTGACAAGTGCAAATAGAGCTGATAAATTTGCTGCTGTTCTTTATCTACATAATCTGATTGCAATTGATAGATAGTGCCACGAAGATGGAGCAGAGCCGCTTCCCATTATCAACACACCTCTCCTTTTTATCCGTTTTTCAATTTATTTATTTATTTTAAATAATCCAGTGCAAGTAGAGTATTGACTTTAACTGAAGGGAAGTAATTAATCACGGTACTTATGAGTAGATCATTTGCTGCAGCTTGCACACAGGATGGGTACCTGAGGCCGTTATACTCAGTCAATCAAGGCAGCTGATGGTAAGCAGGTCACCATGCTGCTGGGATTTATTAGTCAAATTTCTCTTCTGGTCTTGGGCAGTTTAACAGTAAGTAGAAAGCCATAGCAGTGGGCTCTTAAGACAAGTGTGTTTGCTTACATGATGATGTGTTGGGGGGGAGGACAGCTGAACCTACTGCATGGAAGTGCCTCAGCAGTGGCTGGTGGTGACCCTCTTGCCAGTTATTTCTCGCTTGGCAAAGTGCCTTTCCAGGCTTCCTGAGCTGCAGTGAGTTAATGGAGAGGATCGCTGCAGGACCATGCATTGTACAAAAAGGTAACTTCATTGTAATAGAATCATAGAATGGTTTGGGCTGGAGGGAACCGTAAAGATCAGCCAGTTCCAACCCCCTTGCTGTGGGCAGGGGCACCTCCCACCAGACCACATTGCTCAAAGCCCCATCCAGCCTGGCCTTGAACCCCTCCAGGGATGAGGCATCCTCAACTTCTCTGGGCAACCTGTTTCAGTGCCTCAGCACCCTCACAGGAAAGAATTTCTTCCTAATACCTAATCTAAATCTCTCCTCTTTCAGTTTAAAACCATTACCCCTCATCCTGTCAAAATAGCATCCACTCAACTTGTCTGCACAAACACACACTTTTCTTCCACAGCATTCCACATCCACGTCCTTTCCTTCTTCCACTGGTGCTTCCCACAGCTGGGTTGGAGACGTAGCATGGGCCAGCACAAGCTTCAAGAAACGAAAAGCAAATCCCATACCACCTGCTGCTTTTTTATTGTTAAAAAGATAACAGTTAATTAAGGACTAGAGAAACCAAAGGGGAGTAGTGTGTATGTCTGTGAAAGACTCAAAGGATGTTGGGAAGTAAAGTCTCCTGTGGACAATGAGACAGTTTTCTGCATGTGAGCTTGCTCGTTTTCACTGAGAGAATATAAGTGGATCATTTCTAGAAACCCTGGATGACAGCAGGAAAGATAACAGCTGCATTAGACTAAAATTCACTGTAATTGCATAGTAAAAACTGCAAGGGAATTCTCCAGGTGAAAACCTAAAGCGTGTGTCCGTGCCTTTCTTTGGTTTTACTTCTCCTTAGTTTTGCTGTTTCGGGGGTGCTCTTGTGTGCAGAATTGAGTACGAAGGGCCAAAGCCTGTGCATTGGTCCTTTCTTTGGTCAAAACCATTCAAAGAGCAGTGTGGGTAGCCTTCTTTTAGGAATGGGATCAGGGTGTTTTGGATAGCCCCATAGCTCACCCAGTATTATAAAGACAGTTAAAAAATCCTGTGGAGTGCTATTACATGAAGTAGCTCATGCGGGCTAAAACAAGCTTAATTTGAAGTTTGTACATTTTCAGTTTTATTTATTAAAAAAATAGGTAATTAAGAGTTACAAGATGTAGTAGATCAATTGTTAGCTGAAAGCAGCATCTTCTGACAGTATACAAGAGCTACTCATTCTCCTACAGATATCACACTTCCTTCTAACATCTGTTTATTAGCCTGTTGTAAATTCATATGAATGGGAGCACAGCATACTGCTGACTCCAGGAATGTATTTTGAGCACCTGTATTCTTTGATGGACAGTTGCTTATAACTTCTAGTTTCTATGAAAATCCCCTTTATATGATTCTTTTTTTCTTTGAAGGCTTTCCATATTTAAGACAGGTGTATGAAAGGTGGTGCCTGAGCTCTGAAGTTGGTATCTCTTGATATTTATGGCTACATCATCAGGAAATCAGATCAACAGCTTTTGATGCACATTTTTTTCTTTTTTTTTTCTTTTTTTCACTGCATTTTCATTACTTTGGTTCAAGCCACAGAACTGTGCTGGTGTAAGAACAGAAAAATGTTTGAAGTTTTAAGTAAGAAAGTTGTTTGAAGACGTCTCCAGCCTCATTTGGCTTTTTCCAGGCAGCCCACAAAAGAATCCAAAACGAACAAATCGTTTTCTTAGAAAATGTTGGTAAATCACTAAGTAGCTTTATTATTATTATTTTTAAGTTATTTTTGATTTATTTTATTTTGTAAATTCCTAGTGGGGGATCTTGTACTAGGCTATGCAGCGGAGGATGTCCCCTGTCCTGAAAGACTTTGGAGTGGTTCAAAAGCATTGTAGACACAGCCTGAACCCATTGCGTAGGGACACGGGGATCCCGGAGCAGGGGCAGTGCTCACTCCCCTGTCCCAGTACCACATCCAGTCTGGTTTACAGGGACATACACAGTTCAGCAAGCCAAATGAAAAATGTTTGGATTCAGTCATTTTCTGTCAAAATGCTGTTTTTATCAAAATGGAAATATTTTGTGAGAACATGTCACTTTTGACAAATTGTTTTGATGGGTGAAGTCTAAACAAATTGTTTTAGCCTTCCACATTATTTTGATATAAAGACATCTCATATTGACTCTGTCGTTTAGACCTTTGTAACATAGTTGTAACATTTATATGTAAAGGCTTTTGTAGCATATAAATATTGCATCAAATGTGTGACAACTCTAAAAATAAGAGGAGTATCAATTTTATAAGGTTTCTATATTTTTGCAATATGCTATTTACCTTTTCAAAACTTGCATATCTTAAATGTGTATATATATCCGTATATAAAATTTTGAATCTCCTGAATTACTTGTTTAGAAAATTTATGTTTTTATGAGATTCTGATATTTTAGCTTATTTCATAGTGGAGTGGCAAGAAAAACCCAGGTTTGTTCCAGCTATAATTCCTTTTTGTGAACCGTTTTTGTTCATTCCAGTCCTAGGATGGGGTTAAATTTCTAATAACTAGAATATTTGCCACAGTGAGAGTGTTGTGACTTAGCAGATTTATCCCAAATTTTTAAAACTGTTATATAAAGCTGTTTAAGATGCTGTTCTGCACTTCACATATGAGAAAATTGAACCTCTGGTATTTAGAAGTTGATGGGGTCCAGTGGGGATTCGTAGTAGAGGTGTTGACAGGTTGCTGGTGATCCTGAGTTATTAAAAAAACGACAACAAACCATGAAAACCCTTTTTTCTAATGTTGGTTTTTTGGTTGTTTTTTTTTTGTTTGTTTGTTTGTTTGTTTTTTGTAAGTAACAATATCACTTGATGTTATTAGTTGTCTTGGGTCCTGTTACTGGTGGCAGTGGCTCAGGTCCTCTCAGATGGGCTAATGTTAGGTTGTCCTCACTCCTGTAGTCTTGTGTTCCATGTGCTCAGGATGGAGGTAGATAGATGGGCATAAGTATTCAATCCTGCATTATGTGTTATTTTGTATTAGCGTTATTGATGACACAAAGCTGAGTGGTATGGTTGAGAGACCTGAGGGACAGGATGCCATCCAGAGCGACCTGGACAGGCTTGAGAATGGGCTCAGCGTGAACCTCATGAGGTTCAACAAAGCCAAGTGCACCTGGGTCGGGGTAATCCCTGATATCAGCACAGATGGGGATGAATGGATTGAGAGCAGCCCTGCCAAGGAGTTGGAGGTACTGGCAAATGAGAAACTCAACATGGGCTGACATTCTGTCTTTGCAGCCCAGAAGGCCAACCAAGAAGTGTGACCAGCAGGGTGAGGGAGGGGATTCTGCCCCTCTACTTGACTCTGGTGAGACCTCACCTACTCATTGCATCCATCTCTGGGCCTCAGCACAAGAAAGGTGCAGAGCTGTTGCAGTGAATCCAGAGGAGGCCACAAGGATGATCGGAGGGCTGGAACCCCTCAGCTGTGAGCACGGGCTGAGAGAGTTGGGGTTGTTCAGCCTGGAGAAGAGAAGGCTCCAGGGAGACCTTAGAGACCTTAGATATAAGGAAGAAATTTTTTGTGATGAGGGTGGTGAAACACTTGCCCAGGTTGCCCAGAGAGGTGGTGAGTGAAAACGTTCAAGGTCAGGTTAACCTGGTCTAGTTAAAGATGGTCCTGCTCTTTGCCCAGGTGGGTTGGACTAGGTGGCCTTTAAAGGTCCCTTCCAACCCAGGCTCTTCTGTAATCATGCTTTGTGTATTATTTTCAAGTAATGCCACAGTACTTGCTCGCTGGTGGCTGGAAGCGTGGTCTTGACCTGTTCAGCCTCTGTTTGTGCTTCTTATAACTTCTCTTGTGTTAGGGAAGGGCAAGGGTATCCGCAGGCTACGTAAAGGTGTTTGTGAGGAGTAGCTTATTTAGGTGCTCTAACACCCTGTCAGTTGAGGGAGTGGTTTCGGGGAAAAATAAATCATAAAAGCCCCCCCCCCAAAGACATGTTCTTTCCATTGGCTTCTCAGTCTTTCACTTTTGAAGGTTTTTCCTGTGCTTTGCAGTGTACTGTTCTTGAAAATAACCAAAAAATCCAACAAACAAACAAAAAAAACCTAAACCAAAACAAAATGAAGATTTTCATATAAACCTATGACCCCGGGAGAAGTGGCTTTAAGAGAAACAGCAGCTACTGGGCGACTTGATAAAATCCCAAGAGTTAGTAATGTGATAATAGTGTCTCGTGTTCATTGAATGGAGTGCCTGTGACTCAGTGCTTTCATAGGACTGTAAATGTTCTTTTAATCTCTTATTTCTCTAGAGAGGCAGATAAATCTGAACTTACTACACGCTGTGGCTGAGGCAGGGCACAGAGATTTACAGGATCATGGGGGCAGCCCACTGGGAATGAAGCCACTGTCCTGGCTGTCTGTGGGGGTTAACGGTGATGTGGTGTAGGAGGGCTTGCAGTGCTCTGGTCTTTTTTGACTACTATTTCTGGGGCTTTCATGGTCCCAAGGCAAGGGGCAGGGGCTGTTTTTGAGCAGCTGATGGTGAAAACCTGGTGCATGGTGAGGGATGCTAGTGGTGCTTTGCACTTCAGCCCCTGGCCAGGCTGCAGCAGCCCTTGGTCCTCAGCTGTTGTGGTGGTGCCCAGGTTTGGAGTGGTCAGGTCCAGCCGCAGCCTGGAGTCTTTTGCCTGGGAAAGTGAGAGGAATGAATAAAAGTGAGAAAATGGTAGAGAGGTTGGAGGTGGGGTGAATCAAGTAGAGAAAGAAGCGGGAAGAAATATTGCTATTGGAGGGCTGTTGGGTGCGATCTGTTTTTTGATGAGGTTCAGCCCTGTGGAAGGAGAGCTCAGTTTTATAACCCGTACCATCACTTCTGTGAAAATAAATAGAGTCCTAATGTGGAAGAGTCTTTTTTCTTTCTAATTTAAGAATCTGCTGTAATGTCTGCCAAACTGGAAGCCGCTCTCTGAAATTAGCATTTTTCATTGAAGGAAGCAGGAGGGCTTCCTGCAGGAGACACAAAGGTAGTGTTCTGCAAGGGCTGCAGCGAAGCAGGGACACCTGGATTTTACTTTTGCGGGTGTGGATAATTTCATTGAGGTCTGTCAGGAGAAGGCAAAGGCTAGGCTTGGCCTCAACCAGCCCAGCTTGGTGCTGGGCCTGGGAACTGGTGCACCACTAGAGCTCCTCAGTTGAGGTTGATGCACCACAGCCACTCCTGGTGTGCTCCTCAGGAATCGGGGAGAAAGATGTGGGATCTTTCTTAGGTCTTTCTGTAGTGATCTAGATCCAGGTGGATTTTCCTCGCTGTGCAGTTAGTCCTCCATGAGTGCAATCTGCAGCAGAACTGTTGGCTCTGCTTACGTGCCCATCTTGGCCCAGCAATGTGTAGGTCTGGCCTCTGTTTTGGGTTGCTTTGCTCTAAGGCAGGTGGTTCTGTGGCATTTTTGTGGCAGGAAGATGCTTTAGAGCCTTGGGCCTTGGAGCTGCAGAGATGTGAAAGCAACCACCCATGCCAGCTCCAGGGTGAACTGAACCTGATCCAAAGGAAAGCAGCACATCTGCCTACACAGGCTGCAGCTCCACACGGGGCTATGGTGTCACCTGCTAAATCTGGAAAGAAAAGTAGTTCCAAAGGCATGAGCATTTCAGGAGCATCTCTTTATGTGATGCCTGCTTTGTGTTTGGGCTGTGCTGTGTCTAACACGGTGCAAGCTCTGACCAATGCTTTTTCCATGGTGAGAGTGTTGCTAATACCTGTCTCCTCCCTGGATTATATAGTGTTTAATCATTTGGTTCAGCTCACACTGTGGCCTTTGCATCAGTGGGATCATGAAACTGAGGGTTGTTTTTTTTTTTTTTTTTGTTGCCATGTCTCTACATCTCTTGAATTATTTCCATTTGCTATGAAAAATTGGTGGTAGTTGGTCCCCAGATTGCACAATCTCATATTGGTCACTTCTCTGCAGAGCAGACCCCGTGCTGGACTACGGGACTGGCACTAAGATGGGTCTTCTACAGCAATAGTGGGACTCTTGGCCAAGCTGTGTCCTTGTAGAGCATCATGGTCTCATGGTCTAGGGGACCATGATATAATTCGCAAAGTAACTTCAATTTAACTGGAACATCTCAAATGCTTTCTTGTCATTGGGCCTGTTTGGAGCCCCACTGTGGGGTGGGTGATAGTTCCTTTCCGTGATGCCATCTTCATAGATGAACTGTGCCTGATGAGGGAAAGGTGGGTGTGCAATGGGACCAAGGAAATTTCAGTGCTTACCCTTGCTTGGAGAGGGTTTTCTCCATGATCAAAAGTCTTCCTCCTGGTTTTGTCAGTTCCTTGGATCATGAAGAACAAGGGATGTTTCCTCCTTTGCCATCCAGGCAGAAGTACCGTGGACTTTGTTACTATAAAGATTTCTTATCACCTTTTGAGTCTGTGCCGTTCAGTAAGAGCCAGGGGGGCATGAATTAGGGTGATGTTAATTGTGTGCCTTTAAACTGCTGCTTGTACCTGCCACTTTGTTGTCAGGGGGGCTTGTCAGAGTTTTTCTGTTTGAAGGACACGTTTTGTCCTCTGTGGCTTTTGGCTTTTGTAAAAGGACCTACCTCCCTGCATGAAATGGTTCTCTTTGAAAAGGATTTCAGAGATTTATTTTATTTCTTGTGTGTGTGTCTCCCGCAGCTCCCACAGCACCACAGATGTTAGCTGAGATCCCCAAGGTACAGTCAGCTCGATAGGTTCTGGGTGAGGGGAGTTCACAGAGGTCTTCTGGGAAGATGGATCCATTGAGAGGTAGAGAAAACAGGTATCTGAGCTCCACAGGCTGTTCCTGACTCACTGAAGTTATTTAAGGAAAGAAAAGTTATTTAGAAAGTAGCAATACTAGTGGAACTTAGGTCTCTGTGGAACAGGATCCTTTGTCCTGTCCACCTTCCTGTCCTACTGCTTGGCCAGCCAGCTGCAAATGGTCTCTAAAAGCAGAGTTCTTCCAGGCTGTCTGCAATAGGAGAGGTTCAGTTGGGTCTTTCCCTGTAGCTAACAAGCAAAAATGTGAAATAGCAGTTGAAAATCACAGGTGCTGAGTCTGATACACCAGAGAAGCACCAGCATTGCTTGAGATAGATGCCGAGGTTGGGCACCCATGCATTACACTGCCAGCTATTCTCATTTACCCAGCGGATTTTCCTTTGTTTGACTATTCTTGTTTAACATTTTCCTTGGTCCTCGAAGGCTTTTGCAGATATCGTGATGATTCAGATTCACTTCATTACTACTAAAAATTAATATTTGCATTGTAATGACTTGAACTGTAGTACTGAGAAGGCCGATTGCCCTCTATAGGCACAGAAAAAAGTGCAAATCCCTGTTTCAAAAACTTACAGTGCAATCACAGGTTTTCAGAGTCCCTTTATCTATACCACAACAGATGAATAAAATAAAGCAAAACACCAGATACTAGACTTATTTGGGGAGGATGGCTCTGAAGCCACTCAGAAATTGGAAGTAGGATGTTTTTTCATCTGAGTCTGCTTAGTCTGAAAACAAAGATCATGTTGACACTTTCGGACTTTGGAAGTCCACAATCCGGATTTAAATGTGGAGAGAGACCTCATTTTATTTAGGTGGCAGAAAGCTGTGAGGTGCAAGTCTTTTAGAAAGGAAAGGTGCTTTTTTTAAATTTATTTTTAATTTTTTTTGAGAGGCGTTAGAAGGGGGACTGACTGACAGACAGCATGATCTGTGAATCAGGCACCGTTGAGACATCTCAAATCGGGCATCTGGAAATACAGGCCCCTGAAATCTGTTGTCAGCGTTGAAAATCCTATTCCCCCCCTACCTCCTGCCAGCTTTGAAAGTTTGAACTGTGTTCTTTTTATCACATTTGTCATTCCTTAGTAATGAAGCTCTGGCATTCAAAATTTGGCTGACAACTTTGTGGGTATGAGCCAAAGTGAAGTTCAACTTGCACCTTTCTCTGATGCACCCAGTGCTGTTCGCAGTGAGAGGCAGAAGTCTCAACTAGAGGGACTCCAGTCTCATTCATTACAGCAATTACTATCTTCTTGCTGATGCCAAAAAGAAGCTTGTATTCTTTATCCTAATGTAGGTGGACAGGAACTGATGGGGTGTATGCAACTGAAGTGTTGACAGTGCCATGTATAAACCATTTCTTCTCAGGCTATTCCTTCATCTTAAATAATGTAAAAGTCATAAATCTCCTGAAAGTCAGTGCTGTAAAAGACTTAGAATGGTTCCAGGTTGCCTTAAGTGTTATTTTACAAAGTCTCAAGTCCAGCACTTTAAAGTTTGCTAATTTTAAATACATTTAAATGCACTTTCAAAGTCATTTAGATCTATAAACTCTTTAGGTGACATTGGAGAAACAGCTTTTAGGGAAGAAGCACAATTCAGAAATGAGATTTCATATATGGTCTGCTGGGAACAGCTTCTGCCTTTGTCTGTGGCCAGCTGTATGGATTGCATAAGGTATTTAGGTTGTAAACTGAGTATGGGCCAGAACCCAAGTGTGCCAAGCATCCACGCTGGAAGCAAACCCAGCCATGAACATGTACGTCCAGCTCTGGAGACTCCAACATAGAAAGGACATGGACTTGTTGGAAAGAGTCCAGAGGAGGACCATGATGATGATCAGAGGGCTGGATCACCTCTGCTGTGAGGGTAGGCTGAGAGAGCTGGGGCTGTTCAGCCTGGAGAAGAGAAGGCTCCAGTGGGACCTTCTAGCAGCCTTCCAGTAACTGAGGGCAGCCTACAGGAGGGATGGGAAGGGAGTGTTGATCAAGGAGTGGAGAGATAGGATGAGGGGTAATAGTTTTAAATTGAAAGAGGGTAGATTTAGATTAGATATTGGGAAGAAGTTCTTTCCTGTAAGGGTGGTGAGACACTGGCCCAGGTTGGGGAGCTGAAGGAGTTCAAGGCCAGGCTGGATGGGGCTTTGGCCAACGTGGTCTAGTGGGAGGTGTCCCTGCCCATGGCAGGGGGGTTGGAACTTGATCTTTAAGGTCCCTTCCAGCCCAAACCATTCTGTGATTCTAACTGTCCTTCCAAAAACCCAGTTCTTCCTCTTTGTGTGTCTTCAGTTCACTGGTCAGCAGCAGATGGCTTGAGGATGCATTTTGAGAAGGTTTTGTCTCCTTGTCTGGAAGTAATGGTGGCAATATTTGTGCTCACATTGCTGTTTGCATTTGCAGTTTGAAGTCCTTCTGCTTTAACCACTGAGCTTGCACCTTCTCAGAGGTCCCCCAGCTCATGTTCTGCACTGTCAAGGTGTCACGGTAGGTGACACCTGTCTCTGGGAAGGGCTGCAAGGTCACAGTCAACGAGCTTTTAAAACATTTAGAAGTCCCACCCTAATGTGTGTGAAAGCTCAAAGTGCTTCAAACTGGTTTGCTGTCAGTTGACTAATGTGGTATTTCCCTGAAATATGGAGCAAAGGAGTCTGCTTACTTTGAGCAAAACATAAGGGCTGCTATCATTTAATTATTTTGGACTTAAGCTGGTTAATTATAGCCCTTCCTGACCTTCCCTGTGGGGTGGTGGTCTTTAAACCATGTATGTAGTTTTTTGTTCAGGGGAAATGTTTCAATTTTCAAATGCTTGTGATTTTTCCCTTCTAGAGGTGTTCCTGTGTTAGCAACATCACTTTATTACTGTTGATTGTCTAACATTTAGGTAAGATTTTTGGGAGAGAAAAATGTTTCTGGTGTAATTCAATTCCCATTTACAGGCAGGTGGAATTAAAGCCTGGTTTCTGATTGCACAATGCACTTGAAGGGGCATCTGAATCTCTGAAGCTGATATTTGCTGAACTGCCTTTTGGTACCCAACTTTTACAGATTTCAACAATAATTGAAGCAGAGTTTGAATCCCAGAGGCAACGTTTATGCATTTCAGATCAAATCTTATGAAACTATGTGGATATGAATCCCTGAAGTAACGCAGGCTTAAAGAGTTTTGCTCAAAAATTATTATTTTTTTAAAAATGAAATAGAATCTTATTGATAAATTCTTTATGTCTTTCTTCTTGCAAATGTACTGACTAGGTAGATGACATATATTGTTTTCAGGGTTGATTCTTGTGCATTGTGGGGGCAAGCACCTGGAGTTTCAGTTGTCCTGTCAAGGAAAGGAAAATTTACACAGCTTTTTTTTTCCTCTGAGGTCATTAGTGAACACACAAAGGGACTTTATAAATCATATCTGAGCCTATGTGGTAAGCAGGAAACAAGGGGTTACACAAGCAGTTGTAAGTTTTGAATGGGAGAGATGGAGGTGATAAGCCACGATGTTGTAAATCACTGTCAATGGCTACAATAGAGCAACACCTTTACTTATTTTGTGATTTCACAGGAGCACAGAATTTTCATGGTTGAAAGGGACCTCTGAGATCATCGAGTCCAACCATATACACAGAAAAAAGCCCCAAACCCAAAAAACCAAACCCCACAAAACAAATCACCCAACCCAATAATCTCGACCACTAGAGTATGCCCTCAAGTGCCGCATCTGCATGTTTCTTAAATGCCTCCAGAGATGGTGACTCCACCACCTCCCTGGGCAGGGTGTTCCAGTACCTGACCACCCTCTCAGTGAAGTCGTTCTTCCCAATATCTAATCCGAACCTCCCCTGCCACAACTTCAGACCATTTCCTCTAGTTATTATTCATGTGGAAGAAGAGGCCAACAACCATCTCTCTACAACCTCTTTTCAGGTAGCTGGACAGGGCAATGAAGTCTCCCCTCAGCCTCCTCTTCTCCAAACTAAAAATGCCCAGTTCCCATTTAACCATGCACATGTGTTGCTCGAGGAACTGGACCACAAACCAGCTTTTCTCCTGGGCTGCACAGCAATTGTATATATGACTTCAGAGCCGGTAGACCTGGAGAAGTTGTCTCTAAAATATACATGGCAAGTCCATTGCAGTCTGCTGTGCTAAGCATTTCTTTTTCTTTCCTCGCCCTCCCCAGCAATCAAAGAGAAATACATGGACTGGACGGAGTTTCTCATCCAGGATTTGACCGGCGCCCGGACTGCACCTGCAAATTTACTGGAAGGCGTATGTATTAGATTGCAGTTTCTATTCGATACCGTGTGTGTGCTGAAGCAGTGGTTGCTCTTCCAACGTGTAGGGAGGGCTCTGTCCTTGCAGCATCTGTGTGCTGGCAACAGGGTCTGATCCAGCACTGGCCAAAAGTCAGTGGCAGCGTTGCCTTGGCTCTACTTCTGAGCCACTGTTTGTTTTGCCTTTAAACTGAAGGGTACTTAGAAAGTTGGGTAGTCAAAAAAGGCATGGGTGGTTGTCATGGTTTAACTCCACTTGGCAACTAGGACCACAAAGCTACTCATTCACTCCCTTGGTTGAGATGGGGAAGAGAATCAGAAGAGTAGAAGCAAGGAAGAACTCGTGGGTTGAGATGGGGACAGTTTAATAGGTAAAGCAAAAGCTGCACATGCAAGCAAAGCAAAACAAGGAATTAATTCACCACTTCTCATCAGTGGGCAGATTACCGAATCATAAAATCTTAGAGATTATCTCATTCCAACACCTTCTCTCCATCGGGACTTGCCCTCCTCTCCTGTGCAGGCATTTGGAGAGGGGACAATAATTCGTCCAAATTGTGGGAGATAATTCTCTCTGCCCTCCTGTATTTCAGCTAGGAGTTGAAGGCATAGGGGCGGCTTACCTTTGTGTAAGTCCTGACGTTGGCTTTTTGGAAGTAAGTGTGAATCCAGGCACCAGTTTTCATCATCGTCACTCCCACCTGCCGCAGCTGCATCCTTTTGCAGTATGAGCTGTCTGGCAGAGAGAATTAGTTAATTTTGATGCAATCTGTTAGGAAACAGCCCTTGCACGCCCAAAATAATGCACTCTCTCAGGTCTGATGCATCTCCATTCTCAGACCACTCCCAGGTGGTGTAGGCAAAAAAGCTGGTGGTGTCCAACACCCATCCGTGGTATCCTGTGCCATCGCAGACCCCTCTGGTCCCTTTCTGCAGGCAGAGAAAAGAGGCAGCCCCAGACAGAAATGCAGAAGGAGAGTGAGAAAGAGAGGGAAAACAGGCGTGGAACAGTTTCTGACCCTTTTTCTGGTGTTTTATACGATATATATGCTTATTGCTGTCTGTGTTGTGCGATGTATGTAACCCCCTGTCGACAGATTTGCTGTTCGTGAGTGCTACAGATTGTTGTTATACTGTTAAATCAATATGTAGTGATACTTTTTGGGTTTTTTTCTTCTTCTTTTCCCTTTTCTGATGCTAGCTATGCATATAAAGAGTTCTTGTGTTATGGTAAATGTTAATATTTCATGCAAGCCAATTATTAATCTTAGCCATTCGGTTCTCAGGGGTAAGTGACAACCCATTGGCTTAAAATTTAGCACACAAATCAGAGAAGTAATATTCGCTTTTATACAGCCGGGGATTTATTATAATAAGTTAAATCATTACACCATCGTTTCATATTAAAGAATGGTTTGCTGCAATGAAGCAGTTGTATGAGAGAAAAAAAAACCCACACCATTAAAGCAGATTTCTATTATATTATTAAATTCTGACACTGCATTTTGCCATGAAATAATATTTGAAGAGATTATACAGGTGCTTGTAGCTAACACTGTAGAAGAGTGGCTTATAATGGCAAATATATTGTTCTGAGAAATACCTGTTAAACACTGAGCTGGTCAAAACTGTACGTGTGATAAGGTTTTAGTTAATTTTAATTGCATTTTTTACCAAATTCTCATTCTGTTGCCTGCATATTTGGATTAAGAGAGATGTAGTGAAAATCAGTTGCGTTTCAAATATTTGAATATTTTCAGAATTTGATAGGAAAATGAACTTTTTTTGAAAAACAAGGCTTTCTCCTCTCTTTTTCTATAGCCACTCTTAGAAAGAATTCTGATTTACAGAATTAATATTTTAAAAAATACTGTTAATGGTTTATATTATTTATTTAAATAGAAGTGGGACAAACACATAGAAAAAAAAGTCCTTGCTTTTAAAATATTTTGTCTATTTAGCATCTCCTTTGGGGACCAATGCTTCCAACCTTTGGGGTGTTTTTTAGTGCTGCTCTTAAAGCCCTGGTGTTGAGAAATTGCATAGGCATTGGAACTTGCATTTAATAAAAAAGAAAAAAATCTAAGCATTATGTTAGGGGAGAAAAGCTTGACAAAACGGAGATGCTCACAATTGCAACACAAAAACACTAAGCCCCAAAGGTATCGTTCTGCAAAGCATCTCATGATTTTTTAATGCCTGCGGTTGGCAGCTTTGCAGGTGTAAAGTTAAAGCACGTGTGTAAATGGTTGCAAAACTAGGATCATAGAAAATCCTGTGTGTAAGCAAATAACTTCAGTCACTGACATTACTTGGCTTGACCCAGCAAACCCTGTGTGCCTTGGGCTCTGAGCCCAAGATCACTTAAGCTGGTGGGAACCTTCCATTGGCTTTGGGGTTTATAGTAACCACCATAGACCCTTCCATCCATGGCTGTGGGGAATAATTTGCTCTGCATGCCGGTAGGAATGAGGTAAAGCCTTTGGTTGGAAAGATCAATGCACAGAGGACAATTTCAGGATCATGCCCAAACCAGTAGCCTTTTAGGTAAATACCACTGTCCAGTCCTGTGATTGGTTCTTACCAATGCAGTCAATGAGAATTTGGTTTGAAATCCTCCAATATAATTGCTCTTTGAGTTGTTCAGCAGCATCCTAAGTGGATGAGCCTATGAGCTGTTCCACCTTTTATTATTCTTCTCTTGTTGTTGTTGATGATGTCGGTTGAGAAATTAGCACAACTGTTGTTTTCTGTTTTACTTCTGAATTTGCACTTGGAAGACATTGGGTAAAATAGAAGAAGAACAGACTGTTTGCTGATCGCTTGGATGATGGTGTGAAAAACAAAAATAATCTTCTGCTGTCATCTGTTTCCTTGAGAAGTCTTCAAATAAAGTTTAAAATAAGGAGTTTTGCTTCTATTCAAACAGCCTCTGCGAGGAAAAAACCCTGTAGACCTCATTACAGTTGATTCCTTAATAGAGCTGCAGGATTCCCAGAATCCCTTTCAGTACTGGATAGTTAGTGTGGTTGAAAATGTTGGAGGAAGATTACGCCTTCGCTATGTGGGATTGGAGGAGACTGAATCCTATGACCAGTGGTTGTTTTACTTGGATTGCAGACTTCGACCAGTCGGTTGGTGTCAAGAGAATAAATACAGAATGGACCCACCTGCAGGTAAAGAGCCTCCTAAAAATAACTGTCTCCCTTTGTGGCATTTATTGATGTTTTGAGATACTCGTGCAACCCATTTTTGCTCCAGCATTCACATTGCTCTGACAGTAGTTTCTAGCTATAACACAGATGGCATGTTATAGCCGTCTAATTTGAGTTCAAAGTGGCTCAGGTAAACTGTATTAAATTTATTTAATAAATTTGGTTTAGCTTAGCTCAGTCCTGGAAGGAAGCAGTGTCTGATAAAAGCATTTCCATGCAGTTTTCCACCAAGAAGCAGAGCTGATCGGAGCTTACTAGGGTTTAGGAAGCAGGATAAGGCCTGGGGACCACAGCACACAGCAGGAGCTCGGGGCTTCCTGAAGCGTCCTGGAGAAATGCTTGCAGAGGCATTGACTGGCAGGATTTGTGGCTGAGTGAAGATATGTTTTCAGACGGCCTATACATCATTACAGCGGGTAGGACTGAACAGGTTAACTAACTGCACCACACCAGTAATATTGATGAAAACTTTGTGAAAGTTTCTGGGCTATTTGGTTTTGCTCTAGCTGGGGCATTTGGCTCTGCATTGGGCTTGGGTTGGCCAAGTCAGACTGGTTGACTTGACTTCTTTTGGAGTTAGGGGTCTGTTTCAACATGACAGCTTAGACTGTTGCATGCATGGTTTTCTTTGGGGCAGAAGGTGTGCAGCATCTCCTTTTTTCATAAAGTTCTGGCTTATACTCGGGGCCCCAAAGGTGTTTGCCAAGTCCCATGGAACATGGCCCCCATTTGCTAGCTCTCTGCACCTCCAAGCTGGGTGCCCCAGGACTACTGTTTCCCTTGAGAAATGAAGTACTTTCTTGGTTAATGCACAGGTTTTAGCTCGGCAGACCTGTTCCACCTTTTCCTGTGTAGGTGAACAACTTGTCCAGGTCCATGCCTCTTTTTCCTTGTGCATGGGTGAAGTTTTCCCGTATGTGCAAATGCAGGACAATGTTACCCTCCTTTGGGTTGTTGTGACTTCTCTCCATCACATCTGACACAGAGCAGTTACCCTGATGGATTCAATTGTCATATTCGCAGTCTGTCTGAGTCTTGGGTCTCACTTGGGGTCTTGAATGTTTTTTGGAAGCATGTGTTTTTCTTCACTGATAGGTAGGAATCAATGTTTCCCATCACTTCTAAATTAGGTGTGAATGCTGGAGAGCATGAATATCACTCACTCTGTTATTTTACAGAGTATTTGTGTTCCAGAGAAACACTTTTTCATTGAGTGTCTTTCAGCCCTCTTGGCCTGTATAGGTTTGGTGAATCAATGCAGAAGTGGCCCAAATGAGATTTGTGTTTCCTCTTTGTTTATTCCATTCTCTTTCTACTCTTTCCTCCTTTTATCCAGTAATATTTCCTTCTCTATGGATTCTCCACCCCCTCACCTTTCTTTTTATTTTCATTTTTTTAGTTGTCTTGTCTCTAGTTATCAAACTCTATTTGGTGAAGTTGTTTATGTTTCTTCTCTATTTAATTGCTTTAAAAATTTCTTTCTCTTGTTCTCATTTGTCTTCACCTGATATCTCTTTCCTCTCCTTGGCGTTTCTCTCATTGTTCACTTTTTAGTGAACATTGATATGAATGAATTCAGTGGCCTGATCTTCTTTCTGACTTCCATTGACTTAAAGAGGTGGTCGTCACTTTACATGTCCTAAAATTGAGTCTCATAGGCGTTTGCTGAGAAAAGACCCTTTGTCTGAACCCTTCCATTTTGTCTCAAGTCCTCTTCTGAACATTGCTTCCAGGGTTTTTTCTTTGGTCCCCCTTCTTGTCTACCCAGTTGTCAGGTTCTGCACTTAAAGGAGCAGCTGGTCAGAAATGGGAATCTGGTTGTTCCTCTTTTTTACATAGTGGACTATGTCAGTCATTAGATGTCCACCTAATATCAACATGGTCTTAGACCACAATGGGTAAATAAAGCTTATGAGACTCTAACCCAGAAGAAGAAGAGGAGAGAAGCCAAATGACTGGTCTTAGGGGATCTTTCAGATTAAAGAAACTGCAAAAAAAATCTTGGAGTAAGGAGGCGGGCAAGCGGTAGTGAGTTTTTGGGATGAGATGCTGGCAGCAGAGAGCTCAAAAGAAACTTAGAGATGAAGCTCCTAAACCACAAACTGTCAAAGGATGCAATTTCCTAAGGGCCCCAGGACAGGAGAGTGTGTCAGGGACACATCCCTGCCTGCTTAAATCCTTCCTGGTGACTTCTATAGTAAATAGGATTTGGAAAGACCTTTGTTGTGTGAAAGACCTAGTGTGGGCCTTCTTAGGAAAGAGAAGACTATATGGGCAGTGTGTTGTTTTTTACGCATCAGGGATTAAATTCACCTGACATAGTGTAGGCATCAAAAAGACAGTTCAGCCTGAGTTATTGCTTTTGCTTCACGATTGGTGGGGAAAAGGGGATGTCTAAGACCTGTCTAACACAGGTCAGATGACATGACATCTTTATAAGCCTATTTTTTCCACCCAGGGTGGCTGAAAGCAATGAACATAGACCTGGTTGTCTGTCTTGAACATCTGAGAACAGCTGAGGTGACTTCTTGATTGATAACAGGACCAGCCTTAGACCGTATATCAAAGCTGTTATGAATCTCCTCCAAAGAGATGCTGAGAATGCGCAGCTCCTCCCAAATCAGGCTGCGTGTTTACTTGCTATCAAATGAGTAGGTTCAGTTCATCAATTCTGTGGGTTGTTACTCTGCTTTGCCTACCCCTGACTTGGGTGCTGTATATGCACCTTCAGCTTTATTTCCCTTTGCATCTCAGCTGTGATTTTTCCCTGTTGATCCACCTCTGGGACCTACCAGCTTGGGTTCTACCTCGCACAGCAGTTTGGAGTCTGTTGTTCAAGATTCAGAGCATCTCATATAAAAGAGATCCCATGGATCTCAATGTCTGCAGCATTTTGGGTCTCTTCTGAATCCATCCACACCCACTTAGTGTACAAGAATGAGCAAGAGGATTCTTTGGAAATAGCGTCCTGGTTGTCTTCTCCAAATGGCAACTTTCAGGGGATTTGTATGTCCCATGAGCCCTTTTAACTGAGGCAAGGGGGTCACACATAGCATATTTTTCCCCTCAGATGTGTATCTGAATCCAAAATAAGCCTCCTTGCTGGTGCAAATTGGCACAGGCTGCTTGACACGGAGCCACTGATGTTCTTGCCTTGGCCACTTATGCAGGAAGAGATCGTATTTTTTTAATGTTACTGTCTATTTAAAGACAAATTGGCAGTCATTTTAATTGCTCACTCCCTTGTTAACCTAAATACAAATTGACGCAGTACACTTTGTTCAATTACCTGCAAACCTATCACTTAAATGAAATGCTTTATGCTCTTTTAACTGTGCGATTTAGTGTCCATACACTTGCCAGCATAAGCTAGCTCCCACGAATTAAATGCACATATGATATTGCTTGCTGGTTATTGAAACCGTTGGAGTTTTCTTTATTTCTCAAAGTTTGTCGACCCTGCCCAAAGAAGTTGCTGCTTCTTTTCGCTGGTGTTGGGCACAGTCACCCCGAATGCCACTTTCTTCTTCTTTTCTGTGCTTCACTGCCATCACGGTAGAAAAAGAGGGTCTGGTTTTCAGCTGGCTCTGCCAGGGGACCATCCAGCATGGTCTTCTGAAACTCAGACTTTATGTTAGTTGAAACAACAGGCTGGCTGCAGCTTGGGGCAAAATCATATTGTGTTGAGTATTTATTTCCCTGTTTGGCCTCATTTAAACCAAAAAAAGGAAGAGATAAGGTGAGTGGTTTCTCTCCCGGTGCTTCAGGCTGATCAGAGCTCCTGCGAGTAAGGGAGAACCAGAGCAGCAAGGCTATAAAATAATGAACAATTAGTTAAAGAGTGCACTTCTTGACACTCGTGACCGCTGCACATGCTGTAAACAAAGGCTTGAAATGCATATTCCTGTTAATCACCAGACATTTGAGGAATTAAAAATATTGCCCTGAAAGGTTAACATTTCCCTTTAAGTGTGTTTAAATTCATATGCATATCCTTGATGTCGGTTCTGAAGTAGCGAGGTTTGATATAGTGGAAGTATAAATACATCCACTTCCACTGAGTGATTCTGCAAATCCTGTTTTGATAAGACCTTAAATCTGTTGAGATCAGAGCATAAAATTCCCTTGTACCGTCAGTGCTAGGTGAAAGCAGTGCTTGCCAGTTCCTTTTTTTATACATATTTTTTATTCCCTCCTTCAGAGTTGTAAGATACAGCAGTAAATCTTTGCTAGCTAGTAAATATATATGGTTATTAGATGTACAGAATTTAAATGCAAATTGGGCCAAATTGAACTGTGAGGTAAGTGTGTGAAGCCAAACTGGTGAAAGAAAAGCTTCGCACTGTTCGCTCCCTATCAAGGTTCAAGTTTATTATTGAGTAAATGTTCATTTCCATTTTAATAATTGTCGCAATCTATCTACCTATCTTGTCTCCTTAAGACCTTGATATGAATGTTCTGCAATAACTTGTTATGTGCAGGATAACAATATGTTTTCTAGGGCAGAAGTAAATCCAATATAATGTTCTTCATCATAATATTGTTTCCTACATTGTTTCCTCTGATGATTCATAGGCATTTCATCGCACTGAACCATAAAGGGCTTGTTAATCTAATGATTTAATAATATTAAACCTATTTAAAGAAACTCTGTGAAAGCAATGTGAATCTGTACAAAAAATGCTGCCCGGAAGTGTAATGATGAGAATTCAGCAGTGTAAGTCTTTGAGTTGGTGCCACAGTCTGGTTTGAGTGTGGTACCAGCATATGAGATCTACCTGAAATGTTCCTCCCCACACCTACCCCCACCCACCACAAAAAAACCCCACCACCAAACCCTGAAATAAAAAAGAATAATAACGAAAAAAGACTTTCCAATCAACAGAAGCCTTGCTAAAGATATATCTGCCTTTGTTCAAGTGTAGCTAATATTGGCTGACAACCTGAGGCTTCTCAAAGTGGAAAACATCAGGTATTTTGAGAATTGAAAATCAAAGGACCGTTTGTTATTTTCAAGTAATGAGATAGTACAATTCTTCTTTCTTGAGCAGAAAATGAAGTACATGTATTTTTCTGGGGTTTACTCCAGGATATATAACACAATCTTCCTCCAATGTGCCCCTGCTAGTTGCTTTTGTATTGAATTTATCCACGCTGTACAGCTTGGAATATACACACTGTTCATTTCCCATTTTTATGACACCAAAACTTTAGTCTTTCAAAAACGTTTGATCCCCAAACAGTCACCTCTTGGTTTTGTTGTTTTCTTTTTATTACGTTGTCGTCACTTTAGATATCTATTCTCTGAAGACTATGTCTGAGTGGAAATGCGCTCTGGAAAAATCCCTTAATGATGCAGCAAATTTTCCTCTTCCGATGGAAGTGTTCAAGGTAAAAGATACACATTTTCCCTTCGCTTACAGAACCTGTGGTGAATAAGTACCATGCAGTGTTTAGCGGCTTATGTTAAACTTTTGCAGGAAAGGCCGTTGCTCTAATACATCACCGTGAAAGGTCACAAGTGAGATGTTTGTATAAAATGCAGTTTTTACATGCGGACTTTCAATTTAAGAACTGATTTCTTGCAGTCAGTGTTTTCTAGGGGCTGGGAGTGATCAGCACTGATTTCTTCAATGTTATTTTTAATGTGTCTTATTTTCTTAGACCTCTGCAAAGGCATCGTACGCAGCTGTGAAAATGTAGAGCTAGGAATATGAAAGCTGCCGTCAACTGGCCGGCTTTCTGTGAGCCTTGCACCAAAATTCGTAGAACCATAGAATTATTCATGTTGGAAAAGACCCTTGGGGTCATCGAGTCCAACCATCAGCCCCACTCTACAAAGTTCTCCCCTACACCATATCCCCCAACGCCACATCTAAATGAATCTTAAAACACATTCAGAGATGGTAACTCGATTCTCATTTGATCGTAAGCCACAAGGCGGAAAAACCTCCTTCAGGGTCCTGTAGTGGAAGTGGGAGATAATTTTGCTCCCACATCTTTATTTTTTTTCTCCCCTCACTCTGATTTTTAATAGTTTGAGATGTGATTCAGCCCTGAGGCGCTGGCTTTAGTTTCCCATCCAAATCTGCACTGCTATTAATCATGACGGCTCCAGATAATCCTCATTTCTAGCTGTGCCCGTCTGGTTTCTAACAGTTACATCCTGGCTGTTCTGTGATGGGCAGCGTGGCTGCAGGTGTAAGAGGATGCTCAGAGAGGTGTGTGTACATTCTCTCTGGTGGTGTCACCTCCTGCTTGGCTACCTGGTGGACCACGGTGCTCTCTCCATCACGATTCCTGGCTTATCCAGCCTGAAGACCCTGTGGGTTCCTTCCCTGCCCATCATTTCACTGGGACACCCCAAAACACCCATGCAGTTGCAAGAAGGCACCCACCATGCCTCATCCCAGCTGGTATTTCATTAAATCCTCAATGTCACCTTCACCCTTCCTGCTGGTTGCTTCCCTTGAGGAACCCAAGCTCCTTGCCCAGCTGAGATAGCAATTAGCAACATTAATTTGGGAGTGCTTCGCTAATGGCCCAGGCGGTGGCTCATTTGCTTGTGATGTGAAGTCTCCATGAGGCCAGGAGAAGTGAGGAGATTCGTGCCTCGGCTTTCGGCAGGAGCGTGGGTTTGAGAAGCCCCGTGTTGTGAGGGGAGTGACGTGCGAAGGGTTTTGATTCTCTGCCATTTATTTCACACAACACTCCAGTCCGCCAGCTGTATTAAAGTCTGTATTTTCAATTTCAAGATCAAAAATACATTGTGTGGGGCAGGGATTCAATCACAATAGGGAGTGCCTAATGTGTAAATTTTATTCCTGTCTATATGAAAGAGTGAAGAATGTTTCTGATGAGGCTCATAAAACGTCCTTTCTTTTTAAAAGTTTATAACTAACAGCTGTTTTGCTGCCTTTTCTCAGCATGCCAGACTTACACCCGCTTATTTTAATTATTGCGTGAGGGTCATAAATTTAAATTCAGCAAATCCCAGTTGCTGTGCCATGCGGTTGGAGTTTGGAAAGATGTTCCTTTTAGAAGACAATGTAAAACATTGGAATGCTTGAATGGCCCAAGAGGAGAGTTGTTTTAGGGGCCAAACATGACAAAAAGGCAGGATTAGGTCAATAGGGCTTTTTTTTAATTTGTGATGTGAAAGCTGAGTGTATGGGGAGCTGAATTCAGTGTCTGGTGTTATCTAAACCCCTGGTTCTGGTGCTGGGAAAGGCAGGAGGCTGCATAAATGGTTTGTGTGTGGGCATCACTTTATTCTGCTCATTTAGGGGGAATTAACCCCAACTTGTGCTTGTTGATTAAGGAGGAAATTTATGAGAGCTTGTCCGTGCCTGTCAGCGTATCTTCCTCTAGTGATGACTTAAATGTGACTCAAGGAAAGACTTTAGGAGACTATATGAGAGTACACTTGTCTGATTTTACAAGATGAGCCAGTATTTGCCTGCAGGACCTTCAAGGAGAATCTGAGATCCCAGCAAGAAGTGTTGAATACAAAGGTGTACTTTTTTGTGTTTTCTTTTTTAAATTTTAATTTTTTTTTTCCAAAACCAGCACAGAAGTACTGTCTGTACGTGGTGCCTGAGGCTCTGTGCTACTGTGACTGTCGTGTGTTAGATGAGATATAAAACACAGGGTTTGACAGCTGGCAACTGCTAAAGATCTTATGGAAAGCTGGAAATGTTTACTTTGGCGGACATGGTAAACTACACACCGAGCAATTATATTCTGTGTTTTCCACATTTCCTTATGGAAGTCCATCAGTGAGGAGAGCATAACTGTCTGCTTGCTCCACAGACATGAGTGGTCCTCAGGGTGAGCATGTGCGTGTTTGGCTGGGTTATGATTTAAATTATTGCTGTCCCTTGGGCTGTGGGCGGTGTCACTGATGCGCCATGAAACTGGTCCCAGGTGGTGGTGACTGGAAAGCAGATCTGCATTTGTAGTGGGAGAAGTGACTTCTCTGATTGCAGCCTTCCAGGATCTGAAGGAGCTACAAAAGAGCTGGAGAGGGACTCTTTGTCAGGAAGTGTAGTGATAGGACAAGGGGTAATGGTTTTAAATTGGAAGGGGGGAAATTTAGATTAGATTTTAGGAAGAAATTCTTTGCTGTGAGGGTGGAGAGGCACTGGCACAGGTTGCCCAGAGAAGCTGTGGCCACCCCATCCTTGGAAGTGTTCAAGGCCAGGCTGAATGGGGCTTTGAACAACATGGTCTGGTGGGAGGTGTCCCTGCCCATGGCAGGGGGGTTGGAACTTGATGATCTTTAAGGTCCCTTCCAACTCTAACCATTCTATGATTCTATGAGAGGGCACCAACCTTCAAATCACGCGAGCTGGCGGCAAAAAAATCAGAGGGAAGGATGCAAACAGGATTTTTTTTTTCTTTTTTTTTTGTGGTGCTATTTTACACTTGGCCATATGTTGCAAGTGTTTGTAAAATGCTTTAGGATCCTTTGAGAAGGAGCGTGATGTTCAACTGCCAGAAAATGCTGCTATTATATAGTTACTAAACATAGTGTTTTGCAAACTGCACCTCCTGGAATAAGTTTTTTCTTCACAAAAGCTTTTTGCAGCACACCCGCTATTTTGTCATTCTGTTCTTTTCAGAAAACATGTTGATCCTTAAAGAAAACTAAATACAGACAGGATTTTCAAGGGCATTTGAAAAGTTCAGCATCACAAAGTGTTCTGAAAGGCCAGATACCCATGCGATGTGTCGTTTTGCTGTTTCCTCTCTGATTTCAGGGTGCTGTAGGGATGCCCCATCCTTGACCAGGTATCAGTCATAAATGATGGCTTAGGCTTCAGAGGACAGCTGAGGAAATGAACAGGGCTTTGAATATGAATAAGGTTGGTTGGACTGTTAGTGGGGCCTAATTTCAGGTTGAATGTGACAGTAGCAACGGTTTGCTGCATTGATGGTACTCTCTAAGAGAGACCCTTGCATCAGGAAGCCAGACTCCAAAGACAGCACCTTCTAGCCCTAATATTTATGAATCCATGTATTTTTTTTAGAGCTAAAGCCCTGTAGCTTGGGTAAGATGAATGCTGGACACGGATAATGGGATTTAGTTTCCTAGAGAGAGGCAGATCTTGGAAGAGATGAAGATCCTGGTGATCTTCTCTGACCTCCCATTATGCTTGCCCTGGTGTCCTGTGCCTTGTCTGTGCACCCCATGCAGATATTGTAGATCCTCAGGTGTCTTTCAGCTCACCATAGACAGCTCTATCTAGGCAACTAAGTCCTAGCTGACATTTGGGGTGCTTGTCATCTATCCATGGATGTTGCATGTGGACATCCTATTCCCAGTTCCATCCTGTTGCTATGAAATGGGTCCTGATGTCTATCTGGGATGGAGCTGTATGTGCCACATCCCTAACCTAAACTCTTCTAAACTGCTTGAAGAGCACAGATGCTTAGGAGGGAGGGGTGTTATCTACGACATGTGACAATTCCTAATTTATAGCCTTTGATCCCATTCCTCGTTTCCACCCTCTGGTCTTCCTTTCCTAAAGTTCTTGTTATTTTTTTCCAGCTTGAAAATTATTCTCTCTCTGGCAAGAAAAGCTCTGTGCTATGCCCAGCTTGGTGTGTCCCTATTTTTAACTGGAACTTTTGGATGTTTACTGTAATAGTCTTAATTAATGCTAACGACATAGAAGGAATCAGTTGGGACAGATCTCTCCTAAGGAGAGTGATGGCCATCACCCAGACAAGGGCTGCCCCCAGAAATTCAGTATGGAGTGGTGGTTCTAGTTATGGACTCAAAAGTGTGAAGACAAATATTAAGCTGGATTCCTTTACCATTCTAAAGCATAATTTTTCCAGCAGATGAATCGTGCATTATGAGAGTAAGGTGGACTGTTTCTCCAAAACTTAGATTGTTTTTTAAAAGGAAGAGAACATCTCTCAGAAGTTAATAAACCCTTTGGCTATTTTAGGGTGTTTTCTTCCATTATTTGATATTCTGGAGGTCTTCAGTGTAAGATAGAGAAACCCAAGGGTTAACTTTCTGCTCAGAGACAATCCTGACCTGAGTGGATGAGTAGGCAGTAGAAGTCCAACAGGGTTCTTCTGTCTTCAGCCCCCCTTAATAGATGGGCGGGTGTTGGTGCAGTAGCTTAAAACAGATGTGCTTTTGGTTTCACTTGGAAGCCAAACCCCAACGTAAGCAGTCCCCAGCCCCTTCACACACTGTTGGCTTGGCTGGCCCTCGTTGAGCACGCTGTGCTTTAATAGCCTGGGAGTCGCCATGTTTTTTGCAGGCTGCCAGATTATTTATACTCCATCTGTTCTTCCCCGTCCATAGCACTCGCCAGCCCTTCTCCCTGACTGCTGTTTGTCTGGTTGGGAGACGTCCATGGCATCCTGATCCCTCTGTTGTTTGGCTGCCTTTTGACCTATTCCTGTCTCTGCTCATTAAAGCCATTTATCTTTCAAAGACCTAATAACCGTCATTAGGAGTGTACCACTAAGGTCCTTACAAAGGTAGCTGCCTTCACGGTCTTAGGAACAAGGATGTCTCTGATATCAAAGGTGAGATGGAGTCTGGTGGTACCTCTGTGGACCAGGGAAGAGTTTTAACCTCTCTACAACTCCCTCCTGACCATGGGCTTGGCAAGGAAGCAGATGGAGAGAGCAATTCAAGGATGTGGATGAAGCCCAGCCCCATCTGAGGTGCCCTGAGGGTCTCTTTGGCAGCACAGTATGAAACTCAGGGTTGGAAGAGAAGCACCAGTGACAGTTCAAGCAAAGCAGATCGGCTAAGTAGGAACCGAGTCTCTCAGCCTTCATTGTACCTCTGGCTGTACATTAAGCACATGTGATTTTCTTTCTCGATTACGTATCTCAGGATGGTGAGAGGTTAGCAAAAGGGCCTGATCTAATTTCCTTACTGGATCCAGGCTCAGTGTGGGGGAGTTTGTGCCTGATGACATGAGCTCTTGCCTCCTGTATCCTTGGGCATGGCAGTGTTTTCCACTGAGAGGGACTGATGTGCACCTACAACCAGAATCTACTCCTGTGTAGAGAGGTGGGTGATACTAAAAGTCATTTGTCTGAGGGTGGGTGATTTTTCCCAGAGAAGATGAAGGCCATCTATGGCCATAGATGTTTTGTAGGGTGGTTGTGGCCCACAGCGTACACTGAATTTGTTTTGATCCTCTAACAAATTCCCATTGGTTTCTCAGTAGTGATTACTGCCATGACATTACTGAGGGCAGAGTCGATACAAAGAAATGCCTGTGAGGACTCAGTCCCTCTTCATGGCCAAGGTACTTATTTAGGTGTGTGCGAAGAGACCCTGGTGGTTTGGCTTAGAGTGCTCAAGTTGATGTATTTGACTTTCCCACCTATACTTGACTTTCCCGCTTGTGAAATGGGACCTGAGTGTGTTTGACACAACCAGGATTCATTAGCAAATGCTTGTGGGGTGGTTTGGCAGTCCTGAATGCTGTAAGATGTTAAAAAAAAAATAAACCAACCACAACACATCAAACAAATTTGACTGTTAAACTTCTCATCCACAAGCACTCCCAGGTTTTTCTCCTCAGAGCAGTCCAAAGAAAAACTTTTGGATGAGAAGCTTAACATGAGCTGGCAGTGCACACTGACAGCCCAGAAAGCCAACCCCATCCTGAGCTGCATCAAAAGAAGCGTGACCAGCAGGTCATGGGAGGTAATTCTCCCCCTCTACTGTGCACTCATGAGACCCTAACTGGAGCACTGTGTCCATTTCTGGAGTCCTCAACATAGAAAAGACATGGGCCTGTTGGAACAGATCTAGTGGAGGGCCACGAAGATTATGAGAGGGATGGAACACCTCTCCTGTAAGACAGGCTGAGAGAGCTGGGGCTGTTCAGCCTGGAGGAGAGAAGGCTCCGGGAAGACCCTAGAGCAGCCTTTCAGTATCTGAAGGGAGCTCCAGGAGAGCTGGAGAGGGACTCTTTGTCAGGAAGTGTAGTGACAGGACAAGGGGTGATGGTTTTAAATTGGAAGAGGGGAGATTTAGATGAGATCTTCGGAAGAAAATCTTTTCTGTGAGGGTGGTGAGGCACTGGAGCAGGTTGCCCAGAGAAGTTGTGGATGCCCCATCCCTGGAAGTATTTAAGGCCAGGCTGGATAGGGTTTTGAGCAACCTTGTCTAGTGAGAGGTGTCCCTGCCCATGGCAGGGGGTTTGGAACTTGATGATCTTTAAGGTCCCTTCCAACTCTAACCATTCTATAATGCTATGATTCTAAACAAACACACACAAAAAAATCCTGTTGCAGAGGCATATCTGTCTTTTTTGCCTTTGTTGCCCATGCTTCCACTGCCCAGGCACATCAAAGCAGTCTCTGTGTAGGAGGGGGTCTTTGCCCTAATGCCATCTGCGGTGGGCCGAGCCATACGGAGAAGGTGTATTTGGGTTTAGACGGGCTACTCTGCAAACGCTGCTGTTTCTATGGTAACTATTTTTTATTCAACAAGAGGAGCTTAAAAAATCTGTAGGGCTAAATTCGATCCGAGGCAGAAGCATCTGCAGTTTTTAAGGGCCTCTTCAGTCGGTGCAGTTTGTAGCTGGCTCTTGTGCTCTTTACTTCAGGGTCACAGTACCTCTAAAGTCTCCCTCCCAGCACCTTTTCCTCTTCATCCTACCCCACACCTCTACGTTTGGGTCTTCCCGCGTCTGCACTTGTCAAACCAAGGAACAATTTGCCTGTTTTGTGTCTCACCGGGAGATTTTTGTCTCCCTGCAGAGAGTGTGTTTTATAGGGAAAATTGCTCTGTGTTTAGCAATGGAAGTTGATGAATCGCAAACAAGACTGATTCATCTGCAAATAATACAGAGGACTGCATTTGGGAGGGTTTATTTATTTATTTATTTCTCTCAATTAAAAAACAAATGCCAGATTCCTGTAGAGGCAGTTTAACCACTGCTATTAGTGTGTTTGTGACTGGTTACCACACATGAGCTTTGTGATTAAAATTAGGCTATTAGAAGCAGCCAGTTTCTTGGAGAATTAGAGAAAACACTGGGGGAAGCAATTTCTTTGAAAACAAAAACTGAATCAAATAATATGTTTCCAATCATAGCAGATGGGGCCCACTTCTGTGTCTTTTTAGTAGGGTAAACCAGGAGAGATGTGACTGAAGGCGATAGCATTTCACACTGCTACAGTTGGTGGGGATTAGAGGAGGCTCAGGTCAATCATTTATGAAGTGCTCAGTGTTTCTAATCAGCCTCTCAACTTTGCAGCTTTTCAGCATTCAGACGCAGTTCTGAATTTTGCAGAAAGTTGCAGTCTTATAATTGGCGTGAATCTGACTATCCTGGACCAAGAGAGCCCTGAGTTTTAGGGTACTGGACAATTAGAGTTCAAATCAGAGCCTTTCCCTCTTTATCTATACATGGTGTAAGCTGCTGGGTTTAAAATGAGGTGACTCCAGTGTTCTGCGTTGAGCAGAGTGGTTTAAAAATGAGGATTTCACAATCTGAAGCCGATGCTCTTTCCTTGGGTTTGTGGACATGGATGTGGCTAGAGCAACCAGCCCATAGTACAGCTTCCCCAAATGTCACGGTCAAAGCACCTTACCCGAGTCCCCTGCTCTATCTGCTTTGTGAAATTACCTGAGCTCCACCCTTTGGTGGCCAGAACTCTGCTGTGACATGCACAAATTTGAGATTATGTACATTTAGATTGTGTTTTTGAGTAGAAATACTCAGATTTAGCGTGGTTCCAGAAAGGGCAAATGAGGATGGTGATTTTGAAGTGTAACTTTTTGAGTTGAAGACCTAGAGTCAATGCTTAGTGACTTTATTTTTAGGACTTAAGCATGTCACCCACACAGGTACTTCCCTTTAAATCTCTTTGTGGACCTCTTTTGGAATGACCTTCAGGCTCCCAAGTCACGCAACGTTTTTGAAACTTGCACTGTGAGTGGCTTGTTAACTACAGAGGAGAAAATGGTGCATTTTTTCTCAGTACCTGAAGACCAGAGCTGGGAATTTGGAACCTTTTTCTTCTCCCAGCACCACTGCTGACTTGTTATTTGACCTTCAGACATTCCAGCTTTCAGCCCTGCAGGTGATGCTGGTTGCAGGGAGCCGTTGCAAAGCCCGTCTATATTTTTTTGCAGAAGGGGTTGCAGAAGCAGATGCCATATGAAGATGGAGGTGATGCTGCAGATGAACATCAAAGCGGGGATGGCTTTCAGGTGCAGCCAGTGCACTCTGGCAAATTTGCAAACAAGTCCTGCTCTGGAGCTGTGAACATGTGTTATGGTTTGAGAAAATCCGTAGCAATTTATTGTCATGCAGACAATTATTCTATCACCCGATGACCCCTCCCCACACAGGAAAGAGGAATTGGGGAACGTGAAGAAACATGAGGGTTGAAATGTAGATAGATTTGATAGAATAAGATTAAATAACTAACAAGGATACTAAAGAACCAGTATTAATCCCGACACTGATACAAGAATTATACTCAGCCAATTCTATCAGGGGACAGCAGGGACAGCAAATGTTGGACACTGTGAGTGCAATGGCTTCAGGGGAAAGGGGGGCCTCAGGAGTCCAGCACCAAGACAATGAGTTGTCTGGACCTGCCACCATCAAGGGACAACCCGCTACGCAGCAAACCTTTCTAATTTATCTTGAATATGACGTTCATGGTATGAAATAACCCTGTTGGCCAGCTTGGGTCAAATGCCCAGGCCTTGCTCCTCCTCGTCCCTGCACCTGGCAAGGCTCGAAAACACTGAGGCCTTGAGTCTCACAGAGCCTGGCTGACCATAAAGTAAATATTTTAATGAATTCAAACACTGGAGTCTTCTAAAAAGTGCAATTTTCCCATTATCAGAAGAAAGGTTAGTCCTGGGCCTCTCAACCCAGGACAACGTGGGGCTGAGTTTAATTGCTTCGTGGGGTTTGTAGTGCGAGCCATGGCAGCCCTGGCTTTTGGCGGTGGGTTTGGGCTGTAAGTGACGCATGTTCAGTGGAAGATAGTGCAATTTTCCGTTCATTACCCGTGAGCGTGGTCACAGGCTGTAATCCATCATGTTAGAGATTGTGACCCTTTGAAATGAGCGACTGGGGTGCTTGTACCACGTTAATTCATTGTACTTTCCAAGGCGTGATTTTTCACTTTGCTGCAAGGGACGCAATCACAGAATGGGAAGGGTTGGAAGGGACCTTCGGAAATCATCTTGTCCAATTCCCCTGCCAAAAAGGTTCACTTAAAGCTGTTTGGATAGGAGTGCAACCAGATGGTTTTTGAATATCTCCAGAGAGAGACTCCGCAACCTCTGGGCATCCTGCTCCAGGGCTGTGTCACCCTCAAAGTAAAGTTCTTCCTCACAATGAGATGGAATTTCCTGTGTTCTAGTTTGTACCCATTGCCCCCTGTCCTGTCATTGGGCACCACTGAGAAGAGTCTGGCCCCATCCTCTTGACACATGCCCTTTAGGTATTGATAAGCATTGATGAGATCCCCTCTCAGTCTACTACATCTTTGTGAGCTGTCAGTCCAGGTTACTTCACTGCTCTCCAACAGTCAGAGGTTATTTCCATTTCCCTCTCAGGGCTGGTGAACCCCTGGACTGGTAATCTGCTGGTGTAAATCTGCCTGGTCGCTGGGGCTGCTCCCAGGAAGCATTGACTGCTGGTAGAATAAAGTTTCACTGTGCACGAGGCTATAAAATGCTCCAACTGGTCAAAAATATTCTGCCTGTTCATCTTCATTTCAAAGAAAACTCACTTGGAGTAGTTACTAGAAAATAATGGCTGGTGACATCCTCGTAGGTGCCTTTGAACGCTGTGAAATAGCGTTAAAGGGTTGAATTCTGCCACCCATAATAATTTCAGGCATTTCTTTTGCTCGGCTGCAGAGCCTGGTGGGGACCAGGGGAAAGTCTCACCCCTTCAGTCCTCTGCTTGTAGCTGCTTTTATTAAACAGGCATCTTTCCTGTCAATGTGAATAAAGGGAGGAGAGAGCAGTTCATTATCCAGTGTATCACTTTGAGTCTAATGCTAATTAAAAGCTTTGCCTTCACTTCTGTGGAACCTATTCTTAGAAATTATGTAAATTAATTGGAGTTTTGAAGAAGAGCATATGCCAAATCCTAAGCAATTCCCTGCTGGCTGAGGCAACTCTAGCACTGGAACTGGAGAACGGCATCAGGATCTTTTTTTTTTCCTTCTGTGGCTGCAAAATATCTAAGGCTGCGTCGGTAAATTTTGATGCCTCTCTTTAGCAAATATACGAGAGAGATCAAATATCCAGACCCTGACCATTTGCCAGAGAGGTGCAATACAAAGGCCTTTTCTCCATGAAAGCTTTCCCATCTCAAAAATGACATTTAATACAGACAAGCTTTTTACTTCTCTCCAAACAAATATATGTTCCTGCTTCAAAGAGGATTTTGACCCTCAAAAGGGAGACATGCCTGAGATCCCGTGAACTCCCCTTGCGAGTTCACTCTTGTTAATTTAATGGGGAAGATATTTACACGCTACGCTGACTGAGAAGGGAGATTTGATTCTAAGGTACATAGCGTGGAGAAAAGAAGATGTGCTTTTGAAGTAAAATAGCTTTAAATGTTATTAGATTTTCTTTTTTTCCCTACCCGTTTTTTTTTTTTTCCCTCTGAAAAAGGCCAAAACACGTGGAAGAAGAACCAAAGAAAATTATTCAAATGAAAATGAGAAGCAATATGGTTTGGTCTTGGTATATTTTGGTCTCAATGAACAAATTGCTTAAAAAGTTGATGAAACTACTTGCATGTTTAAAGATAAATATGATTAAGTACCTTGGTGGATCTTGGCTTATTGTGATTGAAACTGGATGGGAGTGTGAATTGAATCCTGGAACTTTTGATGGGGAGATGCTGCAGCGTAAGCTTGCTTCCAGATGTACATTTTCCAAAGTCGCCTTTTCTTTACAACCTCACCCCAAGGATTAAGAGGCGCCGGGTGTGGATCCTTATGCAGGAGGAGGCAGCCCTCCAGTCCAGATGCTTTTTCCCTTTGGAGATTTGAAGTTCAGTGCTGGCGAGGTCTGATTTTTGCTTCCATCTCATCTCTTCCCAGCTGAAGCATTTTCACTAGTAAATATGGTAATTTTGATAACCTGTCGCATCTCTGGTCCTATGCAAGCTCTGTGTATGAGGAGCCAGATTCTTCTCTCTGGTTGAGACTTCTATTCAGTGAAAAATTCTCTGTGTAAAGCTGCTAGAAAAAAGGTCTCCCATCTCTCCTGGGCTTTAGTGATATGAAGGTGGCTCCCATCAAGCACACATATGGCTGACAGCGATGCCACAGGACATCCAAACTCCTGAATGTCTGATCCTTCCTCAGCCATTAGTTTACTGGGCTTTGGGACATAATTGCTAAATCGTCCTCAGTTTCCCCATCAGTATATAGAGACTAAATCCATTATGATTTTGACTGCTTTTTGGTTCTCACATAAAAGGCTCTGTAACATTGGAGGTTGGTAAGATGAAAACAACAATTCATTTAGCTGAGACTGGAGCTTGTAAAAATCCTTATCTCTAATGGCAGCAGGAATGTAAAATCCCAAAATAGAAGTTGTTAAGCCTACAAGCGAAGACAGTTCTTGGGAAAAGAAAGCACAATGACATACAGCTTCAGATCAATAGAAAATCATTTTAGAACAAGAATACAGCATGTAGCAATGAATGTAGATGGGAACGACATTGCTACCCACTTACTATATAGCAAGCTTTCTTCATGTATTTTGGAGTCATCTGTACGTGTGTGTTAACTATAACATCATCTCTTTTTATGCTTGTCTTGACTAATGCGCAGCTGGTTTAAAAACACTGTGAGACATTTTCGTTGAATGAATACCAAAGATAATCATTATTCTGAAATTATGATTCCAACTTGTACACCTATTAGGTAGGGATCATGAGGGATGGAGTAATTTGATAGATATTAAACACTAAACTGGTGGCAAATCAGGGAGTTGTATCTGGGTCGCTTCTGAGTTTTGGGGCTGCATTCTGCTGCCATCTCCAGAGCTGCTGTGTACAACCCCCTGGGTTGCAGCCAGGCTTAATCCTGAGCGAAAATCGTGTGGTGGACATGTACTTGGACACAGTTGCATGTTTTCCCACCAACATCTTGCCTCGTAGGCCTCATTTTGGGTCTGAGTACATTGTTGGGGGTGTCCACCTTTAGTCTCCTGGCTGGAGAGAAGACCTTCCCATCTTGCAGCACATGGAAACCAGCCCAGGTCCTTATTTTGATGCTCTGTTGGAGCTGGACTTCCATTAGGGTCAATCAGGACCATCCTGGGCTGCTTCCTCCCATGTTATGCATTACCCTGATAGATCTTAGGTTAGGGCGCGATACCTCTGGACTTCCAGTTGCTCTCAGATGGTAGTGGCTGTCAGAGATGAAGAGGATTTGCCCAGGGGAGATTTTCAAGTAGCCGTTTCTGAAACAGATCTTCATTTTGGTGAGGGTAGTTTCCCTGTTGACTGTGTTCAAGTTAGATGCTGCTGATGAGATGGACCCACACGGTACTTTAGATATGATGGGCTTGGTCCTGCAGATCTATCCTATGTTAGTGAGGATGTCCCCTCTCTTCTGTGATGATGTTGCCATGAAAAGACCACAGGACCAGGAGCACCGATTTGGAGCTGAAAGTCAATCTGCTAATCAGCTAAATGACAAAAGCCACATGGGTACATTTCAGATAAATAGATTTTCAAATGTATCAGCCCTTCCTTGGTGGCTGGTTCTGACACACTGTGTGTTCATCTTCCCCACTTCTTCCTGCAGGACCATGCTGATTTGCGAAACCACTTCTTCACTGTGGGGATGAAGCTGGAGGCAGTGAATATGAGGGAGCCTTTTCATATCTGTCCTGCATCAGTGACCAAGGTGAGCTTCCAGAAAGGGGGGATGAAACGAGCCTGATTAAGAACCTCTTACTGATTTCCACCACATTTAGGAAAACTCAAGTGTTACTTCACTGGTTGGAGAACACATTAAGAAATATATTTTAAATCCATGGATATTTCTGATTGATGGATGGTTTCTGTCCAACAAGCATGACTGGGTGACTATATACACACTTAGATCTGGTGGGGTCAAGCATGTCTATCTACCACTTCCATGCAGAAAAAAGGGATCACTCTTTTATCCCTGTCTCCCCTCCATGCATGTGTGTTTTCCCTGCACATCTGGGAAACTTTGGAAATAAAACAGCTGAGTAGAGAGGGTAGCTGGATCTTTAATCCACACTCTCAAAGGCAAGAAAGGGAAAGGGTCTCTGGGATCTCCTCCAGTCCTTGCTCATCTTTGGGCACACAGAGTGATCCTGAAGCCCAGCGCTTTTCCTTTCTCTCGGTTTACCCCTCTCTAAAAGTCCAGATTTGATGTTTTAGTAGAAACACTTTGATGAAGAGTATTAGGTGAGAGCAGATTATTTTCGGGAGCAGTTTTGATTCCAGCATCTGACTGTTTCAACTTTCTATGGTTCCTAATGTTACAGCAAATTTAACTTCTGTTTTTGTTTTCTTCTTTTTCACTCCTTAGGTTTTTAACAATCATTATTTACAAGTGACTATTGATGACTTGAGACCTGAACCCAGCAAAATCTCAATGCTTTGCCATGCAGATTCCTTAGGGATCTTGCCAATACAGTGGTGCCTTAAAAACGGAGTCAATCTCACACCTCCCAAGGGTTCGTATTCCTTTTCGGTGATTTGCAGGTGTCTTCTGAAGGAAGTTTTCATGTTAATATTGCTTTTAAAGCCATGATGCTGTTCACTGTGGAGCATGACCATAAGTATCTTGAGCTGGAGTAGCTCTCGAATCACTGGAGCTGCGGTGGGTCATTCCATAGAATCATAGAATGGTTAGAGTTGGAAGAGACCTTCAAGATCATTGAGTTCCAACCCCCCTGCCATGGGCAGGGACACCTCCCACCAGACCAGGTTGCTCAAAGCCCCATCCAGCCTGACCTTAAACACCTCCAGGGATGGGGCATCAACAACTTCTCTGGGCAACCTGTTCCAGTGCCTCATGATCCTCACAGCAAATAATTTCTTCCTAAAATCTAATCTAAATCTCCCCTCTTCCAATTTAAAACCTATCACTAAACTTCCTGACAAAGAGTCCCTCTCCAGCTCTCCTGTAACTCCCTTCAGATACTGAAAGGCTGCTCTAGGGTCTTCCCAGAGCCTTTTCTTCTCCAGACTGAACAGCCCCAGCTCTGTCAGCCTGTCCTCATAGGAGACGTGCTCCATCCCTCTGATCATCTTCATGGCTTTCCACTGGACCCGTTCCAAGAGTTCCATGTCCTTTCTATGTTGACAACTCCAGAGCTGGACACAGTACTCCAGATGGGGTCTCATGATCGCAGAGTAGAGGGGAAGAATCACCTCCCGTGACGCTTCTTTTGATGCAGCCCAGGATGGGGTTGGTTTTCTGGGCTGCCAGCATGCACTGCCGGCTCATGTTGAGCTTCTCATCCCAAGTCCTTCTCCTCAGGGCTGCTCTCCAACCATTCTCTGCCCAACCTGTATTTGCCTGGGATTGCCACATCCCAGGTGCTGGACCCTGCATTTGTCTTGGTTGAACTTCATGCGATTTGCACTAGCCCACCTCTCAAGTCAAACCTCTCATGCCACAAACATCTCTGCAGATACCTCTGGCAGGCAGATTGATGTCTGTGTGCTTTGTAGTCTGAAGCAGCCTGTGCTAAAGCCTAATGAATTCCTGTAAAATGCATCTTAGTGATGCTTTGTGTGTAGAGAGCACAAAAGGAGCATTAAAAGTCATACCATACTAGAGATAAACCAGGCATCTCCCTATAGCATCCACCTCAGCACAACACTCAGACCAAACAAAGCTCCTAAATCTAAACATCTCACCTAAACTTGCAGCCCAGGAGCATGTAGGCATTTCCTTAACTGTCTAAAAAAAAAATCCCAGGCGAGGCCAAATTGTGAACAGTGTTCAGGTCAGAGCCAGGAGAAACAGCCTCCAACCGTGCTGTTTCCCAACTTCGTAGCAGTGCAGTTAATTACTTGCAATTTCAGACAACCACCTGCGGTGCCCTAGCAATATTTCTTCACTTGCAAAATGTGTTGGCTCTCTGGAATTTTAGATTTTTGAAGCTGGATGGGATGTTGACCCATTGCCAAAAATTGATGTTGATTGGGAGAAACACAAATACCTCCAAAACCAAACCAAACCAAACAAAAAAAAATCCCACAAAGTTTTTCGCATGTATATTTTTCTTAATTTTGGAAAAAGTATGGTGCTGCCAAACCCAGGGAAGGTTTGTTCCCTACCAGATTCGGAGTCCTCTTATGTGTATCCAGAGTGTCTTCTCAGCACATATAATTTGAAATTCCCATCAAAGTCCTGGAGTCCTGTGCGTGCAGCTGCATACGGTGCATCCATGATTACTCTGTTGCTTTTACTGAAATAAATGTGCTGTCCAAATGCTTTAGCTCCTTCCTGCTTAAATCCAGGTGTAGCGATAATGCCTGTGTAAGTACTCACTGATACTGGCCAGAAAAGTTGCTAAAATTGAAAGTAAATGGAATGTTTTGCTTTTTCTACCCCAAATTCATATGCAGCTTCCCCCAGGCCAGCTGATTAACTAAAGTAGACCATAGGCCAGACATTTCTCTTACAGGGTCATGGCCTAATAATTTCCAGTCTGTGCTGGTACAAAGCCTGTCTGAGATGGTGTTTTACGGGTCAAGTACATGTGAACTTTCTTTTAGATGCCCATGTTTTCTGAAGTGTCTGTAGTATCCATCATAAGGATATTTCTCAACTTGGCCAGTAAAGTCTAAGGGGAGAGTAGGTATCTGGTGAGATGTCTGGTGATTAAGGTCCACCTGGGCTCCTGAGAAGGTGCAGAAAGTCTCCCCTCATTCCTCTGATAAAAATAAAGTTTGCTTTCTGCTGCCTGATCAGAAATCTTGGAGGGAAGCTATTAAAAAAAGGCAGAAAGTAAGTGGCAGATAGATGCATGCCATATATATATTACTGTATTTTTTTATACTGTATACAAGGGCTGCATGCCCAAACTGTATCACAGCACTTTTGGTGTCAAAAACCTTTTCCGTGGGCAGACACATTCTTTGAGTCACTAAAGTATAATCTGACACTGGAATGATTTCTTTCTAAAGAAAAAAAAAAACCCGAACAACAAAACCCCCAAACCTCCAAAAAGAAAGCACAGGGAAAGTGAAAAGCATCCAGACCTTCCCCCCAACCACTGAGAAACCCAGACTTCCCTGAGCAGAATAATGCCAACTTTGGATAAAGAAATAACCAGGACTTATACAAGAGGGCTGCAATGCTGTGAAAGTGAGGAAGGGTATGGTGTGACCTGGCTGCTGATGAGCAGGTCTGGAGAAGGAGGAGGAAATCCCATAATTTCCACCCAAATCAGGTTCTACTTGCCCTGGGATGGCCAGAGTCGCCCCTTCTCGCACGCAGCTTTGACCAGCATCCTACTTCCCCAGTGCTCATGGGTTTCCAACCAGCATCACCCTTAACAGAGAATGTGTTGATGATATTTAGTGTTGCCCAAATATTATTCCCTGTTGAATGACAGTAAGTTTCCATGGAGCAAAAGATGGTAATTAAAGAAGACCTCTCTTTCCATTTGTGAAAAGAATTTCTCTGCTCTACTCTGGGCTTGGGGTTTTTGGGTAATTTGTGGTTGACACAGTGGTTTTCTGATTTTAAAACTGAATGATTTTTATGTCATCTATTTCAGTGTGCAAGGTTGGGGTATTTGGGTTCAGAGTCCTCTATTTGCCTGGTATCCAATCTCTTGCCTTTTTGCTTATCAGGCCTTTGTTGAGGCCAAACATACAGCAGATGAGTTATGAACAGAAGGTTCAAACATTTGCTACTAGAAATAGAGAGCAGTATTTTCCTGTACAGTGCCAAAAATGAATACCCATTTACTGCTGCTGTATAAACATTGAACAAGCACTGTTTATTAGAGCTGGATTTATAGACCGCTTCCCTTAAGGCTAACAACCATTGTTCCTTTTTATGAGCTATTAAGATGGGGGAAAACATTTCAGTACCATTGTACCATTCCTAGTTGTATGGCTTACTATGGAAATGCCACTTCCAAAATCTCCAGTACATTTGTATTGTTAAATTTGCTTCTGGTTGAACTGCTGGGCTCTTCCACGCTGAGAGTCGAGGTAGGAAACACAATGAGGTTTTTACATGGTTGGGAAACAGCAGGTGAATTGCACAGGCAGAGCTTTGGACACCCGCCTGCCATGTGAGCTTAAAGGATGACAGTGTGTGAGTGCCAGGTACTTATGGAGGTAGCTTATTCTATGATTGTATGGTGCTCGATGGAAAGGCCAGGTCTAGGCTTGTTTGAGACCAGTTCCTGAGTATGCTCCTCCTGGAGTCGTCCTCGTTGGGCTGCTGAAGTGAGGTATGGCTGTCTTTGTTACTGCTCTCCTAGGTTTTCTTCTCACTGAACTATACAGCAAAAAGGTCTTCCAGCAATTTACATGGTGCAGGGTCCAAGACAACCAGTGGTTGTGTGGTGACAACTCAGTTGAGTTTTTGTTCTTTTTCCATCTTTTGCCAAGATTTTGTGTAACGTACAATTAAGATTCAGAACGTGTCCATGAAGGGTTTAAATTGGAGATGATCGAGTTCCAACCCGCCTGCCATGGGCAGGGACACTTCCCCTGGTCTAGTGAGAAGTGTCCCTGCCCATGGCAGTGAGGTTGGAACTTGGTGATCTTTAAGGTCCCCTCCAACTCTAAAAATTCTATGATTCTATGAGAGAATGTGCAGGGTGTGGGCAGGTTTTTGGGTCCCTGAAGGCAACGTAGACAACTATGGTGTGACTGTCCCCACCTGAGCCCATCAACTTACCTCCTTCTGGAGTCAGTGGAGAATGAGAAAGATTTCCACAAGGAGATTCTGCTTCTTCTGCAAGAGGACAGACGGATCACCTCTAGATCTGCCTGTTTGACTCTTTAGGGAACCTAGGGTGACAGGCACAGCTATAGGCCTCTCCACTGCAAACATCTGTATGTGATCAGATGCATCCCCTTCTGACATGATGTGTGCTTCTACTCCTGTTTTCCATTTACTTTTATGAAGCTCAAAAGTATCTGGCAGACAAATAACTATAGAGCAAAAAGGAAATGGAGAAGAAGCAGAAAGACAATAGTATTGTAGAAATTGGTTGTTAAAAAACAGGTCAGGGATTATTTGTTTTTTGGGAGGGTATGAAAAATGATTATAAGTAATTGCCCGTTTTTACTTCTCTGTGCATGTTTATTTCCAGTTTTCCAATTATTATGTGCTTTGATGCCCCACAGAGACAGGTGTCCTTTAGGACCCTCTCTGCTCAAGGCTTTATCTCATTAATTTTTTTGTCATGTGTGCAGTCACTAGGATTAGAAGTCCATTTTATCCCAGATATTTGCACCTTAGCAGGATAACTGGGACTTTATTTTCAAAATGTATTCAAGCTGTATTATTTTCAAATTTTCAAAATTTATTTTCCTTTTTAGCTTCTGGGTGACTGATAGGTGACTCCACTCAGTATTCCAGTACTTTCTTGCCTACAAAAAATGTCAAAATTTTCATTGTCATAAGTGATTCATTCTCATCTGATCTTGAGTGTCGTTTTGCGACTATCAATGAAAAAGGCATTAAGGGATGTTCTGTGAAGTGAGACCAGGCCGAGATTGAGGGCAGAATTTGGCTTTTAGGTGACTCCTGAAACTTTCCAGTGAGAGTAGTTCTGCGATACAGTTATTACATTATTGACAGTATTGTCCAAGGGCCCTGGACAGGATTAGTGCTTATTGGTTTCAAGCTCTCTGAAAATGTAAACTGAGAGGCAGACCAGAAAAAAAATCCACCAAACACCCCAAAAAGCAAATGCAAATCCCTTTCTCTTTCCCAAGAATTTATTACCTAAATAGCCAGGTGAGAAGAATGGATGAGAAGAGATCTGTTTTGTCTCTCTGTGATGGGAATGTTTGAGAGATACTCATATATATCACGTTGCTTCCCTTTTGTTCCTAAAAGCAGAGGCTCAAGGGGTCATCTGGTTGCTGGGACTTTAGTCTGGGAGCGGGGAAATCTGCAGTCATTTTCCTACCCTGCTCCAGATTTCCATACAGCCTTGGGTAACATGCCTACTATGATGGGATTCAGCTCACGTATGCTGAATCAGTCATGTAGGGTACACACAGAGCAATGAAGAGAGAAGGGAATTTATTTCATACTTTGAGGGAAAGGGTAGATCAGCTTCTGATTGTGCTTGCCCTCTCTCTGTATGCTGCTGAGGGACATGTGACGTCCACCTTCATAACCCCATCTTCTAGCTAGCTAAAGGAAAGAGAAAGAAGTCCATGATTAGTCCCACTGGGAAAATGGGACAGTAGTGCTTCTTGGTAGTTATGGGTTTATTAAAGCCTTGGAGATGCTCACAGGAAAGAGAGAAGGAGGAAGATAATTATATTGTGTTACTTAACTAAGATGTAGAGTTTTCAAAGCAAAACAGAAGTTGGGAGAGTGGGGGCTGAAGAAACGTTGGCCTTGGCTCTCAGGATGTATGAACAGGCTTCCAGGGAACTTGCCTGCTGATACTCTGCGATTCCTAGAGGTGGGATGGGATGCTGAAACACAAAGGAGTGTCACCTTGGGACCCATTTCATGCTCTGTCTGTGGTGTGGAGTGGAGGTTGATGGCACTTTCTCTTTTGTCATCCTGCAGGTTACTCTGGCCAGGATTTTGACTGGGCAGACTACCAGAAGCAGTGTGGAGCGGAGGCAGCGCCTCACCTGTGCTTTAGAAATGTAAGCTTCCTTTTTGCTTTTGCATTGCTCCTGTTCATCCACGTGAAACACAGTTGCTTGCACAGAAAAGCTGCAGCCAGCATGCATCTGTCTTAGGGAGGAAGCTGGAGAAGTGTTTCAGGTCTCCATCCCTGAAAAAGAAAACATACTAACTTACTTTTGTTTTTATCTGATTGTTTTTCGATTTCCTGCTCTTCATCTCCTCTTTGATATTGCACAGCGCCTAGCATAAGAAGGATCTCAACTGACTGTTACAAGTAATTCAAGTGCTATTAAAAAAACATAAACTTGTTAAAAAAATTGCATATCTTCTGACCCTTTTCACATGTCAGGTGTTTTCTCTGGCTTCCAAAGAGATACGTTTAAGCAAACCAAATGAATTTAAAAGCCGTGGTTGAAACTGGTGAGCTCAGAGTATGAGAAAAGTCATTAAACCACATGGATGCTCTGGTCTTTGGGACAGTTCATGTGCTTCCTTGCTACAGTAACGTGATGTGAGTGAGCCGGAGGCGAGCATTATGCTGGAGGCCACCAATATTCAGAGCTTTGGAAATAGTCTTTTGCAGGCTGTTTTGTGGCAATGACAGTGTGGTGTGGCTTAATCCAACAAGTATTCATCACTTGGTGAAAGGCAGATGTAGCCTTCTTTCCTTTCCAATAACCTGGGGCTCTTTGTGCTCCCATCAATTGTTGGGAGTTGAGATCCCATCAATAACTGAAAATGTGCTGGTACCTAAAATGAGCACAGGAGGGCTTGCAGAATGAAGTGCTGTTGTGAATGGTGGACAGGCAGGTTCCTCTGGGGGTTACGTAGGCTTTCACTGTACTCAAGTGTTCATGAGACTGGAGCACAGAGTGTTTATGAAAAGCAGAAGTGAGACAACCTCACAAGACATCATTTTGCACGGCATTGTTGGAGCCTGTGAGATGGTCCTCCTTGTCTGTGGTGGCCTAAGGGCTGCCTACCTTGGAACAGACATTTGAAGGTGAATTGATACGTTTGAACACTTTTTGTTGATGAATTCAGAAGACCTGCATCATCAGCAGAGTTTGACCTGGGAATCAAGTCGGAGTTAGGATTTCTTTGCCCCATTTATTGTGCCATCCTGTGCAAAACTCTCTACCTCAAAAGACGTAAGATTTCTGAAAGTGTTGAGGGAAATGGGACAATGCTGCATCACACCAACAGAGTTGGGACAACTGCTGCATTTCTTCTCTTCTGCAAGCAACACTCTCTTTTCTTTATATCCCTCCTCATTTTGTTAAGTAATGGATCTATTCTTTCAACACTGGCAGCCTTGAGAATAGTCTCTGTGTAACACCCTCCGAAGATTAAATCAATTCAAAGCATTTTGTTGGGTTTTTTTTAATTATTTTTTTCTTTAAGGAAACATTCATCAGATGAACACGTGTCTGTTATTCTTTCCCTCTCAACAACGCAGTTCTCTGCAGAGAGATGTAATCTCATTCTTGTCGCTTTTGCAACCTCCCTGGCAGTTCGGTCCATTTGTTTCGTGGCTGTGAGCGGCTCTTTGATAGAAGCTGTATTACAAGCACATCTTCTGCTAGTGCAGCCAGACGTGATGCTGGATAGTGGATATGCTGTAACTATTTCCCCAGCGGGGGATATTTAGCAAGGAGAGGCAGTTATGAATTGGATTGACATGACCAAATGCTTAGTAAAATAAACTCCGAGCTAACTGTTTTGCCATTGATTCTGTATAAATTAGCCTCCAGCACCGAACTGCAATGAAAGGAACCGGTGTGATGATAAATGACGTTTCCCTGTTAGGCAGCACAAAAGGCATTTAAACAAACTCACCCTGCTTTTCTGCAGTCCTGGCCATTGGCAGCTTTTGTGGGGTGAGTCTGAGCAGGGCTGAGCAAGGCTTCACAGAATCAGGGAATTGTCAGAGTTGGAAGGGACCTCTAGACATCATCTAGTCCAGCTCCCCTGCTAAAGCAGGATTGTCCAGATCACATCACTCAGGACTGCATCCAGGTGGGTCTTGAAGATCTTCAGAGAAGGGGACTCTACAACTTCCCTGGACAGCCTGTTCCAGTCTTTCCTTGTGACAGTCCGAGCAGTGTTTGAGACTGGCGGTGCTTTCTTGGAAAGCCTCTTGAGGAAAAAAGAAAACAACACAAAAAGAGCAAATCCAGAAGTTTTTAGTGTCACAAAGAGCTTCCCAGTACTTGTTCATGGTGAAGCGCCCATGTTCCTAGGTGCTGTACAAATAGCAGAAGGGTTGAATTTGAGTCTGACTTTCAGATGCTGCTTGAGAGATTGGTGTAATTTTAAGTCAGTGACAAGTATTACCCATCCGAATTAGTCAAGATTAGCCGAGAGAGAAGCATTTTTTGTGCTGTTGCATGCAAAAAGAGAGATGCAAGCACTTAGAGCTGTTGTGTTGTGGAACAGATGGAATAGAGGGAAGGAAAATGCCTGGGTACAGGTATTGCATTAGTGTGTTTTCAGGGATGGTGGTGGTGGGGATACTGAGAAGGGATTGACCTTAAGGGAAGGGAGAGAGAACACGGGAAGTTACAGAGGGTAAGGGTGAAAGTAGGTGTAGAGTAGCTTGAGGCTTGGCTTGTGGGGAAGGTTTTGGAGAGTGTTGTAGAGCTTTGGGATCCCTGCAATGGCTGCAAACAGGAGCTGTGGTCTGGTGCGGTAGGGCTGAGCCATCCTGGCTGTAGCAGGAGCTGGAAGGACTGGTCAGCAGTCTGCTGCTATCACATGGCCAGGCCCACCTCAGCCTGAAGCAGTTTGCCAAGACATAAATCAGCCTACAGTAGTGGTACCTGAATGATTTGAACTGCTGCCTCTCTCAGGCTCCCAAACTCTTAGTACAATGGGAGATACATTCTTGCAAGCTCATGACCCCACATTTTGGTCCTGTGTTTCTTATCTGAGGTGAGGACCTCTTGTTTGGGGATAATTGCTGTAATATCTGGACTGGCTCCACCTTAAATGAAGAGGAATGGGCTCAGATAACTCATGGAAGACCTGTTTCTTTGGTGCTGTATTTAAGTGTACTGAGGTACTGCTGTAGGTAAACACAGCTGTGCTCCATCTACACCCACCTGCAGCCAATGGACATATGTACCTGAAGTCTACAGAGAAGGACCTTGTACCTTGAGCTTAAAGTATTCCATGAAGAAAAGCATACTTGAACAGGTTACTCAAATTTCTCCAGCCTCAGTTAGCCTGAGGCTGCTAAATATGTGAAGAAGTTTGTCTGCTCTTGAGCAAGATGGGTTATTTACTTTGCAAGGTTTCTCTTAGCAGTGAGAGATGCTCAAGTGCAGCAGATCTGGGAACAACCTCTGTAGCAGTCGTCACCAACAATGGCCAGCAAATGCATCACCAGCAAGCATTCAGATATACTTGGAGCTGGTGTGGAGTAACCACCTTCCAGTCTCTGAGAGTTAGGGATTGGAGTAAACCATGAAATATATTGCTTCCTGATCTGTTTTTTGTATAGGTGTCCAGGGCAGTTCCATTTTGAATCTGGATACCTTTGTGTTCTTTTGTGTATCCTGTACTTCCAGTACAGCAAACCATGCTAAATTTATGCTTCCCAGTAGACAGCCTAATTAAAGTCATGCAGTGCTGCTGCACCATGCTTCAGTGTTGGTCCTTGACTCTTTCAGACATCCTTCAGCCGTGGCTTTACTAAGAACATGAAGCTGGAGGCAGTGAACCCCAGGAACCCTGCAGAGATCTGTGTTGCTTCTATCACCTCAGTTAAAGGACGGTTAATGTGGCTTCACCTTGAAGGTATGTGCTATGAAGGCTTCTTGTGTTTGTCATTCTCTGAAATGCTGTCTTAAATTTGTCCTTCATCTTCTGCACAGTGCTGCTTTCTCTGCCCTTTCTTTTTTATATACAATATAATATGTTATTAAGAAATAACTTCTCCTGCTCTCTCCATGAGGGAGCCACAAGACCTTCCACCCTCCCATCCATGTGGACTCTTATCAGCATGATCTCCACTGATGACAGAAATAGCCATCACAGTAGACCTTCATCCTGGGAATGGATGTTTGCTTCACTTGTGTGGCTCAGATGTCCGTTGTGATTTCTAACAGGCTATCATGGGATCTCCTGCCACCTTCCTTCTCCTGCCTGCCTTCCTTTTCTTCCTCTTCCTTTCAGTCCTTTTTTTTTTTTTTTTTTTAAATCTAAGTCCATAAAACTTCTGCACTATATGCTGTTCCTTCTGGAGAGCCATGAAAATATCAAAGGCACTTCTGATGGCCCAGAGTCCTGCTCATCACCAACCTGTGTGAGATCTGTACTTCTGCCTCTTGATGAATGCATAAGGCAGTTCCAGTGTGCTGCCAGCCCTGATGCAGTCAAAAAACAACACCTTACTGGAACTCTTCCGTTTGCAAAATAAAATGCATTTGGTTAAGCTAACATCATGGCTCTGGGATACCTGATGTTAAAATACATCCACCCCTTTGCCTGCAGTCACATAGGTGGATACTGTGCAGCTCTGCTTATGCATTTCTGATAGATGCCACCAGATGTTTCAAGGCATCCCTAAGAGGCTGGGCTGATGAAAGAGCAGCATCTCTTCAACACTTCTGCATACAGCCCCAGGAAATACAATGGCACGTTGTCCCAGTGAGCTGTGAGGAAAGCAAGGCATAGTCATATTCTGCAGCTCAGGGAGTACTGCATGCTGTTGGTTTCCCAGTCTCCTAACTGGAAGAAGGGATGGGGAGAAACAAAGCTTGTGCTGGGCTCCAGGTTGTGGAGTTGTCCTGCAGAGAGCAGAATCAAAAGCAGACAGAGCAAGTTGTTCCTTTGCTTAATCAGTGACACCTGCTTGCTCCGTGGGAGCTCTGTAACAGGGGGTGGGAGGAAAGAAAGGAGTTATCCATGTCTTCTTTGATGGCCCATATATGGGGCAGTATGGTGGCTCATGAGGAAGTCTTCTGAAATGCACTAAATCCAGGCTGCTGTCAAGATTGCTTTTGCAAAAGCACTGTGAACCCTTATTCTCAGAGACTAATGCAAGTTTATCTTGGCCCTCCCAGAGTGAAACAGCTAGAAAAGGGTTAATGGTAATAATGATTTCAGGAGAGGACAGAAGAACAGGGCTCACACAAGTTATGTGGTCACAAGCGGGATCTGCACAAAAAGTCACCTTCGCTTCTCTGCAAGGTGCTCAGCTCTCAGTGTTTTGGGGCTGGAAGACGGTGGAAGCCAGGCTGATACTAAGTGTATGGCTTCATCATCACCTGGCACGGCACTTTCAGCATCACGCTGCATTGATTATAATAACCCAAGAAGTTTTTCAGCTTCTCACTATGTGCAGTGCAATTTGTACAAGAGGAAAGGTCTCTAATCGAAGCCCTTATTGTTAGTAAGAACATTGTCAGGCAACCCTAAGTACCTCATCTGTGCTACCAGCTTGCTCTAAAGTGTAAGAAAGGCGGAAGTTCTGTGGTGTTTATCTCTACAAAAGTGGCATTATATGGTAGACAAGGCTTTCCCAATGCCTCCGTGATAAATCCCATTCTCAGAGATTTATAACAGTTAGAATTAGAATCAGAGAATTGTCTGGGTTGGAAGGGACCTTTAAGATTATCAACCTAAATCTGATAAAAAAAAGACACCCAACCAAACAAAAGAAACCCCAGAACACTATGTCAACCCATCTTACGAATACCTCCAGGGATGGTGCCTCAACTACTTCCCTGGGCAGCCCATTCCAATGCTTGATAACCCTTTCAGTGTAACCATTTTTTCTGATATCCAATCTGAACCTCCCCCGGCACAACTTGAGGCCATTTCCTCTTGTCCTATAACTTGTTACCTGGGAGACAACCCCTGTCTCTCTACACCCTCCTTTCAGGCTGCTACCTGAAAAGAAATACCTCCTGAGCTTGGTGGTCCAAATCGTTGGTGCTTCTCGTGTCTTTGCTGCTAAGTCTTGTAGTTTGGGCCGGCTAAGATCTGGGGAGAGCAGAGCTGTGGGGATGTGCCCAAATGCAGCAGAGGTGGGGGATATAGGAGAGCTGGGTTGTTACAGTTCTCCATCCCTGACATAGAGCTGTCACCCCGGGCAGTTTGTCTCTACCTGGGTTATCTCCAGAGCAGATACAACTTTCATCTTTGCATTTGGTAGAGCTGCGTGCAATGGTGGGTTTGGGGCTTTTTTTCAGCTGAGATAACTGGTTGCTTTCTGACTCGAGGTTGCTAAAGCTCATCTGCAGTCTGGTCTGGACATGGGGCAGATAGCTATTTTTTAAAGAGCTGGAGTCAACACTTGTTTGAAATTCAGTTCTCACTAAGGGTGTTGTTGGACTCAGACCCATCTGATCAAGGGTTGTATTCAGATCCATCTGATCAAGGAATCTGACCCATTTTGGCGACTCCCCTTCTTTTCCCTTCTTGAAGGCGCTTTTGTATGTAGATTTTATGGGGTTTGGGACTCCTTTTTTACCCTGTTCCCCCTAAGCTGTAATACTTTCAAAGGGACTCAGTGTTCACTAAACTCTTGCCCATTATAGTGAATAGGAAGTGCCATTTCTTGGGTCTTTAAATCAACTAGTCCTCAAAGACCCCGGGTAGAGGCAGGGAGAAGGCCACACATTCCTACTTTGCTCCTCTCCCTCGTCTCTTTCTCTCTGCCTTTCACTCCTCATTTCTTAAAGGATGTTTTTTCACAACCTGTCATAAAAAAAACCCCCTATGTGTATGTCCTTGTCTTTTGAGTTCTGATATAGAGATGCTTTACACTTGTTTTATATCTCAATACCGGGAATAGAATGATCTGTAGTAAAAGGAAAAGATGCAAAAGACTGCAAAAATAAAAAAAAAAGGAACTCTTTGCTGCTGCTGAAATACGTGATTACAGTACACACAGTGTTATGCTAAAACTAGGCATTAAACACAAAACCTTGCTTGCAGAGTTGTAAAATAAATGTGGCTTGAACTGTGGCGTGTTCTTTTGGACTCCATTAACAGACTGTTGTTTCTAACTGATTATTTATATGCTGGTAGCAGCAAGACTCCCCAACTACCATGGGAGCCCATCGCTGAAGACCTCGGGTCCCACCATTTATCATGGGCGCTTCTGAAGCTCTCATTGTTGCCCTCCCAGTTTCGCTGTTTGACAGCCCAAACTGCTGCCGTAAAACAGGACGCAGTAGTTAAGCAGCATCGAGTTAGACATGAGGGAACATTGCTTAATAAATCACGCTTTGTACAGTAGCAAAACTCTGTAAACTTGAGGGTGAGCATTTAATGAGTAGCAGTATAGTTCCCCCGCGGTGGAAGAGAAGCACAGGGCTGCTCCGAGGCTGTGCGCATCCCATGCCTTTCTGCTACTTTATTACTCATCATCTGCATTGTTAATTTTTACTGGTTCATTTTAGATTTTAAAGCTGGAGCTTTCTGGTGTGAATTTATACAAGTACATTCCCTGCACAGCATAGGAATTTGAGGAAAACTCTTTGGTTAAACACTTTTCCAGGGAGGTTTTCCATAATTTTCCCTTTGAGAACTTTGCAGAATTGCTGTTCTATTCTTCCCAAGATTTGTAGCAGGAGGTGGAAGTTTTCCTCATCCTATTCCCAATCTCCCCATTCCCTTCTTTGCCATTTAATGTCTCATGGACATTTCTTCGTCTGAGTAGTTGGCAGCATAAAATGCAGCAAATGAAACTAATGAGTCTCGAACAAGCTGTTTTCCCCTTATATGAGTGAGGCCAAATGGAACAGTAAGGTGTTGGAAGTGGAAGGCAGAGTTATCAATTGCCAGAGGGAAGAAGCAGTGCCTGAGAGGACAGAGTAGCTGTGAATATGTCTTACAAGAGGAATAGCAGTGTCGCGGGAGAACTGACATGATGATGCTTCCCAGAGGCATGGAATGGCAGGGGTTTGAAAAAGGACCTTCAGAGATCATCCAGTCCAATGCCCTTGGCACAAAGCAAGGTCACCCAGAGCAGGCTGGACAGGAGCCCATCCGGATGGGTTTGGAATATCTTCAAGACAAAAACAGCTGCAGCTGTAAACTTTAAAAGCAAAATTGGCCTGCCATGTCTATTTCTGTTTGCAAGCAGGAAAGTACATTTGATGTCTTTATAGTGTCAGAATAATACTACGGAACAGCTACATGAATGAAAATAATGGATTTTTCCCATGGGGAAATTTCAGTGGGGACTGTGTTGATCTTGTGCTCTCTTTAGGGCTTGCTCCACAGCTTGCTCACTTCATGGGTGCCCCGCTGCTGATTTCAGCAGTTTTTTCCTGGATTTTTGGCATTATGCAAAAATGTTTTGGCCACCTATGAGTGCAGCTTGTCCCTGCCCATGGCTGAACAGTGACCTCTCAGTGTTTTCTGATGGAGGGAAGTGGTTTTGTATGGAATGTCATCTGCTGAGACCTCGCACTGAGGCTCAGCTGCTCATATGAACAGGTTGTGTCCTGTGTCATGTGCCTTCATCCAATCTTCTTTCCTTCCCCACATCTCAGCAAAATAGAGACTTGTATCTTCAACATGTAATGCGTGAACACAATGCAGGGCTCAGAGGAATACCATGAAGACGGTCATGAATCTATGCAGACATCATGACTTCATTTTTCTAATTATTTCCTCCAGCAGTGCGAGCACCAGCGCCTATTTTCCTGCTTCCTTTGGATCTTCATACAGCCACATACTCTCGAGGTGTGGCAAGTTTATTACTAGAGACAAGATTGATCCAAATGCTGCATCTCAGCCTCGATGCCATTCCCATCGCAAAGTTCAATTACTGTTTCAATTACACTGCAAACCCTTGATGAACATTCATTAGTGGGAAGTTCCCCATAGTCATCAGGCTGTGCACAGTCAAACGTTGCTGTATTAAGCAGGAGGCAAAGATGCTGTAACAGATGCAAAGGGAAGGATGCTGCAGGGGAAGCTGCTGATTCTTTGGTCTCTTTTATTAGGAGATCATCTCATGCTGGTGCTGGAGCTGTAGGTTCCAGGAAGGTGAAGTTGTTGACCAGGCTGTACCAGCTCAGATGGACTTGAACTGGAGTAATTAAACAGTGTCTTGACTCAGGAGCCAGGGTTGTTGTCAAAAAAAGCTAGCAGGAATGTTTCCATTTGCTGCAACGGGCTTTGAGTGTGACCCACATAAACCAAAGATGTGAGAGTGTCTTCTAAAGGAGACATAATAACCAAACTGGAAGAGATTTGCTTTAAGCAGAGATTTTCCCAGTGGGGTTTTGGAGTCAGTATTATGCCAGAGCACTTGCTGCCTGTCCCACTTAAGGTTTTTACGCTGCTTCTCTCATGTTGGGTGATCAGGTCATGTTGTAGTGTAGGAGAATTCATGGCACCTCTAGACAGAAGCTGGCACCTCCCACCCTTAAAAACAGTGACTCAAGGGCAGAACTACATGGAAAAGCTTCAGGGAGGCACTGGAGCATAAAGACCTATCGCATTAGCTGTCATCCTGGTCTAGTGGGAGGTGTCCCTGCCCATGGCAGGGGGGCTGGAACTTAATGATCTTGAAGGTCCCTTCCAACCTGAACCATTCTATGATTCTGTGATTTTATGATCCTGTTATACCCCATGTGCTTGCTTTCTCACCAGTAAGAGCAAGCACTCAACTGGCCTCCTGATAACTTCCTTGTGCAACTCTACAGAAAACCAAGGGGGCAATCAGGCTGTCTTGTTGGGGAAAGTCATGCATGTTTGACCTTACTGGCTTTTGGCTGCTTCCCTGTGCACCCTCAGTGTGCTCTTAGTGGGGATTTTCCTCTGGAATCACATTGCACTGTAAATGCAACAGCCTTATCGTTGCTGTCTGTGCAAAATTGAAGATGAAATGATGCCTGATTTTGATGCAGGCAAGCAGATTTATTTTTCCGTGTTCCATCATTTGCTTCCCTTGGTTCATGATGAATGCTCGACTGGCTCTGAGCTTGGTATTCCCATGTCTAAATCACATTACAAATTTGTGTTTATAGGTTTACAGATGCCCTCTCCAGAATACATAGTTGATGTAGAGTCTATGGACATTTTCCCTGTTGGCTGGTGTGAAGCGAATGCTTATAACCTAACTCCACCACACAAAGCTGTTTGTAAGTACATGGAAACCTCGTGCAGCGTAGATATTGCATCAAGGGATTTATCAGGGAGTCTGTTTTTTCTCTATAATCCAATTTTTGAAGCTACCAACATAAGTAGCAGACTGGTAACCAGGCTGTAAGTGTACCGTAATAAATAGTAATAAGTCTAATTAGTGATCAGACTCCGCAGCACTGGTATTATGCAATTTGTACTTCTCTGTGTGATCCATCCCTCTAAAAATGGGATTTTTAGTGCTGAGAAAGGTTCTTAAGATAGTATGGGGGTTTGAGTTTGTGATGGGGCTGTTAGAGTGAAACCGTGTTTCGTTACACTAAGCCAAGTTCACTCGGGCAGCTGGGTGAATTTGGGACACAGGACCATGAAAAAATCCATAAAATATAGGGTGGAATGGCCATATGGAGGCTATCCAGGTGCTCCCTCTTCAAAAAACTGTGAAATGTTTGCTGGTGTCCAGCTATGGATTTTCTGCCCTTTCCTGGGGTATCTTTCCCATTATTTCACTGCCCTTAGCTCTCAGAGATATCCCTTGTCTTCAATTTAAATTTCTCCCGGCACAGTTAAGCCCTTAATGTTTTGTCCTGCCTCCAGTGTGTAGTAAGACCAATTTCTTTCTTTTCCATTTGCATCTGAAGGCAGTTCGTGGGTGCTTAGTGGCTTAGTGGTGTTCTCCTGTTCCTCATGGAAACTACCCAACCCTGATCTCAAGCCACCAGACGAAAAATTAGCCTGGCTGTTTATATTAATTAACATCTGAAAGGCAAATTTTTAAAATGTGTCAACCCTTTTGAAGAGTTAAATATGCTTAAGTTAAAAATCAGGCAGCCGGGGCCTAATTTGGGAGAATACTGCTATGGCAACATTATGCAGCCTTATCGCAATTTATAGCTAGGGATAAATTATGCTGGAGGTAATCATGCTTGTAAAATGTAATCTTATCCATATGTGTTTCTGTATGGAAAAATATTTGTGTTTTTATTTTAATTTTTTTTTTATACTGATCCCATAAAACGCGGTATTAGCATTCCAGAGGAAAGATTAAATGTATTATTACATATTTAAAGTAGGTTTTAATGTTGTAGTGACTTACTTAAAAAATACCAAGAAGAGATGGGGATAGTAATTAAGTACCATTTCATTGTGTTAGAAGGCATTTTATAGTCTGTGCATTTATACAGCTTTTTATGTGCTATGAGTATACTTTATAGGACAGAAGGGTACCAAACTTTTTTTCTTACTTGCTTCATTTTTGCAGTGCGAAGGAAGAGAAGAATTGCAGTTGTGCAACCCGAAAAGCAGTAAGTTTTTTGTTATTTAAAGTGATGCTTTTACAGGAATGCATCGGGTCTTCCAAACAGATAATGCAGAGCAACTGGGTGACTTTGCTAACTACTGCCAGGTTCTGCAGCTAAGAGTCAGCAAGGGGGTTCCTTTAAATCTAAAATTTCTGTGAACATGTAACAAAGCTTTTGCAGTAGAAATATTTTAGCAGCTGGGACTGTGTAGCCCATGTCTGGTGGCCAGGAAGGGATGCTTATGGATGACAGATATATACCGGGAGGGCATTTCCCTATCTAGTCCTTGCAGTTTCTAGAAACTGGAATTTAAGGGATCTACATGTGTATGTTTGTAGTCTGAAGGGCTAAAAGTCACAGACCAGAGTATAGTTTTGGAGAAGTGGTGGATCTGGCTCCTTCTTCAGCATTATGCAAGCGCTGGGCTATGATAGACTGTGTGGAAGCTGGGTTGTATTTGAGGTATCTCCCTTCCTCAACCTAGGCAGGGTTTCCCTCAGTCTGCCCTGAATGCTTTGCCCCATCTGGCACTATTAAATCCTCTGAATTGCTGTTTAACAGGTTACCATCCACAGTGCCTGTTGAGAAAATACCTCATGACCTCTGTCCAGTTCCTCAGCCAGACACAACAGGTAAGGCTGCTCAGCACCAGCAAGATCCTTATTTCTATTGCCTGTATGGAGGGGGATGACCTCCAAAATAGGGTGTCATATGGGTGGGGAGATGGGGACCACATCCTCAGGGGCTATGAGGTGGTGTGAACCCACCGACGGTGGGAGGAGTCTCTGATGGACAGCACGTTCTCATCTGTCCTCCATGTGCAAATGTTGTGTCTTTCTGGGGTTATTGGAGTTCCCCTACAGCTTGCCCATTTCAGCTAACGATGTTAGGTAGGGCCAGACTAATGAAGCCCTGGTGGAGATGGATGCGACTTTTTAATTGGCATCAGTGGAATAGCTTACACCAGGACTTAATGGATCCCTGTGTTGGTATCAAGTCTGTGTGGCAATGGCTGCTACTTCTACTAATGGCAAATTTTTGTCCCCCTTAGTGATGGCAGGAGGCTCTGGGAGAGCAGTATTCATCCAGTTAATTGCAGAGACTCTACAGGAGGGGCAGGATTTGACTCACTTTATTTCAGCAGGCTGCAGGATATACATTGGCTTCTGAGCCAGCATCCCAGGGCCCCGTCACGATAAAATGGGGAGAAACAGAATCTTTTTGGGTACAATAACCAAAAAGTGGATAACCACTTGGACGGCACATGAACCACATCTAAAAATACCCATTTCTGTCCATGGGCTATAAGGGATCCCAGAGTAATTAGCCCAGACAAAGAAAGCTGCTCTGTAGATCCATGTTGATCAGGGGAATGGCATCGCAGCGAATACTTGGTTGGACAGTAGCTGAACAGGGGTTTGTAGAGCTCTCCACCTTCATTTTTTCCCTGAGCTGATTCCATGTTTGTGAGAGGCAGCTAGTATGTTCCCTTTCTGGCAAGTTACAGCTGAGTCTCTCACATCCATGTGCGATGCGAGTTCTGAAAGAGCCTCAGGTCATGTTATGAATGAAATCTTTTCCCGATTTTCCTTTTGGTAGGGTGTGCAGCTAAATCAGTTGCTGTTAAAAGGACTTGATTTTCTCCGGTTGGAGGGATTCGAGTAGCAGAGGCTTCTCTACCTCCACAGGGACAGCTTCTTTGAGCCTCTGTTTCTCTTCTCCCCTCCTTCCCATGTCTAGGAGGAAGAAGAAGGGCCCTTCATTTATTGTTCAAAAGTGCTACACGCACATCAACACTACTTTCTCCTTGCAGGCACCATCAATGGGAGATACTGCTGCCCCCAGCTCTACATCAACCACCGCTGCTTCTCAGGTCCATATTTAAACAAAGGCAGAATAGCAGAGCTACCTCAGTCTGTCGGGCCTGGCAAGTGCGTGCTGGTCCTCAAAGAGGTACGGCTCAGCTATCTTTTGGGGGGACTTCAGGGGAAAAAAAGCATGGCTCATGTTTTGTCAGGCCTAGAATTTGAAAATAAGGCACCTAAAATTGTCCTGGAGCTCTGCAGTTGTTTCCATAACTCAAAACTGCAATCTGGGAAGAGAGGGTAGGTATATACATTGTGGGTTTTGATGGGAGAGATGATATTTTTGAAACGTGGGGAGTTCTGTTACTTGGGAGCAACTGTCATCTACCTGTGGCTACTGTGGAAGCAAATTAATGTTCTGACCAGAGCCATCCCCAGAGAGAATCTCTGTGGATGTTGCTATCAACCTGTTTCTCAGCATCCATGATACCACTGGGCCAGCAGATTCAGTGGGTGGGTGACACCTTTGTATGTGTGACCATGGTCTGATGGGGCCCAAACCGTCAGGATCGAAAGTGAACGGGACAAAAACAGGTGTGGTGTGCCCAGCTCTTGCTGAACATTGATGTGGCAGAGCACCACCATCTGTTCAGTTCATCCTGGCCAAATCAGATCTTGCTTCAGGTCAAATCCAGACTGTTGAGCACTTGCTTTTGACCTCAGAGAGAAGCTAACTTGTCTGAAAAAAATGCATAACTATTTCCCACACATTACAGTCCATATACAGATGAGAGGCAAGATAAGTACAGATGGGAGAGGACAGCAAGATGGAACTATTGGATAAGTAGGGTGCCATTGATGTTTTAGATACCATTTCATTTTGGTCTGGATTTTCTAGAAATCCAGATCTTCCAGCTTTCTGATCTGTACCTGTGTGAATTATACTTGATGTGGATGCAGGGGTATATCTGAACTTCGTCTACCCTTGGTGGTAAGGTGCAGGAACTTCTAGGTCTCTTTTTGCCTGATGTATTTGCAAGGCCCTCAGAGCACAGCTCAACATGTTTGCAGTTGTCTGAAATAAGATGAATCCCAGCCCTGAACAGAAACACCTGAAAGGAGAGATTCCTTCCAAATCACAGAATCTTCGTGGTTGGAAGGGACCTCTGAGATCATCAAGTCCAACCATACACACGCAAAAAAAACACAACAACCCACCACAAAACCCAAAATTCGAACCCCACAAAACAAATCACCCAACCCAGCAATCTCGGCCACTAGAGCATGCCCTCAAGTGCCACATCTATACGTTTCTTAAATATCTCCAGGGATGGTGACTCCACCACCTCCCTGGGCAGGCTGTTCCAATGCCTGACCACCCTCTCAGTGAAGTAATTCTTCCTGATATCTGTCACCCACCGCTTTTGAAAACACCTCTGTATTGTACTGCAGAGTGACTCCCGTGTCCCCATTCACTCCCCAATCTCCTACGTGCGCTGCTTGATACACCACAGTGCCTCTGGTTGTCTCACATGACTGAAAGCTGAGACGTCGAGAGCACCCAGTAATCCAGCTGCCTGTGCAGGTGGGACACTTGGGTCTCAAAGAAGCAAGTAAAAAATAGCCCTCAGCAGAAAGCAGGATAAGGCAGTTGCAGAGCAGAAGTTGACAGCTGCCAACTGTGAACACAGGTCCATAGCAGCTTGCTACGGGGAGCGTTAGCAATCTGCTGCTACTTGAATAACAGGCAATGAAAAGCAATGTGGTGGGAAACATGAGGCCTGCCCAGTCAATAATTATGCTAATGTTCCTTCCTCCTTTCCTCCTGGAATTTGGATTTGGAAAACATAAGCAGTGCAAAGCTTCTGCCAGGTCCTTCCCTGGTATCTTAGGGCTTTGCTCCGTAGGCTAACACCGGCATCTCCAAATTCCTCAAGAACGAGACCAGTTACCAAGTGTGGAAATCAACCTGGGTCTCCTACAGAAAGGCTGTTTTCTCGTGATGTTCCTCCTCATGGAATTGCTTGCTGAAGGAGCAGATAGGAGTGTCAGTGGGACATGGACATCTTGCTTTTGGAGACATGAATGATATGCCAAGAAGCAGGACAGTGGCCCAGCATTGGTCAGTGTTATTTTGCAGATAAATTCAAGCTCATTCTGGCCATGGGGACCATATTGAAATTCTGGAAAGAGTGAAGAGAAGAAATTCAGGGTATTGCTGCTTCTTTTCAGCTGCTGCCTAGATGAGAAAGGTGTTCAACAGCTCACAGAACCATGGAGGGTTCTCTGGAGGAGGCAGGAAGGAAGATAGGGGTACCCACCATGTGGAGGAGGCAAGAAGTGGCAAAGAAGACATCCCTGTATCAAGATGAAGATCTGTAGTAGCTGCCAGAGCACCCAAAAGGATTGCAGAGCTGTGTGATGAGAACAGTGCCAGACATACCTCCTCCAGCCCAAGACCATGGCCACAAAGCTTTGCACAGCTGCAGAGCTCACGAGGGTCCTCACCCCTCTGAATCCAGTCTCGATGCTGAGCCTGAGACCTTTGTCTCTCTTTACACCTGCTGATGTTGTGGCCCTGAGAATGCAAATGCATTATAATTATCTCTCTCTCACTGTTTAGGAAAATTTCAGGCCATTGTAAATTATGCATCAGCATAACTTGTCTGGAATAGATAAATTATACATGGGCTTTACTTGGGCAACACACAGGGGAAGGTGAGAAAGACAACTCAAAACAACAGCTATAAAGGAAAAACGGAGTCAGTCCGTAGCAGATGGGCAAGAGCTTTGTAAATCACCCCAGTGTCCAGCCATAACTCACTATCTCCAGAGATGCTCTAGTTAAAAATCTGTGCTGATTGCCATCATCTCCGTGATGGAGATACTGCTGTGTTTGACAGTGATGAAAACCCCAGGCTAAAAACAGTTGAAAAACCAAATCCTGCCCCATTCCCCAGAGTGGATTATCTAAAACACGAAGAGAGCACATGTCCTCTCCACACTAGCACCAGGCTATGGAAGAACTTGCTCCTGGCTGAGAGCTGAGGGAGTAGCTCTCCATCCTCTGCCTTCCTCCACACTCAACCACGAGGGTTGGATCAAAAAATGAAGCACAACTATAGTTCATGATGCTCTTCAGCCCTCTTTTCCCCCAAGGTCTTGTACTTGAAGTGAAGCATCATCCAGGATCCAGCTCCAAACAACCTAGTGCTATCAGCCTGCACGCTGATAGTGAGACAGCTGTGGGTCAGTACTGCTTGGCTCTGGAGTAAACAAAGTTAGATACCCTTACAGTGTGGAGTAGGAACATCTTCCATTTGAGTGGTCTGGGCTGTTCTCACCTGAGGTGTCATGAGAGAAGCAACACAAATAGGTTTGCTTTTGTGCAGCACCTCTTTTCCAGCAGAGCAGACATTTCTGCTGAGTTCTGTGTTTTTACTGCATCCCCCTGATTTCTGCCCAATTGCTTTGTCCTGATGTTGGATTCAGTGGCTGTGAGCTCTGCAGGGAGGAAACTGCTCAGGTGCCTTCCAGAATGGCAGAGTGAGATTTCCTGCAAAATCTTGAGAGCAATTGCAACTTATTTGGTAGTATGATCAAAAATACTGATTTTAATCATGTGTGAAAAATACTGATTTTAATTTTATGTGTGCTTGCATCCATGCAAAGCCTCAGGTGACTGACAAGCAACTCCTGTGCTACCTAGCGTCAAGCTTATTTTTAGAGCCTAGCTATTCATTATTTCTGGTGCCAGCAGAAGTCTCTGCCGAGACCAGTGTTTTATTGTGATTCCTCTCACCCCAAGAGGCAAGTGAGGTGGTAATGGCTGTTGTTTAACATCAGCTGCAAAGCTTATCTCATTCCTGAGATAGTTGTTTGGAAAAGAAGTTGGGACTTGGAGCCAAATACAGTGCAAACATCAACTGTTGCCATCCAACAACTGCATCTGGGCTGAAAAGTAGTGACTATGTAGTAGCTAAGATATGTAATGAATGCTAACTTTAAGTTAAATTAAAATAAACACATTGTCAGCTTTAGATTTAGTTCTTGGGTCAGAATGTCTGAAAAATACTTCGGAATAGTTCTTCCATCTGTGCCAACAACTTAACACAGCAACATTGTAAAACAAAATGAGGTGTCTTTTAAAGACTTCAAATGATCTATGACCCACCATATCTTTGGGAAATCTGCTGTAAAGATTAATTAGCCTCATTGCTTGCTGCTCTTACTGTTTTTAAGATACTTTGCTTTTTCTCTGTTTAAAAAGAAAATGGGCTTTAAAGATAATGTGACTGTCCAAATGATGCAAGCAGGAAAAACCAGCCAGCATTTGTGAAGGAAGACCATTGTACTCTGCAACTTGAATTTTTTTGGAGCACAGCATGACGTCTTAGGAGAAATTTGCATAATTAAATCAGGGTGTTCAGAAAATTAAGTAGCTTGTACTGAGTCTTGCACGTATAATTGAGCTGGGCTGATAGGGTTATCAGTAGTGATCAGATTATGGTGTTGGAATGGCAGAAACCTCTGTAGTCTGGAAAGATATAAACTGCATTTCTGTAAGAGGGTCCACTAACCTCCTCAAGACTGCTCTGTGGACTTCAGCTCATCTGCAGTAGTTTCTCTGACTTAGAATCTGGACATCTGTACTTTTGAAATGTCATGGACTATCATAACCACGTCAACATTTAGGTGCTACAAACTTGACTGTGACAAAAGCACTTTTTTAGGTGCTGGATCATCTAATGAAAGAATCTCAAAGAACTCTTTTTTTGCCCCCCCTCTCTGCCTGACCCACTGGCACATCATTATTCCAGGGAAAGTAAAACAACTTTTTATTATCCTGTTTAAGAGTAGCCTGGGAGTTAGGATCTGTCCTGTTAGGTAAGAGGTGTGGGCTCACATCTCAGGCAGAGGAGGGAAATTTAGCTTCTCCTCACAAGGATGCTAATCTTGAACAGCAGAAGAGGTGTAACAGTAATTTGAGTTGTACCTCATCACTAATACCTCCTGAAAAAACTTCATCTAGGGTTGGGACCGTTAATGAAAAGGGGTGGAGAGATGGGACGTATGAATACCAAAATAGCTATGATGGGAAGAAAGGTGCTGGACTACCCAGTAGCATCAGACACATCTAGACACGTTCAGAAAAGGACCCTCGTGCACTTGAAAATCTATGGTGTGGAAAACTTTATAGCTCAAGTGTCGGGTGCTTATTGAGGTTGGGTAAAGGCTTGTGGTGGTGCCATGTGCTCATGCTCAGTGATGTGACAATGTGACTCAAACCTACTTGATCCTGAAAAGACAATGTTCAGCACTATCATCAAACCTCATAGATGCATTACAGTAAAGCCTACTGGTGTCTAATCCACTCCTCTGCTCCAAGGCATTGCAAGCTGCACCCCAAACCACTTCTGATGGAAAGGGCTGAAGATACACTACCAAAATCTCAGACTGGTCATGCTCCAGCCCAAGGGAATTCAGTGAATCAGAGCAAAATTTGGCCAGTCTGATATGGGTGCAGTAACTTTCCATCCCCGGGAAAGTTGGAAAGTGGTCTAGGTTTCTTTACTGTTTTTGCTTTAATGACAGCTCATTCTTTCACAAGAAATAAAGTGTTGGTTTTTTTCCTCCCTAATGTTTAATAGTGTGTAATATGAAATAATAATGTTGTTAGAAGATAACACTGTTAACATGGTGACGGGCTCCTGCTGTAGTGTATAGTGCCAAACTTAGTGACTTATTTGAGATACAAAGAGAGTAAAAGCCAAAGCTTTATTTTTATTTTTTTCTTTTAAATTATTCCCTTAAAGGGAAGTGTTTGTTCTTACAAAGCTCTCTTTTTTAAAACCGAGTTTAGAAGTTTACACAGTCCTGCTGATGACAAGCCAGCTTTGAGAAAAGTCCTGGTATTGTGGGTGCCTTTGCAGGGATGGAGTTAATTAGGAGTCTGGGACAATGCCCAGTATGGCCAAACTGTTATTTGTGGGGTTGAATTTTCTTTGCTTGTTCATTTCCTAACTGTTCTTACAACGCATACAAACACCATCACCTTGATAAAGGAGCAAGACGGAATTGGCTTGTGGGAATTGCTCAGCAAGAGATGCTTGCTTTCTGCTCCTGGCTTTCCCACCAGAAAGCAGGGTGGTGTAAAAGTGTGCTGAAGGAGAGCTTCCCAATAACCTCCTGCGTAGGTGATAAGGAACTCCCTGGATGTACTGAAAACAAGGGGAATACATCTGATGAGTTGTGAATAAGCATGGGAGCTATGCAGGCACTTGATATTTTTTGAAAACCCACCTTTGGTTTCCCTTCATTGGGTCTCTGTGCCAGAACCCAGAGCCCCATCAATCTGTATGGTGAGAAGTAGGCAAGAAAAGATGTGGACAAGCAACTGGATGGGCTCACTCAAAAGCTTCCTTTTGTGTACTTAGTCAATATTTCTTACTAACTAGTGTAGCAGGTTGTGTGATCAGATGGGAATAAGCTGGAGAGCTGTGGGTAAATCTGCGTTGTAGTTTCCCCTTGTGTGAGACAGAGAATGTTCTCCTGCCCTTCCTCACAGAGAATGTGCTCCTGCCCTTCCTCACAGACTGCTCAGAGATGTACAGATGATCAGAGCTGAATAAGACGTTAATGCTGTTATTAGGGATCACATTTTGATGGGCAGCTTGAGTAATGTTTTCAAAGGCCCAGTGTTAAATCGAATTTTGATTCTAGTAAATAACTTAGCCAGGTGACTCAAACCACTACCATTTTACATGGCACTGTGCAGCATTAAGTGAAAACCTTGCCTGAAAAGAATTCATCGTACAAGGTTTTCAAAATAATAGAAAACTCTCAGGTTGCTGGATTGAAAAAAGAAAACACAAAAAAACCCAAACCCAAACATAAGCACATTTCTCTTTGCAATATGACCAAGTCAATTTTTAATTTCTGATTTCATGGGTGATGGGGAAACTTAAAACTCATCGTACTGAAATCATTTGCAGTCCCCCAAAGAATTAAGAACAGGCATTAGGTAAAGAGCTAATTTATATCAAAACCAATCCAGACTCACTGTGGGGTCATTCACGTACATACAATGCAGAGTGTTCAAACACATGGTCTGGTGCTGTTAAGAGATTTGTTTTTCTTATATTTATCTCCTTAGGCCAAGTGTAGACTGTTAAGCTTGGATTCCCTGAGCCAATAATAGGAATCATTTTTATTCTCAAAGGCTTTGGATTGAATGGTCTGGCACACGTGCTTTGTTGCACAGAGTGGACACACACTGGCTTTCAGGCACACCTCCTGCAAACTCTTCTTGTGTAGGCTTCGTTAATATTCTGTTAATGTAGTCAAGGCACGCAGCATTCAGATGCTTAAGCATATCGCTGACCTGAAGTACGTGAATTTTGCCTTTAGTGTTCAGTGTGGAGCAGTAGACATGACTCTGTACCTGGTTGAGCCATCAGAATTATTTTCATCCTGTATAAAATTGGGCCTGTCTGAATGCAGGAGATGGAACCTGCTTTGGGTGAGAGGGTCTGTCTCGAAGGAAAATACTGATTAACAGGAGATCTTTGGGGTTAGCTGGCAGCATTTAAAGCAGTTGCCATATCAGATTGATGTGTCATCTACAATATATTTGGCACATTGATCCAATCTGGGAGCTCTTATTGCATCTGGCACTTACGCTCTTCAGCCTTGAACCTAAGTTGACACCTATAAGCTGCTCCTGCTTGTGCAACACCTGGGATTGTATTCAGTGTGGTCAAGGACTACTTTTAAAACCATCAGCGTTGTTGGTTTTGTCTCTCAATAGGTTCTCAGCATGGTGATCAATGCAGCCTACAAGCCAGGGAGTGTTTTACGAGAACTGCAGCTCGTGGAAGACCCTCAGTGGAATTTCCAAGAGGAAACGCTTAAAGCAAAGTAAGTCTTCAGTGTGTGGTTTTTTATTTGCGAAGCTTCAAAAATGGAACTGACTGGAGGAAGGTGGGGAAAAAAAAAAAAAAGAGAGAACAAAGGATTTCTTCTACTGTGAGAGTTTTACGTTTCTAATTGTCATTTTGCTTCATTGAGTTATTTAACTCATTCTGTAGCAACTTAAGAAATGAAATATTCACCTGAACTATTTCTATTGTCTTTCTCCAACCAGCCCTCCAGATTTTGATGAAAAATGCCATGTTTATTCAGTGAAGTCCTGAGTTTTATCATAAGCTGTTCCTATAAGCTTGCCTATTATTGAATTAACTCAATTCCTGGGTTTCTAAATGTAGGAGTATTACAGCTTTGAATATAGAGCCTGTCACTCTAATGTAGAAAAACCTGGCAAAAAATGAAAAGCACAAAGAAAAAGTGCAAACTAAATAACAGGGACACGTTTTTAAGTAGGGAAACTGGGATTAAGATCAGGACCTGAGGCCTTTCTAGAATTTATACCTCAATTCTCATCTAAAAACCGCTTAAGTGGTTTAACTGTGTATATAGAAAATATCCAATTTTCCCTTCCATCTTGAAAATTTACCTGTTTATTTCTTCTTTATGTAATGGGCGCTACACTCAGGATGTGTTTCAACAGCCATTGTCTCTCTGAAAGGGGAGTCTCACCTAAGGTCTCTCCAGAGTCCCTCCAAAGAGCAATTCTTCCCACTTCACGATGGATGTCAACAAATAGTTCTTTGAAGACAGGTCTCTCCAATGAGGAACTCGATCACCTTCACTTTTTGAGTACTGAAGCAAAATGCGGTGAATCTCACCCTTTGCACTGAACTCTCTTACTCCTTTTCAAATAAAAGCAAATTTCTCTTAGTTGTTTGGAATGATTGACTGTTAAACATGGCACTATTGATTGCTATTGTATTTGGTCTTTGACCGTGCAAGGATTGCAGAAAGCTCGTGTGTGCTCTGGTCAAGGGAGAGAATTGAGTATCTTTTATTCTGCATACTCAGAAACTGCTTTTCTGAAGGAGGATTGCAATTGGAAATGAAAAGCTGCTAGAAAATCCTATTTTTAATTTGCTGCTTTCACCCATGTGGAAAGTCATGTTTTTGTGTTTGTCAGTGGAATTCTTTGGATGGAAATCTAAAAGTCATCCTTACACAGGCAGATTTTCATTAAAAACAAATCATCGTCCATGACCTGGTTTTCATTGATTCCAGGCTCCCACACCTTGTACTAGCAAATAATGTATAATACGCTTCTGCAGGTACTTAGCAATTTTGAAATCAAGTTGCAATGCCCCATATTCATGTCCTGTCCTGCAAAGAGTTGAACTTAGAGGCAGTTTTCCTGTCAGTATTATCCAAAATAGGACTTCGTAGGTATTTCTCATTTGAGTGTAGATACCTGCCTTGTGAAAAAGCAGCAGTATCTAGTTCTTAAGGCTGCTGCAATCCTTATTGCTAATGGTAGACAGCCTGGAAAATATTAACTGATTGCCCAGTACAGGGATGTCCTTGATAGCTCTGTCTACAGCCCAGTCCACTGAGAACCCAGGCAACTTGGTGACTCCAGGTGCTTACACCAGGAAGACCAACTCCTTTATGAGTCCAAGGATGTCACTTATCTGTATCACACCAACCACTTATTCTCCCTCAGTGTTGCTTAATCAGCTGTAATGAGCACTTCCATCTCTGTTGCCTTCCCCCCTGATGCTTCTGCCCATTCGTTCCTGTGTCTGTAACCTCTTCCCATCAGGGCAGCCAGCCAGCTGGGATATATCTTCTATCCATGTAGCCTGCCAGATAGAAGTGGACTGATGTTTTCCAGCAAGGAGGCTTTCTGTGTTGGTCATCAGGTCATCAGTCACAGGCTGTGAACATATTCCTGTACGATGGCTACCCCAGGAGGCAGGAATCTCAGCTCTTCAGCAAGTCAAGCAGCGTCTTTCAACTTTGTCAAGCCACAGGATGGGTCATTACAGGCTCAGAGATGGGACAGCATGTTTTGGAGTGACTTCCAAGTGTAGAAATGTATTCTCATTCAGTGTGGCATTGTCCTCTGAGGAGACAGAGCTCATGGGGCTAGGCAGCATTGGATATTAGGAAAAATTTCTTCACCAAAAGGGTTATCAAACATTGGAACAGGCTACCCAGGGAACTGGTGGAATCACCATCCCTGGAGGTATCTAAAAGATGAGTTGATGTGGTGCTGAGGGACATGGTTTAGTGGTGTTTTTGTCAGTGTTAGGTTGATGATTGGACTCAGTGATCTGAAAGGTCCCTTAGATATTAGGAAGAAGTTCTTTACTGTGAGGGTGGTGAGGCACTAGAACAGGTTGCCCAGAGAACTTGTGGGTGCCCCATCCCTGGAAGTATTTAAGGCCAGGCTGGATAGGGTTTTGAGCAACCTTGCCTAGTGAGAGGGGTCCCTGCCCGTGGCAGGGGGTTTGGAACTTGATGATCTTTAAGTTCCCTTCCAACTGTAACCATTCTATGATTCTATGATTCCAACCCAGATGATTCTATCTGGCTTCTGAGACAGGAGCTCTGTTCTCAGAGCGGTGCTGGCCAGTCATACCAGCTTTCCTGCAGGTAGTTTGAATACTTCTAAGTGCGAGTGGCAAAGGGTAGACATGCCCTAAGACTGTCTGGCTCCCCTGGGACTTCCTTCTTTTTTCCTTCCTGAGTTTGGTTAAGCCGCTTTGTCAAGAAACATATTGGAGTTTTAATTGTATTTGGTTGTGCAGAAGCAAAGAAGAAAACATGCTCATGAAATCAGATACCCTGGGATGTGCAAACAGCCCACGACACGTTACATCAGGTATGACAGCCAGTTGTGCTCCAGAATCTTAAACAGAGACCTGTAACGAGCAAACACCTGCCTGTACCGACTCCCAGCTACACCAATGGTGTCGTGCTGCTAATGATGACAGCTCTACAGCCAGCCGGAGCATCGGTGCTGTAATGTGACATGTCGTGTCACCACCTTCCTTCTGATGTCAACTGACAACTCCTTGGATCTTGACAATGTTATTGTTTGTTTGCAGCGGCGGCTGCAGTGGGGTAGAGCGAAGGGGAGGGAGGAGGAAAGTGAGAAAAGGGCTGTTTTCCCCAAACTGGCCCAAATACTGAATCGTACACTACCAGGAACACCTTATCTCAGCCCTGGGGCAACCTGCATTTCTGTTACTCGGCTGTCATGAGTGACCAGCATGGAATCAATTACAGTAGCCTTGCAAAGAAGATAAACAATTTAGATTGTCTGAAGAGATGTGTCTGCAGTGCCTGATGGCAGTCACTTCCCATCAGCGCTGCTGGCTCCCTGCGAAAATAGTCAAACCTGATTTATTGGTGATCATGAGTTATAAATGTCAGGCCTGATCTTCTGAATTCCCACGAGGGCTAGACAAAGCTGTGGACATCCAGCTCTTTGAGATGCTTTAAGTTCAGTGCCTACATCTAGATTTGGCATCCCAATTTTATGTAAAATGCTTGAGGGACTTTATGCTTTTTAAGGGCTTAAAATTCTAAGGGCTGTAAGAGGGGCTGTTTGGACTTACCCGTTTTTGCAGGACTTTGGACAGAAACAGTACCAGCACGTGCAGAGAGTTATCTCCTGGGTCCTGTATGAAGCTCAGTTAATCAAAATGAAAAAAAGGAGTATTCCTGGACTCCTTTCATTAAATGAAATTTGGAGAGCTGCCCAAATCCAGCAGCTGAACTGTAGGAATGTTAAACTACCATCCCTGGAGAGAGGTTCAAGGCCAGGCTAGATGGGGCTTTGAGCAACCTGGGCTAGTGGGAGGTGTCCCTGCCCATGGCAGGGGGGTTGGAACTCGATGATCTTGAAGGTCCCTTCCAACTCTAACGATTCTATGATTCTGTGATCCTTCCCCCACCTTGCAGACACCGTGGCTTGTTTATGACGCTGCATTACACAAAGTAAGTCTTTTCACTGGGATGCTTCAGAAGACAGCCTTTCACTTGTGGTGGATGATGCTGAGGTCTTCCAAGTCTGCTTTGTCTCAGCCTTTGTTAGCAAGGGTTGCTCTAAGGCCTCCAAGGTCCCTGTTAGTGTTTGAGTGTCACCCACAGTAGATGAAAAGGAAGCCAGAGACACTGTAGGCAAACTTGATGTCCATCAGACTGTGGAACCAGATGGGATGCAGCTGGCTCAGCTTGAGGGACCTGACCAATGTCATTGCAAGGCCACTCTGTCATGCTTGAAATCTGGTGAAGATCAGGGAGATTTTCTGATGTCTGGAAAAAGGCAAACATCACACCCTTCCTCCAGAAGAGCAAGAAGGAGAATCCAAGTAAATACAGGCTGTCAGCTTAACATTCCTGGGAAGATTATTAGGCAGATCCTTCTGGAAACCATTTCCAAGATCATGCAGGACAAACAGGTGACTGGGAAAAACCAGCATGGATTTACAAAGGAAGAGTTGTGCCTGCTGTGATGAAGTAAATGGTTTAGCAGTTGGGAAAGGGAAAACAGTGAGCATTATTTACATTGATTTTAGCAAGGCTTTCAACGCAGTTTCCATAGAGTCCTTATAGCCAAGCTGTGGAGATGTGGAGTGGATGAGAATGTGATGACTGGAAAGTTGGCAGGACAGCTGAACCCAAAGGGTTGCAATCTGTGGTATTACCTAAATAATGGCAACCAGTTATTAACAGTGCTCCTCAAAGGTCAGTGCAGAGCTACAGCTCACATGATCTGGTTCATCTTCCACATCAGCTCTGCCACGTGCTTCCTGAGGCACTGCCAGAGTGAATTAGCATGATGAAGTGGCCTTCTATGCCAGATATTGGAGACAGGAGTCATTGGCACCAGTGGAATGACTTAAACTCTTTCTTTATGTAACCAGGAAAAGAATTAAAACATGTCCTTACAAAAAGTATAATTCCAGGGCCCTTTCTGAATCATGGAATCACAGAATCATGGAATTGTCAGAGTTGGAGGGGACCTCTTGAGATCATCCAATCTAGCTCCCCTGCTAAAGCAGGATTGCCCAGAGCACATTACTCAGGATTGCATCCAGGCAGGACTTGAAGGTCTCCAGAACTGAATCCTTGAATCCTGTCTTCAAGAGTACAAAATACCACTGGATGATTAAATAAGTTTGGAGGAAGATAACTAAAACATTTTTACTGAGTTCAACTAAGCTTAGATTATTTGCAAAAGCCTTGGTATTCAAGATAGGCTGAGTAGCTTTGAAGGTATCAGGATTTTGATGAAAACTTCAGGATTTTCTGTCATTGGCATTTGCAATGGCCCGTACAGGCAGAGTCTGATTCAAACAGAATGAAGAGGATGTTGCACAATTTCTACTGCTGCACTACTAAGTTGCTTCTGGTAGATGCAGTGCAGAGAGGCTCTGGTTGTGTATGTACTAAGTGTTTCTTGGAGATTTCTCAAGTTTGGGAGACTTTAAGCTAGTAAGACAAATTGGAAATGTCTTGCAAAAGGACAGATAGGAGGTTTTGGTCTCCTGAAAGGACGTTTAGGCTTTTAGCCAGCGAATTGTTCAAAATGGTCTCAATGATTTTCAGTACTGTGGATGAGACCTTTGAAAATGAGGGAAGTCTTAATGCTCTTGCTGTTTGAAGTGGATTCAGCAGGAGCCTTTTCACGTCATCACACAACATGAGAGAGAGAGCTAAAGAGCTCACAGAAGACATTTTGTTCTCACAAATCTCTGATCTATTTTATCTCCAAAGGAAGCTTCAACAGAAGAATGATATTGCCGGCAAAGTGCTATTAGCTCATGGATCAGCAAAGATCCTGAGTATATTTTTCATGGAAATAATTTCAGCCATAAGAGTTTCTCCAGTTTTGGTGATTTGAGAGCAGAGAAGGATGGAGAGGAAAGGAACTTTTATTTTGATTTAGCTGAAAAATCTTTTCTGAAAGAACGGTGATGTCTGAGAAAACTGAAAATATTATGCTTGACACAGGTGTTTCCCAAGTCTCCAGGGCTGCCGTACTGTGTGTGCAGGTTACTTGCTGCTTAAAAGTGGTTGGGAAGACAGAAGTCCTAGTATGAAAACATCTAATAGGAATATCAGTAGTTGGTAATTTTTGGAGCGATGTTAATGGAGAGGCATTTTCTTATTAGATCCAAAGGAGCTCTTTCCACGTGGCTGTCCTAGAACAGCTCAGATTACATTTGGTGGTGTTTATGTTAAAAATCCTTAATGGAATATGGAAAATATTAGTAGAACCTGGTTTATAGTTGAAAGAGGTGCTGCTAAAGCAAAAATCATGTAAAAATATTGCTGTGGCCGGTACTAACACCTTGGGTTATTGAGACTGAGTGCTGCAGTCATGTTGATCTCCATTTTGCCACCCGTTCTGTTAAGTACTATGTGGATTGCATTCAAACCAGACTCTGAAATCAGCTCATTTTCCTGGTTTCAACTTTTTCTATCACCAGGCACTTCAGTACAATGGGTCCTTTCTGGGCAGCCAAACACAATAGGAAGTGCACAGTTAGGAGAAAGCAGCCGTCCTTGAATAATACCCATCAGGCAGCTTTCTTAGCTTGTAAGAAAGAAGATCAAGAGGCAATTTGATTACAATGCTTTTGCAGGGAAACAAGACTAGATGCAGGCCTTTCATCCTAGCGGTGAAAGTCAGAACAAGGACAAATAAATGCAAGTTAAATCCAGACACATCCAGACGTAAAATGAGGCGTAGGCTCATGAGGTTAACGCACAGGTGCTCCTGCTACCAGGATTCTTCCAGTGTGGAGACCCTCAAGGGGAGGCTGGTGCTTTTCTGAAAGTGATGCTCTAGTCCAACCAAAGTTGTTAGGGTCCGGGTGAAGGTAACACAGCCTGTCACAGGAGTCAGACTTCTAATATTCTGATATTCTAGGCCTAATATTCTAGGCTGTCATTAAACTTAATGGCTCCTGGAGAAGTAATAAGGGCAGGAGTCTTTTCAAACACACTGAAAAGAACTATAATAAGTAGATATATTTAAATGCCTGTGGAATTTGTTCATTTGACAATAGGTGTTGCCAAACCCTCTTTAGCCAGCCTGCCTGTGCAGCTGTTCCGTAGGGAGGGTGGGACAACAGTGCTCTGTTGTCTGGAAGGAACACATTTTTCATTTGACATCATCTGACCAGGTCTGCTGGGGTGCGTGAAGAGCTGGCTAATTTGTTTATTCATTCATTTATTCATTCAGATGTGTGGATCCAGAATTGTCACCATGACCTGGGGTCCTTGGTCAGGCACCAAATGGGATATCAGAGCATGATGCCTTGCTCAGTTAGGTTCTGGACGAGTCTTGTGTCGAGGTGATGTTTTGGATCATGTCTTTTGAGACGTGAAGATAGTTGGACCAGGCTGTTCTCAGACCCAAGTTTCATTTGGGTACCCCAAGACTCAAATCCTTTTCCCATACCCCAGGTGTGCAGAAGAAGATTTTGGGAGGGAGAGCAGCAAAAGGTGGTTTCTCAGTTGCTTTGTGTGCAACTCGGTAAAACCTTCAGAGAGAGGGAATTGAGTCTGGGCACGTACTGCGTATTTTAACTCTCTGGCCATGTCTCCTTTGTTTCACCTTCTCCTCCTCTTCCTTTTCTACATCTGGCTATCAGCAGCTGCCTCACTGCTAGGAAACTCTGTGGGTCTTAATACACTCGCAAATGCTTTGTCTCATTTTTCCTGATGACTATATCTTTGTCTTTCATTGCCTCCCATTCCGTAATCTTTCTTTCACTGTCTCTCTCTCTTTTTTCTTTTGTGTGTGTTACTTTTCTCTCCTCTAAGCACATTTATAATGCCTTAACACCAGGTGCTCGCATGATTGTCTCTTGTGTTGCATTCCTCGGGACGTGCAAGAGGTGTTGTAAAAACCTTATCTCACTGTTTACAATAGCTTGGTGCTGCTGTTTAATAAATTATGGGGATAATTGGTTTTTCAGAGTTCACATCTACAATGTATTACAGCAGGGATGTAACTGTATCTTTCTTAGCCATTTATCACTCAGAAACACTTCATATAAAACACCAAAATAAATGTTTTAGTAGCACATGGATAACAAATTTAAGACAAACCTTTCATTGCATCTGCTCTAAGTGTTCCCCATAGGAATCACTGGTTTTAGGGGCTGTTCTCGCAGCCCTGTTAATTGACTCAAGAGACTTCTGGTTAAGTTCCTTGGGGTCTTGCACAGCACACGTCTCATAGCAGTGAAGTCATCTGGTCCCTGTATGGCAGACAATCCGGTTTTGCCCAGATACAACAAAGGAGAGCACCGCAAAACTGTGGGCTTCTTGTGAGCTGGGACATGTTGTGAGAGCTGCCTTAAGAAAGATGGCAATGGAGAAGACCAAAGGTGTACTAGAGGCTTATAGAGACAGCCTCCAGTGCAACCCCTGTACAGGGTGGTGACCACAAAGTTCTGCAAGGCATATAAGCTTGTTGTTGCAGATCAACATATGATAAGAGACTACATTCTTTTCCTCAAAACTCTGCATCAGTTCGTAGTATGGGTATGCTGTCCTGTGTAGTATTTTCACCAAACTTACTGTGATTTTTTTCCCGTCTCTTGCTAAAGCTACAGATATATCCAGTCTGCACCTGTGTTCCTCCATAAATCATGTTCACACCTCTGATTCCAGGCTCATTTCATCCTGCCTTTCCTTCCTCATGTCCATCTGAAGTGGAGCCACTAAAACAAGCAGACCTGTTCTGCCTGCCTTCCCAAGAGAGACACTCTCCCAAAAGACATTAGGGAAGCAGAGTTTGATCTGTAGCATCAAAGGACATCTCTTGATTGGTGACACAGGGTCTTGTCATTCTCTTTTCTAGATACAGAGGGAAGACTTACAGGGCGACTGTTAAGATCGTGCGGACCTCGGATCAGGTAGCAGATTTCTGCAGAAGAGTCTGTGCAAAGTTGGAGTGCTGCCCCAACTTGTTCAGTCCTGTTCTGGTGGCTGAAGTCTGCCCAGAGAACTGCTCCATTCATACTAAAACCAAGTACAGTGAGTATTGGCCAAAATACTTGTTGCTAGCTGGGAACAGTGGGAGCACAAGCTAGTGATGGAGAACAGGAGTTGTGTAATATGTTAACGGGTAGGATTCATCTCATCTAAAAGCAGTTATTTAATCCCAACCAGGCCACCACAACCTCCTTTAGTATCCTGTATAGAGAAATAGGCATCTCCAGAAAACTGTCCATCTCTTTCCGTCCTAATATATCTGTTTGAAAGTCATTACTTTTTGGAAGGCTTGACTTTTCTTCATATGTCAAGTTAACATAAGGAGCACAAGAAAGGAGCCTGCGGTGGCCAGCTGAGACTTAAACTGCTACATCTGAGACAGCTTCATTAGGTGAGACGAACTCTCAGTGAAGAGTTTCTGGCATATGCACCAGCACAGGTCAGTATCACGGTTCTGAGGTGCTGGAAAGAGTTTTGGAGCATTGACTCTCTCTGCTCAGGGTGTTTAATATTTAAACATGTTCAGGAAGGCTGAAGTTAGGCATGTATTCAACACTTTTTGTTGTCAATGTTACTTATAAGCCTCTTAAACAGGTCAGAAAAGTGAGAGTGAGTGCTGTTCTTCTTCCTCAAAAGTTGCAAGAAACCAGTATAATTGATTTAAACCAATTAGCTTCTGTTTGGTACCAGAGTAGGAGGAGAAACGGGCTCAGGGAGATATTCAGATCATTGAATATGGGTTTCTGTAGAAGTCTACACCTGAGCTAGACTCCTGGCTCCCACTGGTAGCAAATGGAGAGCTGGAGGAGTGCAGCTAGGGGAGACAATCTCCAACTGATATTGTATCATCTCAAAGTTGATGGTTGTATGTGGCTAGATGAGTTCCTCAAAACTCCCAATGATTTGATGAAGTGCTTGGTTCAGTTGCGAACTTTGACATGGGTGCCAAGTGACATTTTGGTTGTCCCAGGATACTCTGCCTGGCAAAGGGCAGAGTATCTCTCAGCCCCAGAGGATGCTGTAGAGCATGTCAAAAGGCATTTTAACGCTAGCTCCTAACGTGAAGTCAGAGGATTCTCACATTTTTAATTTCAACTTGGCCCACAAAATAGTCGAAGGTAGTAGAAGCCTGTTTCTTTGTGCATTGGAAAAAAAATCACCATAGTTCAGGATCGCTGGCAGTCTCCTCTCTCTGCTGAAAACATTCACAACTGAAAGTCTATCTCAGACTGTTAACTCATGCAGAAGGGCGTTGGATAAAATAGCAAACACACTAGACCCTCTCCCTCCAAACCTCTGCTCAGTTTACTGGGAAGCTTTTCCTAAGTACACATTGTAGGGTTAAATTCTGAACTCCTCATTCATCACCGATAAATGTGTATATATAAGAGCTGTAACACTCTGTTCTAGTCCAAGATGACATCTTATATTTACACTGACCGTTTTTTCCAAATCAATGTGTTTTAAAGGTCCTTGTAAAAGTGCACCTAGAGTGCAGTACTGAACCAGTAGCAAGAAACAAGCCAAAGTTTCCTTCTCTTGCTGGTTAAAGTTTTTAATGAGTATTTTGCTTCATTTCTCCAGCCTATTATTATGGGAAGAGGAAAAAAATCATTAAGCCGCCAATTGGGGAAAATAACAACATGAAAAGTGGACACGTGAAGCCAGCCAGACGCAGAAAAAGGCGGAAATCCATCTTTGTGCAGAAGAAAAGGAGGTCGTCGGCTGTCGATTCGAATGCTGCAGGCTCTGCAGAGGTACATGTTGCGCTGGGATAAATCAGCAAAAGCCCCTCGGTGCTTTTCTGTCCCCCCATCTGCATCTTCCTTCTGAGGGACTTCTCAGCAAACCTCAGCACTTCCATTTTGCATTTTAAATCCCTCCTTGCTGCTCTGTTTTTCTGAGGTCAGACTGGTTTTATTGGGATACTTTGGGGTCTTTTACCCTTGTCCATTTTAGAGTTAGCAGAGTATTTGCTTCCACCTTTGTAATGCTCACTAGCTAATATGCTGTCTAATGTTACATATTTGTTTTCTTCTGCTTCCTTATAAGCCTGTAGGCAGGCAGATGAGCCTGTTAGATGCTTTTTGCAGCATCTAGCAGAGTGAAGAGGTCTGTAACCCATGTCTAAGATCTCTAACTATTATAATAAATAAAATTTAACTCTCAGGCAATTACGGTTTCAAGGGCTTTTATTTTTGCATTAGCCATTCATGATGTTTTTGGTTCATAACATCAAACAATATATATTCCAGAAGCTTTAGAAAGCAAGAAAATGGTTTGTGTCCCATTCGAGGCCTCAGTCTTCTCAGTATGCTGTGTGATATGATGAGATCCCAGCTTCAGCAATGATTTGTGGCCGAATGCAACTTGGAGCAGGCTTAGTTCTGTGTGGACCGTTCCCGGGTGGTTTTCCTGTGATAGTAATGACAAAATTCATGTGTGGTTTCCATTCCTCTGCTGAGTGCCAGTGATTGCTGCTTTGTGCAACGTGAGATAAAACTGATTTACTTAAATTCTCTCTTCTTCAGCTGGAGGGGGATATTTAAGTCAGCTTTCAGTTGATTGCTTGCATCTTCATCACTTGGTCCTCATTTAGGCGCAGTTCTGCTTCATTTCCTTAGATTATACCTGCTTCGAAGGAATTTAAACTGGAATAAACTCATCTTAAGCCTAAATCAACCATTAGCCAATTTTTTCAACCTTTCAGCTGATATAACTAACTTCATCTAAAATTGCTTTTCGCTGAGCATATGGCTTGGATGCACACACACGTTTGATCAGAGTGAAGCTGTCAAAGCCATTTGGGCCACTTGTGTATATATATAGTTCAAAATACACAGTTTCCATCAGTTGGAGTATGCTTGCAAGCTCCATGTGACAGAAATAACAAGAATCTGGTATAATATCCTTTAAATGGAAATTTTTACTTCACCTTTAGCAGTTAGGTGTTGGGTTGAAAGCAGGGAAATCTGGATGAAATTGTCTGTCTTGAGCTTAACAGAAATGCCAGCAAAGAAATCAAGCACAAGTGTACACTTGTACATCTAGATGCTTTTAAATGGCACCGAAACATCCTTCCTTTCAATACTGGGGGCACCCATTACAATTTGGAGCAAGGTGAAATTTTACATTCAAGCCTAGCTGTGATTTTAGTCCATCTCAAATAACCTGAGTTTCATTTCATCCTTTTAGTATTTTCTGTTTCCCCTTCTCACACGCATCTGCAGTGCCATGAGGTTTGAGATGCTGGCCCAACAGAGGAACATTTCATGCTGGACGAGTTATGGCTGTTGACCTTTTGTTGGAAACAGAAAAAGGATTTGTCCATCCTGTATTATTTTTTTCTTCTACATTTTGTAACAAATATAAATTGAGGGCTAATCTACTTAGCACTGCAATGAAAATGGGATAATTTGGTTAAAATAAATGTTACCCTGGACCAGCATGGGCACGGACATGCAGTTTGACCCAGTGCCTTTCAGTTTGCTGCTGTATTAATCTCCGAGCCTGGATGCTATTTCTCTGATGGCCCTTGTGCAGGAGAGCGAAGATGATGAGCCAGATGCAATGGAGGATGAGACGGGAAGCGAGGAAACCAGCTCAGAGCTCCGGGATGACCAGACGGATACCTCTTCTGCTGAGGTCCCCTCCACCAGACCCCGGCGAGCGGTCACCTTGCGGAGCAGCACCGAGTCGGACAGACCTCCTCCCATGGAGAGAGCCCGACGGAGCCGGAGACCTCAACCCCACTCCTTCGGCGAGACGGAGAAGTGCACCCAAGTCAAGGAAGTGAGTATGTCCGTAGGGTTTCACTCCCAATTAACAGCAAGATTCTTCCCAGATTAACCTTCCATGCCAAGCCTTCCTCATCTGAGGAGACATCGCTGCCCTGATTCTCCGCACAAGGTAGTTTTCTTTATCAGAGCTTTTGGGTTTTTTGTAGGAAATTAAGCAAGAAGAGGAAGAGAAGCTCATCCTGGACAGCAATCCATTGGAGTGGACCGTGACTGATGTCGTGAGGTTTATTAAACTGACTGACTGTGCACCCCTTGCCAAGATATTTCAGGAACAGGTAGAGGTCTTCTTTTAACTCTTCTCTTTGTGTCTGTGGTGCTTATTTGCATCACACAAAAGAGAGCAGCACATACCACCTTGCTGACTGGGCTTGGAGCTTTGACAAAGAGATTATGATCAGACTTTAGATCCCCTCAGGCAAAGCTATAGCACAGATTTTGGCAAGGTATGGAAACCCTTGAAAACTTGAATCGGTGACTTTCCAGATCCTCAGAGAACAGAAACACCCCAGGCAAAGGGCTTGTGAAAAGCCTTAGACCTTTCTTGTTCATTCCAAGGACTGTAGGACCATCATGGTGTCACACAGGCACCTCAGTGTACCAACATATAGTGGTTATTTGGTACCTAGCAAGCTGTCTCTTCTGACCACGTCGTTTCCACCCTGTTTTTAAATACTGCCTTGGGAAGCAGAAAACTTCTGCTTGAACGTAGAACTGGCTGCCTGAATTTTGGCACCAACACCTAGAGACTCCCAAGTATGTAGACACATACTTCCCATCTTCACCCCTCTGAAGATCTGGCAGTCAGGCCTTTGCGTGACCTAATTTTCAGCGATGCCAAGCATCTCCCCATTAAGCAGATAGGTTTGCAGGAGCAGCCAATGCTCTTCATCTCAAGTCAGCGTGAACATGTAAAATTTATATAAAAACGGCCATTCCTTGGCTAACGAGCAACAGCCACCGCCGAAAGTAAAGGGCAGCACTAAGAAATCACAGTTAGAAAGAAGCAAGTGTGGTTAATTAGGCCATAGCCGACAGCAGTCAGCGATCGATATGGCCAACTGCACATTGAACTAGCTCTGATTCTTCACCATGAATAACTCTGTACCCAAGTGCAGCTGCTTTGGCTGGGAGAAGCTGAAGTGCGAGTCTAGAGCAAGGCTGCAACGCTCCGTAGCAAGATGCTGTAGTCACTGTGCCGCAGCGTGCTCCGGCCATTTGTTAATCAGCCTGGAATAATGCCAGGGCTTGAAAGCCAACCCCCTCTCTCCTTTGCCAAAGAGTTTTATGGGGACTTTAATCAAACACAGATGACTGGAGTTTCTCCTTGTGATTTGCAAGGAAGCTCCGATGCAATGGGCCATGCCATCGGGCTTCAGTGGAGGAAAAGCCTGAGCTGTGGACAGTCCTGATCAAAGCAATGCTTAAGGTGTCCAAATCCTCCTCGTGTTTAATGCTACCTAATCGTGGCTGTTCTGGGGAGTTTATGTTGCCTGTGAATTACTGTGCTTTTTCTACACCTAGGCTCTGATCCTCCCTGAAGGGTAAAAAGCAGTTTTGTAGCCTGCTTGTCTGCTTCTCAGTCCGTTAAAGAATAAAGAGGACTTGAGCTCTTAATTTAGAAGAACATTGTAAAGCCAAAAGAAATCCCTAGTAAAATAGCTTTTGTCTGGGGTGCTAATTCATGGAGTTCAGTGCATAAATACCTCTGAGGGAAGGATGTGACCTCCAGATGTCCTTTCCAGCCTACACCACTCTGAGGTTCTGGGACAGTAGAGATTGCAAGGGCTCTGAGTGGTCCAAGCCCATCTCTCTTGGTTGTTCAGCAGCTGGTGTGGATCAAGGCAGGTCTTGGGTGGGGCAGGAGACATGACATGGAGCAAGACAGACATAAACCTGTGCTGAGCAAATCACGGGCAAAAAACGGTAGGGGAAGGGCACCCCTTGGCAGTGAGACCAGCAGAAATTTCTCCATTCCACTCTCTCCTCTGACTTCTGGTGTGCTCTCTGCAGCTTCCCCCTTGCCTCAGTTCCTCAGTCATGAAATGGGGCTGGTCAGATCTCCATGGACCCTGAAGGGCTTCTGTAGAAGGTTACTTAGCGTTTCAGCAGCTGGGAGGCTTTTCCCAAACTGAGAGCAAGGTGGGACCCTATGAAGACACACTAGAAAACTTTTTAAAAACCATCAGGTGTCCCATAGGAAGGAGGAGGTCAGCATCAAAGTGGGAGAAACATCAGAGAACAAAAACGTCTTTAATTTTGGGAGCAAACTGTCCTTCTTACTTCTCTAGACCTGGTTATGCTTTCTGCCCTTCAGAGTCCAAAAACAAAACCATTTTCTCTGTCTTTTTTTCTTCACCAGGACATCGATGGCCAAGCCCTTCTGTTGCTGACACTGCCCACAGTGCAAGAATGCATGGAGCTGAAGCTCGGTCCAGCCATCAAACTGTGTCACCAGATTGAGCGAGTAAAAGTTGCTTTCTATGCACAATATGCCAACTGACTGCACTTCTCCATTTCTTTCTGTTCTCCTTCTTGTCCCCTCTCTTTTTTAACATTTCAGCTTGTTCAAGGGGTTTTTTTTCTCCCCTCTCCCTTTTCTTTCCCAAGAACGCTTGGAATTGGAAGCAGTGGGAATTAATCTGTAGGGGAGAAAAGAAAAAAACAACAATCAAACAACCTGCAACAAAAAACTAGCAACAAATAGAACTCATTTTCTATACTTGTAAAGCACAGTGAAAGAATGGTGGCATCTCTCCTCGCGAGCCTTGCCAACCCATTACGCAGTGGTGCAAGGCCAGCATGGATCAGATGGTTTGTCGTCAAAGCAAAGCTATTGATGGCAGACACATTCCCAAGGAAAAGGGTGAGACATTTCCGGATGATGGTGGCTTTCTGGACACGGACAATTCCTTTAGCCATTTCTGACACACTTCTTTCATACTGAAATGTAAGTCATCTTCTGTAGCATCACCTGGGGCTTACTGCAAATTTGATCTCGGTGTTCAATGAGCTTTTGTTTTTTAACTCCCACCTCTCCAGTCTTACGAAAGGAAAAAGTGTTGTACCAGTCATACGCTGTTTGTTATTCCTGAGTGATTTGTAAAAGAGGACTCAACTCATGGTATCAGACAAAACTGCAGCAAACTGGCCAGGGGTGCATCGAGACTGAGTGCGCAGAAACACATCCTGAGCCGCGCTAGCTGTGCGCAACAAGCTGAACATCTCCACAATGGGATCTGTACAGTATTGTGTCCTTGTAAAGGAGCATGAATGCATGAAAGCTTTCATAGGAGAGCCCATCCTATTAAATCCAAGTCACTTTAAAGGCCTGACTTTGAGCCCCATGGGGTGAAAGAAAAAAAAAGAGTTTATTCACATTTAATGATGAGACTGTTGAGTGAATGCTGGTTTCATTTGCACCTTCATGAATCTGGTTGCTAGATGGGAATAAAGAGCATCAATGTTTTTAGGCTGCATACACCATGGTGCTTTAGATCAGCTGAGGATCCAGCCCAATACAATCTATATTAGAGCCCCCAGATTGTCCCAGTGCCACCCTGACCAGTGAATCTGGGGGCTTGCTTCATGCCAAGCAGAGTAGTCAGCAGGGAGGGTGAAGAAATGGATTGATTGCCTTAGTTTTCCTCTGTTGTATTTATAGGAGAAGCATTTCCCATTTATGTAGTAGGGATACAGGGTCCTGTTAGTACCATGTGTTGAGCCTGAATTTGCTGTAACTCGGCAGGGGTTGGTGGCATCACAGTGATGTAAAACTGTCCCAAAAGCAAGAACCAGACTGGGACCAAGTCTGAATTTTGTTCTGACTTTAAGGTGCCAGTGAATCCCTTCCTCAAAAAGTTTACTGGGTGGTTCAGGCTGGGTTTTAACCTGATTTCATGGGAAACCACTGATTTCGGCAGGCTTTTGTTCTCAAACCACAAACAGGTCTCTGTTTACTGGCCTTGGGGAGCCCAGCTTGGAAATTGTGCAGAGCTCCATTACAATGCTGTGATGCCAAAGCCCACTCAGTGAAGACCTCTTGAAAAAAAAGTCATTTCTACCCCTAAATCTGAAGGCAGCACTTACATTCAGATAACCCCCACCTCAAGCACTTGCCATACAGTGACAGCAAATTTGGATCAGATAGTCCCACAGACCACAGAGTGCTCAGAAAAACCTACTGACCAACACTGGGCTGTAGCTGCTGCTTTCTCCTTCATCAATTTCCTCCTTAATTTCTTTGGATTACAGAAGGAAAGCCTCGGAAATAAATATTGTGGACTACATCCAGATCTGCCCTAGAGCATGTGTTAGGCAAGAAGAACTGACTCCGTTTGCCGTGCATCACTGGGGACTTTCTAGTCTCTCTTGCAGTGAGTTTTGTGATTTACCACAGAGTAATGTGACGGGAGAAACTGCTGCAGGCTGGGCCAGGTCCTGCCAACTCCTGAGACTTCATTAAAAAATTTCTTACATGGGAGATCAGCAGGACTGGATCTGTTCTCAGCTGTCGTCTTGTACTGAAGAACTTGTTCAAGTTTTAATCAACTGAAGGGAAAAGTAGTGTCCTCTGCAACAAATGCTTTTTTTTGTTTCTCAGAAATCCCAGGAATAGGGTGCTGTCATGGTGTAGACATTCAAAAACTGGTTTTTAGACTGAATTTCCTACTGACAATAGCAGTGGACTGTGTCCACGCAACTGGTTTGATAACAACTTTGGATCCCCAGAAACATTGCTCCTTGTTTCATCTCTGAAGACGAAGGGCTGTGCCCCGTAAAATGAGCTGAGAAAAACAGGGAGGGTGCTTCTCCCAGCTCCTCCTTGCTTCAGCCCAGTCCCTTTCCAGTGGCTGGTGTAACATCTGTCAGGAGAAAGCTCCCAGAAGACTACTGTCAGGAAAACTGGCACATGAGGACATTCCAAGGAAGGGAAGCAAACCAGCTGTTTGATAAACATCCCAGCACTGATCCTTTGCTTACCACAGCTGCCTTCTTCTGAAGCATCCTTTGGTGGAGTTCCTGGCCGCTGGAATTTGTCAGAGACATTTAACATTTTCTGGGACACATTGCAAAAACAGCATTGTTTTCTCCTTCAACCTTGTAACTGTAGATATTCCTATGGCAGCTAACTACTCACAGAGGCACGGTCGAGGAGCAGACAGCCATAGACTCTGAGAGTGACCAGCTCTGATGTTGGCTAAGCAGGAGATGGGTGAAGCATTGAGCTCAGCCCATGGGAGTCTTTGCTGGTTGTTCAGGGAAGTTAAATCGTATTTAAAACTCACCTATTAAACAGCAACAAAAAAAAAAGAGTTTTAATTTTAGCTCGCGCCGGCTCTTTTATTTCCTCAGGTTTCTCTCTCTCCTCACTATTTATCTTTCAGTTTATTGTTCTTCAGAGTTGTCTCATTTACCATTCTCTGTCCTTTTGGAGAAGATGATAACCTGAATTTTTTATCCTAAAATTACCTTGGGTGGTAAATGCTTGATTATTTCTTGTACCCTTTGGGTTGGGAAGAAATAGGGGATTGGGCTTCTGTTATCTGTTGCACTGATTGCCGTCCAGAAAAGCTGGAGCTGAACTTCTTAGATGATTTCCTAAGCAAGTGGAAAATAGACTGTGCATAGTTTAACTGGACAGTATGCTTGGATTTTCACTTACGGAGATCAGAAGGAACTACTTATTCTTGCCTGGACTTAATTTCAATGCTGGAAACATTAGCAAGGCTTTAGAGTAATGTGTTTCAAAGGAGATGTTGGAAACCTGATCTCGTTAGGGTAAAACATCACTTTACTTTGCAGTGTAGAAGTATAAGCCACTGGAATGTTTTTTTCAGTCCAGAGTTGAACTCAGAGCTGGTGCAACTTCACAGATACACCAATGACATTGGTGAAGCCACATCTTCTCCCTTCTCTGTTCTGAACTTGGCACCCAGGCCTGAAGATAATTGTGTTTCCAGCTACAAAAGGCCACCACTGTGAAGTGCTGAACTCATGATTATCCAAGACCATTACCAAAGGCTGAGGAGCAACCCTGCTGTTGCTTTTGGGCTGTTGGATGCTGAACTTCAGCATGTTCACACAGACCACTTTGGTCCCACAAGAAGGGTGTGCAGGCACCTTTTATTGGCCTCTCTTCAGGCATTGTACCAAAGATGTACATTTCTGGAGCAAAAAGAGTGTGTGTTTGGTACCTGACCATCTTCATCTACACTGGCTGCTTTTGAGCTTGCACTCAGTCTGGTTGAACAGATCTATGGGCAGAACCCCACTCTCTTCCTAGCCCCTTTAACACTTACCTTGACAGGATCAGCCGATTTCTGGTCTGCAGCCCCAAAGCACCAGTTTCTGAAATCAAAGTATTAACTGATGGCAGCATCCCCAGTTCCCTGGCTGATTGTCCTGCCTTCTTGATGCTGTCATGGATGCTCCTTTCCCACCTTGAAGAAAAATGCTCTCTTTGGTTTTAGAGCACTTCCCTTTCCAGCTAAAAAACACAACTCCCATACACACTTCTGGTGGGCTTTTTTTTTTCTCAATGTCAGGATGACCCAGGCTTTTTCTACCTCTCAGAGGTGTGATGGCCTCTCAGCTTTGAGAAGGATTTCAGGGACTACAGCACCACAGTGTTAACCATATGCACTAGCCCTTGATAATTTGGTCCTGCAGGGTTCAGAAACCTCCTAGAAATGCCATATGCCCTCAGTAACTACTGAAATTAGGGCAAATGGTTACACACCCTGTCCTTAGTGAAGCATCTAGCAGAGGGCATGTCCTAGATGAGATGGCCTGACCCATACCATCAGAGATATTTGAACATCTGCTAGGGTTTACAAAGTTTCTTAGTAAGTTAAACACCAAAACCCCGTTAATATTTCACTCTGGGTGATTTGCTAATTTGCCTTAAGCTGAAAATTCACCATTCCTTGGCTTCAGCCCTCAACTTTTGGCAGGCCCCAGTCGTGTGGTGTGGAGCAAACACCACCTCAGCTCTTTGAAGGAAAACCAGACACTGTTGGGCTGCCATAATCAACATTTCGTCACCTAAAAAGCCTCCCTTCGTCTTTTAAGGGCACAAAAGTGAGTTTGGCAGAGCTGCAGTGCCATCTCAGTGTTTTAGAAGCTCAGTACCATCAGGGCACTTCAGATAATTTTTGCTTTTCTGGTACAGCATGTCTGGAATACGATGAACTCGGACTGTTCCTCACATTTCCAAATTCAAGTGCCAAAAGAGAAGAACGTGCTGCAACCGAACACCATTAAAACCAGCTTTATTGCATGTGGATAAATATAGTTTTAAGGGCTCCATTTTGGTGCTAAGAGATGTCACGCTGTATTTTCCATTGCTTGGGAATACAAATCTGATTCCCATACTCTAGAATTATTTTTTTTGTAATCAGCGGTGTCTTAAGCATTAGGATTTTTTTTTTCTTGTGGCTGTAGATTTTTAATGCTGATAAACTCAACAGATACACCCCACACGCATTTGTGTGAGTTTTGGGTAAGTTCTATACAGTATGTTTATGTAAAAGCTCTCTCAAAATGTGAGTGTATGTACATTTCCCCCCCAGTGATACTCTTCATCACATCAGCTGACCCAGAACTAAGGGAATCTGTTACTCAGGATTTGATCCAGAGGTAACTGGAGTTAGTGAAAGCACCCTCACAGATACGTGGGCTGTGGGATCAGGTTTTTACCAAATTCTTTCACTTAGAAGTCGAAAAGTGTGCAGTTAATTAACATAAAATTTAAAGCCCTCCTTCTTCTAGCAGGCAGAATTCCAGCTGAAATCTGCCAGATTTAACAAGAGAGGGCTCATGTCCTGAGGTGCTTATGAACTCCCAATAAAAGAGCAGAAGCATTTAATGTTCTCATTTATTCTTTGGTACAATACTCCATCAAGAAGTGCAAATGATCTTAATGGCTGGATTTAGAATATGAGCCAGTCATCAAAGATGAGAGTTTTACAGCCCAGTAGTCCTTTAAATGTCAGCCGTCCTGCAGAAGAGAAGGGGTTTTGCAATGGCTTAGTGGCATGTACTGGAATTCTCTTGCAGAAGACGACACACGAAATGTACAGAACCAACATGGGACATAGTTTTAAATACTCATCACCTTTCTCTTGTTTTAGTCTTTAATGTGAATTCTTACCTTGAAAAATATCTCATGGTCTCATGTTTTAAAACTCCAGCTTCTGTTACAGCCCCTGGCACGAGCGACATACAATTTTTATCCATTATCACACTACAGATGAACACTGGCATTTTGTTGACAAGCAGATAGGTCAGGTGAAACAAGATCTTGTCTCACTCTCACCTTGTTGAAGGAGTTGTCCGTGTAACCTGGAGGGCAGATGCTCCCCACAGCTCACTGTGTAGATACAAATATTTCCATTGGTGCTGTTTCTGGATAGAACACATAGCCCAAGTAGCCTAACACAGCAGCTCAATTGCCATGTGGCTATCTACTCACAGATATTCTTGGCTTTCATGTCTGTCATGGATGTGGGAGAAGGAAAAGAGAATTTGGGGGAAGGAGAGAGGTTGGAGTTCTGGGCTTGAGATGTATTTGTGGAGAGGGACCTCTCACAACAGTGAATCGTGAATCACAAAATCATTTAGGTTGACAAAGACCTCTAGGATCTTTGAGTCCAACTGTAAAGCTAACACTGCCAAATCCACCAGTAATCCATGTCCCTAAGTGCCAGCTATAGTGCATGAGCATCATTCCTGAAGGCTTCTTTGAGTCTTGTTCATAGCAAAGATGCTTTGAGTCCTAACAGGGTCTGGGTGAGAGGGAGGAAATAAGCTGTTAATACTCTCAGAGCAGCAATATTGCTCAGATCTACAAATTATGAACCTTCTGGCAGGTTCATATTTTGTTTCCCCAGTGGAGATACAGGGATTTGGCTCAGGTGGCTCTAGGCTCCTTGGCTGGATAGTAGGGAGGAAAAAAATCAGTTTTTCTTCCTTGTACTTTTGCTCTACCTTGTACCCTGTGTCTTTCGGGCTTTGGGGGTTCAAGAACCTCCTCTTGCACTGTTCAGACCCCCATGGGAAATGTCAGGGACTAAAGCTGGAGCTCTGTCCTATAGAAATAGGTGACATTGCCCTCAGTTCAGGTTGTGGGTCTACAAAACATTCTGTTCTGCATTACAGTGTGACAGGATGAGAACAAGCATTCCCAAACCACCCCATCTTCTCGTTGCTGCCCTGGTCTCACTGGAGATCATGGGCGTTTTATCTACTTATAAATGTACGTGTTGGATTTCCCAACCCCTATTCCACCAAACCCAGTCAAGGCACGCTGACACATTTAGTTATTCCAGCAGCCTTCACTTTCAGGGACCTGCTTGCTAGAAAACACTCGCCTGTGGAATGATGTTATAATACTTTCATGTACATAGGCACAGATGTCAAGTACAGCCAGGTGTTCACTGCAGCACGGTCAGTGGTGAAAGTCTCAATTGAAGACTTTGAAGGGAGTTGAGGCTTCTCACGTACCATGGTAGGACAAGACGAGTGCTTAAACCCTCCTATCTCTTATGGAACAACAGAAGTTAGCTCCACAACCAGCAGCTGTGGTCCATTTGTGGTGATGCACATTGGAAGCCTTTGAATTGTTTTGCATTCCAGTTTGTACTGAAGATTTGATTCAGACTTTGTGTATATAATCCCTTTGGTGTGTTACAAATATATGTGTATATATATATAATGTATATATGTTTGTGCGTGTGTGTATATGTATGTGTATATATATATGTGTATATATATACATATAAATCAATCAATGCTGGTGTTTTTACTTTTTCAAGTTCACAGGGCAAAGGGCATGTTGTTAGTTTGCTGTAAGATTCTATTCTGTATATATGTTTTCATGTAAATAAGTGAAAATCTATATTCAGAGTTATATTTTAATTTTTATTCAAAATGAAATAAATCCCCTTTTTACTTGAAACAGTTGTAAGCCACGTTGTTAATAAAGTACCAATAAATCATGATTCTCTTCAGGGTAATTTTTATTTGACTGGGAATTAAGAGTTGTGTTTTGATGTATTTTTTCACCCCTGAGGAACTAAGGTGAGAAAGCCATTTGCATGGCTTCCCTGCTAATACCAATTTAGCTCCATCTTGAGTGACCTCATGCATCTTCTAGGACAGGTTGGTCTGGATTTGTCCCTTTTGGTGTTAGACACTTGAGAGGCACCTCTGGAGGCTCTCTTTTTGTCCCTAGAGGGAAGCACCTGCAATGCAATTTAGGTTGGCCAAGTTGCATCACCCAAAGGACTTGCCTTACTTTAGCACCTTTGGAGGACATCTAAAAAAGGTGAACTCTTTGATTTAGATTAATACTGAGAGAAGATGAACTTGAGCCAGTAGCCAGACTATGCACTAGATAGACATCAGCTGTGGTGGTATCCCTCAGAGCACCATGCACATACAACGGCATGACTTCCAGGCAGTGCAGGCTCCTGTCCAAGCAGAGGGTCCTATGTGCTCTGCATGCTCCACACCCCAGCCCTAACAAGTGTGCCAGAGCTGCTAGGACCACACTCCTGTCCTCACTGAGCCCCCAAGCCTTCAGGGAGGTGTATCACATCCTCCCTGGCTCAACCTTCCATAGTCACCAGGTTGCAGCCTCAGTTTGTTGGATTTGGGTTTACATGACTGCAAGTTCTTCCTAGAAATGGTATGACAGAACATAAATAAGAGAGGTGGTAAGCGACTGAAGAGACACACAAACATCTGAGGACCTTCTAGGACAGTGACAACAGTGAAGGACAGGGAAGAAGGTAATGCAATGATTGATGGGCAAGGAAGGATGTAGTGAGAGGGGAGCTGATGGTGGTGGGACAGGAATTACAGCAGGGTCACAGCACGTGGAGCTGAAACACAATGAATAAAACTTGCCAAGCTGCAGAGCAGCCATTGAATGTGGAGGGAAGCCTCTGGCATCCTGAGTCCTGCTCAGAAGAATCTCTGTTTCTTGGGCTAGCTCGACTACCAGGCGTTCGCTGTTGATCTCATCAGCCGTCCTCTCTACCCCAGTGAAAATTGGGTAGTGCATGTCCCGAGACAGCAGTGTTGCTGTATGCATGGGAGAAAGTGAGCACAGAGTTTATAGAATGAGCTTACAAGAACTCCAGTGATCCTTGTTCTGTTTTTGCTCCTTCAAACTCATTCAGATATTTCTTGGGGGTACAGCAAGAGGAAGGAAACAAAATTGCTCCTTCAGTGGTCCACTGCTTCTTTTAGTTCATCAAGACTGGCTCGTGTTTAGCAGACAAAAATACACCTATGGATAGGCAAATAGTTTTAGGGTGATTCACAGAAGGATCAAACCACTGGAAATATATATTTTTTCAATGTTAACAAAATTTTGGGATGGAAATTCTTCCGTGTTGCTCATTATGACACAGTAACCACAGTCTGTGCTTTGGGAAGGACAAAAGTGACAATAGTCAGAGAAATGAACTGCCCAAACAGCCTTAAAAATAAAGCATCAGGCCAAAGGACAGTGATGTGTGTTGAAGTATTGCTTGCTAGACCACAGAAGTCCTCACTGAAAGATGATGTGGAGACTGGGAAGGATTTATACAGGGAAATAATTCTGAGCTAAGTCTGATGGCAACATAAAACTAAAAGAGAAAAAGCTTGAATGGTTTATGATATTCTTCAGAATCCAGAGGTGAAAATAAATCCATGAATCTCCTTGCAGCTTATTACATAGCCATTTAAAAGTAATGCAAAGGTCAGGCACTGGTTTTTAAATTTCTGCCCCAGCTCATGGGAGACATGCTCAGAGCTTTGCAGAGAGCTAATTCTTGAAGAATGTAATGCAAAGTGATTTTAGTAAAACGCTGGCAAGATATTCCAACTGATCTCCTTGAAATTAATGACCAACACATGAAATGTAGTTGTCGTATGTAATTTCCTTAAGGAAAAAAGATCCGCCAACCTTGTTTCTGACATCATAGGCCAAGATTTTGAAGATGCCTCCATTTTTAGTGTTGCAGTTTATCATGCACAATTAATTTGGGAAAGACTTCTAGATACTTCGCCTGATTTGTGGACACAGTCAAGCACTCACATAAGCAGCAGTATGAATACCAACATGTAGTCAACTGTCCCATAAAAAAAAAAAAAAACCTACAAAAATGAAGTTGGGTTTTGAGGTCTCTGAGGAAACACCACCTTTCTTTTCTGCATACAGAATGAACAAAGAAAAAAATATTTAAGTAGTTATATTTAACTCCCAGGGTATTTAGACAGATTTTGGAGACAAATAATTGCTTTTAATAACCATATTCTTGCTGTTAACTGCTACTTTTGCTAGCATTGTTATTGCTTCTTTAATTTCAAGATTCTTGCCTTTCGGTGAAATGTAATGATTTTCTAAGTCCCTCTACTGCTACAACATTTACTTAAGAATGATGCACCTCTTCCTATCGTGTCTGTACTCAATTACATAAGCTGATTTTATAACTGCATCTCAGCCAAAGTTGTAATTACACTGTCTTCTATAATAAGCCATAAAATCTTAAACCCAGAGAAGAATAGTGCTGCAGGACACCTTGAGGTGTCAGCTTGACTGTTTCCCCTCTACAAAGCAGGGCCAATTAGGCAAATCTTAGTCCTGTTTGGCATTTGTTTAACCCGACCTTCGGATGGGTGTCAAAAAAATACCTCCAGCAACAAGCGATTCCCCAGCACTTGTAAAGCACGTTAAAAAAAAAGAAAAAGTGATGGCATTTGCATGATGAAGTGTAATATTCCCAGGCAAAAGCACAGAGCTGATGTTGCCATCGAATAGCCATTTCATTTTGAAAAGCTCAATATGACTAGTGATTAATGTAGCAATTAATAAAAGTAAAAGCGGAAAATTCACAGTCAGGATGGATTAGATTTCAGATGAGAAAATGTGATAATAATTTCCACCATGAATCCTTAGCTGGACTGGTAGAGCATGGGATCTGGAGGTGACAGCGGATGATGGTACTGCCGTCAACTTCCCTGCAGCACCTAGAGCTGGCATTATTTTGTCTGCATTTCTGGATAATGCAGGTCTCAAAAAAAAAGCTTCCTAATGTAGAGCTTCCAGCTTGTGCCCAGGCAACCCACAGCTCTGGTGGCTGAAACAGAAGGTCAGAATCCAAAGCTGCGAGGTCCAAACCGTAGGATTTGCCCAACCATGCGTAAAGGTGAGTGGAGCAAGGCCATGAAGAAGAGTAGATGGGCTTCATTGGCATTCAAACTCTAATGCTTCTGAATCTGCCGGACATGTTGGAGAGTCCACACTATCTTTTCATCTGTATCAGATGGATGTACAGAAGGAAAAGCTTGTCTCTGTAAACCTCCCTCACACACATGCAGAACACTCAGGAGATACTTCCCGGCAAGGCGATTTGCAGTCTGTAGTGATGAGACATAGCAAGAGGCAAGGAGCTTTCCAGGGCAGGAAAGTGGTATTAACACTTTCATGGACTTGTCACTGAGACCTGGAGACCTTTCAGCAGCCAGAAACCACATTCCCACTGGTTTAAAGTGAGATCACACGTATCTCTCAGGAAGAGTGTGCTGGGGGAGATCACCACATCAAAATGCAATCATTACTCTTAGAATTTCATTTTCATTCATACTTGGAAAGACTCTCGAATGTCCAAACTGTAAAACATGAAGCTTGTGTTCACACAAGAAGCCTTCAAGCTTTGCTGAGCTCCTGGATGTATGGTAGACCTGAACTGCTTTTTACAAGTGCAACTTTACAGCCTCCACAGCAGGAGTTTACCTGGCCAAGGAGGATCGCCAGCAGGTCCCCAGTTACAGTCACTCAACACCCTGCTTCTGAGTGCCAGGTCTTTAACATCTCATTTTCATGTTCTGTCATGAAGATAATACGAGATAAGCACAGAAGGAGAGAATAGCTGGGAACTCGCTCACCATCTGAGGATCATTCTGCCTGTAGTATAAATGCCTCAAAGAACCTACATTAGGCTGAATTAAAACCCTAAAATATCATCTCTTTTGGGAAAAATCCCTCATTTTTGTTCTGTGCTTGTCCAATATCTACAACTGCTGGTGTCTTGGACCTTGACTTAATTTTTAGCCCATGCTTTTATAGGTAATATGTAGAGTAATAACTTCCACCTAGAAGATATTGGAAGAACTTGGAATAAATTCATATACCTCTTTCCAATGGGAAAGTCCTGTTGCCCTCTCTCAGCACTTTAACCACTGAGACAAACCAAGATATTTTTGCCCTCCACGCAGCACAGCAGTGCAAAATTTGGAATACTTTTCCCCATTTCCCCTGATTTTAGGTCTCCAGTGCACAAAAAAACCCAATTTAAAACCTTTCATCTTCTTCCAGTGGCTTGGAACACCATGTCACTATAAGAGGGAAGTTGGGATGGTTCCTTGGTCATGACATTTCTGGGTAAAATCTGAATTTCTGTAAGAGGACACTGTGGCTGTGGGAGGCCAGGGCAGAAAGGAACTGGTCCAGGCCCAAGTATGTGTTTGCAATGAGATAGGTAGAGGAAAAGATTGTGTACATATATCTCAAAAAGGATCCTCACCAAGAGGTACAGATGCAGCAATGACCAAAGCTTGGGATGTATGTGATGGAGGTGTTTGGTCCATATCTAGTGAAGACATTCTTTCTTTCAGCTTTAAAAGGAGTTGGGACCATCCAGGATGCCTAGTGCCTGATGGGGTGGGCAACAGGATGGGCAGCAGTTTGGGAAGAAGAGATGGAAATTGGAGAAGAGGCTGGAAATTTAGCTGCAGACTGCTGGATGATGCATCCAGTGTTAGGGGATATTGTTTTCTTCCGTGATTCCTCTGAAACCCAATACAATACATTCAGAAACGTGTTTAAAAGTTTTATTTCTCCTCTGGGAATGGAGCTGCTATTGCACAGGCATTTTTAAGTTGCTTTTTAGGGGCTTTTTCACCGCGTCTCTTCCCCCTCCCCCTCCTTTTTTTTTCCCCCCTTCTTTTTAATTCCTTTAATAAGAAGCAGCTTTTTGTTTCCATTTACAATTGTTAAGCTGCAGTGTCTGTGTGCGCGCGTGTGTCTCTGTGTGTGAAAGTCTCCAGCCCATTGTGAAACACAAGCCAGAATATCAAGTCTTTGCATTCTCTTAGATCGTTTTTTTTATCTGATATTGAATTAAGTAAAGAGCTTAACATTCAAAGTGGTGTTTGGGGAGTTACTTGCACAAATTCTGTTATTGTTGTTAATGGGATTTGTGCAGATTGCTTTGAAGATGAGTCCCTTAATGTAGAATAGGAAAAGACATTCTGAATCGTAACTTACTTCAGATAAATCTATGTTTAATTTTTACTGATAGAGCATTAGAGACATGAGACAAGGAAGCATTAGCTGTGTTTTTTCATATATTAGTATTATTGACAGACATACCAAGAAAGGCTTGGTTTAAATAATCCAGTGGATAATTTGCTGAATATTCAGAGATGGAAAGAAAGGGCCTTTAAATTTTGAAATAATGATGAAATTCAGTGAAATTTCAGAGAATGCAAAGCTGATAAGAAATGGTAAAAAACATTTCCTAGACACTGTTTTACACTGAAGACTCAACATTAATGGAAATCTTAGTTTGCAAAGGAAACATCTCAGTGTGAAGCCTGGTGGTATTTCCCTTAGTTATTGCACTAAGTGATGACCACCTTAGTTTTAAGATGTAACCAGAAGCAGAAAAGATCAGACAAAGGGAAGTCTGGCTGATAAGAACAGAGAAAAAGGCTTGAAGATCCAGCATTGGGCATTTTCTTGAGAAATATCTTCATTTTTGACTCCAGGGAGGAGTCAGATTGGGCTTGTTTTATATGAGCTGAGAACAGGAAAGTCTGAGCTAACCAGGCAACCTGCAGCCACTAAGGACACAGCAGGGCAGTGTGGTATAAGCATGGATAAGTGGTATTTAAATTTTCAGGTGCCTGGGCAGAGGGTAACTCACCTGACTCCAGCCATGGCTGGAGGTAGTGATCACCCCAGGACGTCCAAGACATGAAGGGGATGACAAATCCAAGGAAGAGTCACACCCTTTTGGAGCCACAACTAGAAGTGGTTCAGATTATGGTCTCAGATTATATTGGACACCGATGTAGAGACATCTTATTCAAGTCAAACCTGCGTATCTGCTTGTATGACTTCACTGACTGTATCAGATGAAGTGATAGACACTGAGATGCTCACAGACACCTCCATGTAGGTTTCCTTTAGCCTTAGTGGGACAATGAACGTTCACACATCTTTTGTTTTGTTGTTTGTGTCTCTGGAGGAACGCATGGGGTGATAACCACACTGGTCCAGGCAGGTCGCCTAAGATTGATGAGCAGTTTAACATTAGCTTTCCCACTGGTGAGCTTGCAGTGAAGATTTGTGGGCTGTTTCCTCCTCAGATCCTCGCAAGCCCTATCTTTTATCCTCTGATCTGGATGATAAAGTTGACAGAAGCTATATAAATTATAGTCTTCGGAGTATTAATTGCCTGTTTCTAAAAGATTAATTACAGAATATCTCTTCCATTCACAGATCAGTATTAGTGAGACATAGTCTTATTCAACAGTATCTCTTCCTGAGTCACCCTGCCTGTTCTGGATATAAACAGGGTGGTAATTTCTAAGCATAGAGGTGTGAAAAAGGCATAGGAGAGAAAGAGTTAGTATGAACTTTTGTGCTCTATTTATTGGTCATAACTCCCTATGTATAGGCTTGTTGTTGTGGTAAACTTGGAGCAGTTTAATGCACATAACCCACAAACCAAGGTTACACTCATCTCTCATCTGGCTCATTTTCCCAATCTATCTATCTGCCTGCTTGAATGCACGAGCTCTTTCATCAGTCCCAAAATTGGGATGGATGGGAACAAGCGCCTGGGAGGGAAAGGAGGAAAGGATCATCTTTCCCCGTTGCACACAGATTTGCCCTGAATTCAGGTACAGAAGTTGACGTAGTCCTAGAGACAAGGGCACACACTTCCTCATGCCGCATAAAGAGCAAGCAAAATGCTGTGTCTCACACAGCTCACCTCGCACTCAAGCATCCACAACCTGATCTAAGCACCACAAGACCAAACTCAGATCTCCATCCTAGACATGTGATTTCACTGTATATTTGAAAGCAATACCTCAAAGACATGCAGAAGCAATGCAAAGAAACCACAAGGAGGTGATGCACCAAGAAATTGAGCTAATGAATTTGCACACAGAGCCATGCAAAGACGTTTCTGAGACCTAAATGAGTAACTCTGTAGTTGATCAGGTTGGTTTAGATCTCTCTAATTTGAGATATTTTGCTGACATGTCCATTTTTTTTTTTCCATAGGAGCTAACCAGTCTTTCTCTTCCAAACTTATTTTGTCTTTGTGACCAGTTATCTGCACTTTTAAGTTGGATGGAAGCTTGAAGTACCATATTTTTGCTCCACTAAAATGTTCTTTATAATTTTAAAATGTCATTTCCCTCTCCCTTTCACAATAAAGCTGAGAAGGATGCTCAGCATGACTCTGTAACAATTCAGTCATATAAATACATAGTTAAATTTCAGCACCAAAATACTTCCAAATTCTGAAGTTTTGGAAGAAGTTTTGAGGTGTTTTCTGTACAGTAGCAGGGAACAGCTTTAGATATATCTGATATTACCAGCTGTGTTTAAAAGGTGTTTTGTTAGTGGATGCTGTTTCTGGTGATATGAATATTTTACAAATGTTCCCAAAGTTACCACTTAAAATATAGTAATTCTTACTCCGTTCTAAATTGTTATAACCTTGAAGTGTTGTTTTCTTCACTAACTAATGCTTTACTTCCTGACCACCATCCAGTCTCCCCTTCCCCTTTGTAGGTTTCTCATTTCCTCCCACTGTGGTTTATCAACATCATTTAATTTTAGCTTTTCAAGCACATGCACCACATCTAAATTCCTTCTGTAGCCAAGGAAGGAGACAAACACCTCCACAGGGCAATTTATCTCATCTACTCAAGACTGCTACCTAGGGCAGAATGAGTTGTCTTCTGTAGCAAAGTGAAACAGGTATCTCCAGAGGACTACTCACTAAGTCAATATATCTACATTTTGGAAACTTGACATCAGAGAAATCTCACCACGAAGTTGATTTGGGGACAAAAATTAAATTGGTTGACTTCGGAGTCCTAGTATTTCCCCCTCTTTCCATTCCAACTAGTTTTCATGTAGCTGATACAAAGAAACAAGATTCTTGAAATCAAGAATCTTCATTGCAGTTCTGACATACCCTTCTACTAACAGAAACCAGCTTAATGCAGGCTTGTTTTTACCACAAGGTCTTCTAAAGTTTGCTCTTCCCTTACAGGTAGCCTTATCACTTTGTGCCCAGGCGACCATCACATCAAAGATAGTTGAGACCAATTGTTAAAAGTTGTGTTTTGTCTCTCAGGGAAGCTTTTTTCCCTGAACAAAAGCTTCTGGTCATACAAGTCCATACATGGCAATTCATCACAGTCTCAGCACCATCTCTAGAGAACTTGTCCTACCATCCAGCCCAAAAGGACTTCAGTTCAAGTTTGTTCTCTGCCAGTCATGCTACATTATCTCAATTCTTCTCCTTATCTAAACAAGTAAGTCTCTCTTCTCCATTCAGTTCATTCCTGGACAGCTGTTAATGTCTCTGTCTGCATCAAAAATTTGTGCCTGCCAGAGACAGATTTCCTTTATTGTCCCAGAAGGGATCTGTTGCTTATTTTTACCTATCCTATTCCTTAGACTCTTTACATTAAGAACTACAATTTGTTTTCTTAGCTCATGCCCATATGATCAAGATTCACAGGCAGGCACATCCCAGATCTCCAGCAGGAGCTGCAGAGAAAAAAGCTGTTTCAGGGGAACATTCAACCAATCTCAGCAGCCTTGCTGCAAGGCGGGGTTCATCTCCCAGATTAGCGCATTGCTCTGGCACTGATAGACAGCTTGAAGCAGAGACACATCCCAGCCACATACCTGAGAGCTCCAGCTGTAAAAGACTGGATGGACCTAGGCTTGACAGTAAAACCTGTAGTTCAGCTGCTGTTCACAATATAAATCCATTCCTTCCCTCTTTCTTTGACACTCACTGTCTCCTTTTCCCCATGGCATGCCTTAGTCCACTACTGTGCCCTGTTTTCTCTGTTCTTTCATATCATATGCATCTAGACCAGCTACTTACACATTTATATACAGAGAAACATACCTTGTGAGTTTTCAGAAGGAAGTACTCAGGTTGTATCTTCAGGCATCTTGAAAAACCTAGCCCTAAGACAGTCACTATTTACTGCAAGCAAAAGCAGGTACTTTGCTAAATAAAATGATTCCCTAATAATGTAATTCACAAGGTAGAGAGGGAGGAGAAAAGGGACAGGATAAGAGACTTTAATTGTCTCCCTTTTCCAGCAGGAAGCAAGCAGAAGGAATAATTGTTAATTGCTGTTAATTGTTAATTGCTGCCTCCTCCATCTGCAAAGCTTTCATTAGGAACTAATGAAAACTTACAAGAGCTTGAATTGGGTATATTGCTCTCTGGCTCTACAACTTCTTTTACCTCTATAGCAGAAAAGGGGTAAATTTTTTTAGAAGGATGCTTAGAGCCTCTTGCTCTGCCATATGGTTTCAGCCATGCCAGAGGAACACATCACTGTGCAAAGATTGGTGGCTTCCAAAATGAGATGAGTATTTTGCTATTATTTTGTCTCCTATCTGCAATTCTTACCTCATGAGAGGGATGCTTGTCCTTTAGGAGTGCATACTTCACAGTTTTCTTTGATGCAAAGTCATTTGCCTTCTAGTCTTTTGGCTTTTGGATTCAAGAAATGCATCTCAAGCTACAGTCCTCCTAGAAGGTCTCTGCTCCTAAGAGAGTGGCTTTGTCAGGTTACCTGGTGATCATCTCATCTGCAGAAAGCTTCTGTACCTTATACAGTAGATAATAAAAGTGTTTTGGTTTATTGCCCCTCAAGAGCCCACCCCACAGTGAAGAAATTTGCTCAGGTTTGTAGAGAACTGGAGGGTGATGGCCAATTGGCAAACCCCACCATAACAGGTGCTTTTTGGACACTCATTGATGTTCTTCTGTCCCTGCAATGGCAGCTCCTTGTGTAAATAAATCTGAGGGCACTTCTTTTAGAGCGTATATGAACACTGAGGAATAGAAAAGGAACTGACAAATCCAGTTTCAATTCCTAACATTAATTCTTACCGGAAAATAAGCTGGATGGGGCTTTGAGCAACCTGGTCTAGGTGGGAGGTGTCCCTGCCCATGGCAGGGGGATTGGATCTTGATGATCTTTAAGGTCTCGTCCAACCTGAACCATTCTATGACTCTATGAAAATATTCGTATGTATTTTGCTGTTGACAAGCTTTACATTGCCTCTTGCCAAGCCTTTTACCTCATACAGACCCTATTAATTGAGTCTCATTTTAGTCGAATCTGGAGGCTCTGGGCTGTATGTGGGATGGGAAGATGGCGAAGGAGTACGGGGAGCTGTACATGAAGAGCTGCGTTACCTCCTGCCAGCCACTGCATCTATTTTGTGTATCTTTCCATCTCCCTGTCTGTAAAATGTGCAAAGTATTGCTTACTGCACTTCAAAAATCTTGCAATTGCCTTAGTCGTGGATAACTAAATATTATGACATACAAAAGCACAGGGTATAGATATATCATAGACTTCACACTTGTATTTCACACTCTCTATTAATGTGGCACTCCATGGTGACATGATATTTACCAAAGACTTCCTGGGAGCAGATTTGAAATTTTATTTATTTTTTTCAAGGCTAAAAACTGTTTAGCTCAGTGTTTATCTTCAATGGCAAGGGAAGGTGCTCCATGAATGGTAATTATAGGTTTCTAGTGGTAAAAATAGCCTTTCCTTCGCTGACGAAAGAAAAAAAAAATAACGTAGGAGACTTTTCTGGCATTAAGCCAGTCAAATTGTCTTTTTAAATAGTGTGGAAATTGACAGATCATAAAAAATAGAGAGAACAATCATCAGAGAGTGTACAATAATCTGGCAATATGGAAATTGCAAATTTTAATATTTCCCCCCGAGTCAATGAAATATGCAAAGGAACAACTGCATAATACAGCAAGCTCTGTGTAATCCCTAAGTAGCTAGACTTAGCAAGATGCTCTATCCCGGTTGTTTTTTCTTGGTTAATAACAAATGCACCAAATTACTTCAATGGTAAAGGAGAGAAAAATCCTCTCTGAAGTTCAATCATTGCACAACACTGCTCCACCAAATACACAGATTTAGTGATCTTCTGGTAGTTTGTGGTCTTGCTGAATTCTTACTGCAATGTGAAAAGTCAGTTGGTCTAATTTCGTGCAGCTGCCATTAGCATTCATTTGCCATAATAGATTTTCTTGGTCATCCATCAAATCCAGCTTTTTCTTCAGCAGATACCAGCAAGCCACCTGAAACACTAGGGAAAGCTGTTCCCTGGACCACGCTGACCAGCTTGGGACTGGTTTCCTTTTTAAATCAAAACCTTTTTCTTGCAAATTTGGAAGAAATCCGAATGGGTATCAGATTCAGGATTCCTCTCTCTTTGGTAACAAAACTGCAGGCTAAAGGATCAATTCCTTCTTTAAAGAGTGCAAAATATTCTGATAACCAGACAAAAAGCAGCATCAAACTCATCAAGCAGACAACTGTCTGCAAAATGTGACCAAATAAAGGTGTACCCTTTACTTAAAAGCTGCTTTTTTCCCCAAGAGGTTTTATTTAGCTTCAGTGCCTGAGCTGCACCTGCAATAATGGATAGAAGCAATCTCAAAATACAGAAGAAAACTCAACCCGAGCTTGCTTGGGCTCCCAATTCAGAAGAGCACTTCAGGATGTGCTTAATTTAAGCATATACTTAAGGGTCTGAAGGGCTTACGTCCCTCTAATTAGAGATTACTCAGACCATGCTGTAGTACAGACCAGGAACGGAAGATGACTCAACCGATCCTCCCCTAATGAAAGGCCAGAAGCAACTCCCATGGTTTGAAAATCTATTTCTAACAAAACAACAACGGATTGAATCATAGAATCATCCAGGCCAGAAGGGACCTCCAAAGGTCATCTAGTCCAACCTCCCTGCAGTTGCATGGACATCCTCAACTAGGCCAGGTTGCCCAGGGCCTCATCAAGCCTCACCTTGAATATCTTCAGAGAAGGGGCCTCAGCCACCTCCCTGAACAACCTGTTCCAGTGTTCCACCACCCTCAGAGTAAAGAACTTGTTGCTAATATCCAATCTAAATCTACTCTTCTCCAACTTAAAGCCATTGCCCCTCATCCTATCACTGCAGGCTTTTGTAAACAGACTCTCCCCAGCCTTCCTATAGGCCCCTGGAAGGCTCTCTCCATAGAGTTACGTGGGCATACTCTAGGCTAAACTACAGAGGGTGACACTGGTAGGACTGTCCAGAGAGTACTGGAGGAGGGAGTAATGCTCCAAGAAGTGTTCAAGACCAGGCTGGATGGGGCTTTGAGCAACCTGCTTTAGTGGGAGGTGTCCCTGCCCGTGACAGGGAGGTTGGAGCTCAATGATCTTGAAGGTCCCTTCCAACTCTAACCATTCTATGATTCTATGAAGACAATGTTGAAATCAGGCCATTTAATTCAATCTCTCTCAGGTTACTGTGGAAGGAAGTTGTTCTGTGAAATTATGCTTGCTTGCTTTGCCTGGAGAGATGATGTTGAAAGCTCAGGACTGACCCACCTGCAATTAAAGTGGCTCCAAACATGGGTGAAAGATGTTATAATGCACTGGGACTTGAGGGAGGGACAACACATCTGTTACTGCAGAGGGGAGGGCAAGCTCCGAACAACAGCAGGGACAGACTGGGTGGTGCTGCAGTTAGCTGAACTCTGATGAGCTTTTCCACAAGAGAATCTAGTCCTTTTAGCTCTGATCCAGGTTTGCTCAGCTCAAGGGAGCCTGAGATAAGAGACTTAGAATCGTTCTAGTCCTGGACGGGCAGTTTTCATTTGAGGCAGGGTTCAAGCACACCTGTCTGATTTTTTTCACTCAAAAAACTTCCTGTTCCTAATAGTTCTGGCTACAATTCCCCCAAATATAGGTGCTTCAGACAGAAAGTTATCCTCACTTGTTTTTCCTTTCAGCACCAAAATCAACCTGCCTATTGCTGCTTGATTTTAGAAAGTTTCAATAATGGCTTTGAAGCAAGCTTGTCAAATTCCTTCCTTCTCTCTACAAGCTATACTTTTTTGTTAAATGTGACAGAGTTACGTGTGGATCAACAAGCTAGAAAAAATATAATCCCTCAGTCATCAGAGGAGCAGCCCTTTTTCAGGGGGAACAATCAATCCCTTGCAGCGGCACGTGCCTAATGGACCTGTCTCTTTCATTAGCTCTGGGCTCCTAATAACCACTGTCTTCACCAAATGAAGGATGTGTTATGTCGGCCTCCTCTCCCTTCTTCTCCTCCCCTCCCTGCCTTGTCAGCAGCATGCTAATTTATGTAATCAATTCATAGTACTGCTTAATGAATAGCTTTGAAGTCATTAGATTCATCTGCTGGTGAAGGGGCTGATTGGTCAGCCTCTGAATCGTTTCCATTTTCTGAAGCTCAACTGTGTCAGCCAACATAATTGCTTCAGAAACACCCTTGGGAGACACTTGGGAAGTAGCTGTACACTCCCCCTTTATATTTAAGTGGAAGACAAAGTGGAACAATAATAATACTTAGCATTTTTACCACACTTTATATCACTAAAATGCTCCCCAAACATTAACTAATTTTTGCAGCATGCCCAAAAGGTGAATCAGTACTTCACTTACACAGAAGAAAGGCAGTAATAAAGACAGTAGGTCTTAAGCTCCTTGGATGTTGTGGCTGATGGGTACCTTTGTGCTCAGTAAGGTCTGTGGTAAGCCCAGACTCATGGTGTCCTTTCAGTGCCTAACACCTATGGAAATCCCTGAGGAATGTGAGCTCCAGGGCCTTGATTCTAGACCACACAAAAATTAGAAATCACTATTGACTTGTAAATACTGGGAACATATTCAAAGATGTCGTAATTTTTTTCCTCTCAAGAACGTGGTTCTGATGGAGGCACACAGGCAACCATGGACAAGTTACAATTACCATGATTTGGAACAACAAGATTTTTCATCTTGAATGACAGCTCTCTAGATGCCTTTCTTCTCACCATCCAAGTACTCTTCTGTCTTCATGTCTAAGTCCTGACCTGCTGGTGGTGGACATGGCAGTGTACAGCTGAGCTCAGCTGTCCTATGTGGTCTGTAGCTGGCATTAAGAAAGGACTTGTGGAAAGGGGGTGAATACTTATCGAATTCCCAACCTAATGTGAAGTATGGATCCTAGCAATGTGCTCCAAGGGATATTGTGTGGATACAATCTGATGACTGAGTCAGTTACTGAAACGCATGCTCAGTCAACCCTACCGAAACACACAATAGACACAGGCTGGGCCAACAACCACAAGACACTGATTTAGCTAAGGGACAGTGAGGAGACGATGAGCTTTCCTTTCAGCTTGACTGTCTGCTACCAGCAGAGCTGCGTACTGCTTCAATTACTCAAAAACTTTCAAATACAGTCAGTTTTGCTGTGCTTTATAATGTTTATTCAAGGTTTTCAGACTTTGCAGTGGGCTGTGATGCAGGGTGCCCTCTGGTCACACCATTGCAGTAATGACTCTGGCATTTCTGACAGAGACTAATAGCAGAAATTGTTATCAACGTTTTAGGCAAAATACTGCAAGCTAGAAATTGGATTTCCCCCTCCCCCTGCATCCTCCTTCACTCCTTAATGAGCTACTTCTTCAAGATGCCAATGGTAAAGCTGTGAAGTGAGGTGAGCGATTTATTTTCTGGGTTTGAGACCCTTAGACACTGCAATGTACAGTTATTTATTTTAATGCACCATTCATATAAAATTGCATGATGCTTTACCGGTATAGCAGGAAGAACAGTTTCCTTGTACTGGGAACCTGTAAGATGAGATATTGATGAGATGCTAGAGCAAGATGGACTTGAAATGAAAGAGTGTCACAATCCAGGTGTAGGTGAGGGTGGTGGGGTTTTTGCTATACATTACCTTTTTGACTTCAAGAAGTCAGTAGTGGAGAGGGTATTTCTTTCTAGATAGGGCTGTTTGGATTCCTTTGACATCACTGGAGACAGTCTTTGCAATAGAATGATATATCCTGCTCTAGTTCAGATATTTCAAATTGGTGAAACAAATAATACTCTGTTTCCAATTCCCTGTTTCTCTCTTCCAGCTTGTAAAGAAAGCCAAGAATTGCTGGGTCAGACAGAAGTGTTCACGCTGTAGGTGTCTAAAAACAAGCTAAGCCTTCCAACCTTGACTTTATGGATACACAGTCTGCAGTTTTGTCAAGAAATATTTTTTTTTTCACTGATTCTGAATGCTTGTGGAATCAAGGATGGGATTTCTCTGCCTAAACATAACAGCAGCTCACAGAGGTGGTGTCTTTGAGACAGGACTTGTAGACTGAGCCCTTCTAGCACCTGGACTACAGATCTCATGGTACCTAAAGTGGCACAAAAGCAATGGGATACTTCCCAGAGGTGCAGACATCAAAGTGCTGAACTCCTCTTACAATTAGTGGAGAGATGATCAATACAATTAGTGGAAATCAACATGCAATTAATTTTGCCAGATGGAGGTAGCTACTTTAGGATAGGAGGATTTATACTATAACCTCCAGCAACAGCAAGGGGAGCTGAGGGTGACTTCGAATTTGTGCAGGTATTTCATCCTCTGGACCCTACACTTGATGTCTTGTAAGTAGAGACTTGGATCTTTATTCCCTTTTCAGTCAGTAGAGAGAAACAGGTTCTTCTAGGCTCCAACTTCTAGTGAAGTTTTAAGTGCTGAAAGGTGTCTTGTTTGTCCTCCAGCTGCTGTACCAAAAAGGCACAGGTTTTTCCATGATAGATCATGGCATATCTATCAACTATATGTGGATTGTTCATGTTTTTCAAGGACTGTCCACTGGTACACAGGACACTAATTTTCATCCTGGATGACTAGTGTCAGTGTAGGTGTCTCCATCTACACTGTTAGGCACCTTTCAGCTGTTGTAACCTCTAGAGCTGCTTTCCTTCATACCTTCCTCCCTACTTCCCTCCCGTTGCACAGCATTCCAAATTTCTGTCACTGTTTTTCAGGCTGTGGAGATGTAAGTTGTCTCAGATCAGATCGAGACGCTTTTCTCTTTGTGGAAACTCAGGCATGCATCATCTGCAAGAAGCTATTTCATTGCTAGATGGATATTTTAATTAAAAGAGGAATACATTAATATTGTATCAATATATCAATATTTTTATTAATAGCGGAAGGAAAATATAGAAAACAGAAGATTCAAGGGTGTAAGCATGTACCAGTCACCTGTTGTATACTGCCTAGCCTCTGACTATTGAACCTCCCCCATCTGCCCTGTGCCACAGCAGCACCATGGGGTCATCTCAGGTACCCCAGGAGGGCTCATAGAATGCTAGAGGGCTCATACAATGCTAGAGAGATTTACTAGGTGGGTTGGTAGAGGATGAACTTAGCCAGAGGTTATGGAGCATCTGGGAAAGTAGATTTTGGTGTTTAAAAGACTCTTTGAGTCTTCAGGAAAAAGTTACTCCAGTCTGTTGGATACTGCGCATTGGCAGGTGATATCAGGGAAAGAGTATGACAAGATCTTTGTTCTATGTTGCATGTAGTCAAGGATGGAGGCAAATGTGTTCCAGAGCAGGGACAACTCAGACATGGGCTTTCAGCATGCAGGAACAGCAATTATAGGTTGTTGGGGGTTTTTTTTCTTGTTTGTTTGTTGTTTGTTTTTTCCCCACTTCTTTTTTCTTTTAGTGTTTTCCTTATGTTTCTTGAGAAGGCACTGTACTGCTTTCCCCACTGCTGCTTCCAGGGTAACAGAGGGAGAAAAAGGGAGATATGACCTTCCCATGGTGCCTGCATACAGGCCTCTACAAGCAGATCACATAGGGGCAACATCTGTTTTTCCAGGGTGAGGATGTAGTGCCAGCCTACAGGTGGGGGATGCACCTTCTCACCTCAGTGTAGGTGTAACCCAACAGAAACTTGTGCTTGTCAAACCCCCCAAGGTCACCATGTGTGGTTCTACAGGGAAGAAGTAGTGACACAGTTTGAACTTCCCTCTGTGAGGGACCACAAGGTGACAACAGAAAGGAGAAGCATCACATTCACTGGAACAGGGACAACCTGTGTGGGTCTTGGTCACCACTTTGCTCCTTCTGCCTTATGAAGCATCATAATTCTCCTTTAAAAAATTGGGCTCCAGCCCATGCTACAACAGGCACTCAATGGGTTAACATTTTGCCAGCCTTTCTGTTTTGTTCGTCCAGCCCTGGTTTTAATTTTAAGAGAAGTTTACACAAGAAAACCACCACCAGCAACTGAAAGGCTCTGCCTTCACCATGAAAGCATTTTAATTTCTTGATGGAACACCAAAACAATCTCTTCACCTGCAATATCTCATGTAATTGCTGACAGTATTGAGAGGAAAAAACGTTATTTTAACTTATAGCCCTTGCTGCTCAAGAATGTCCAAGGGACCCTAAATGCACTGTTACTATTTTGCAAGAAACTCCATTTGTGCATAGTTTATTTGATTTGATTTATAAAAGGAGACAGCAAGACAGTTGTCACTTCTTCTTCCCTTGCAGGCATTAGGTCTGAGCAGAGACAAGAGGTGAGCCATGCTTGGTGACAGGTTATTGCCAGGCTTGAGATATAGGGCCTTTTTGTTTTATTCTCCATCTAAATTAGTTACTGCAAAGAGATTTCCCTGGTGGAAAATTAGTTTCAATATTTATTTCCAACCTGACACTTTATTATTCTTTTATTGAGTGGAATGTGCACTTGCTCTTTCAGAGCTCGCTATAACCTGCCTCCACTGTTTTGGTTTATAAACTCATGCCAACATCCTGTTAGTTGGCCATGCAGAATGAATAACTGCTTGGGAGCTGACCCCTTGTCCACCCTCAAAAATAAACGTCCAGTTCAACTTAACCCAAGATGGAAATAATTTTATTTCTTTCATAGCGAAAAACCTAAGAGTGTCAGCGGGACCTAACACAATGTTTCTGTGAATTGTCAGAAATATGTCATTCAAAGGGTTTTATTTATAATTTGGTCATTTGTAATAATAGGAGAGCTAGACTGAATTGTCCTTCATAAATTGGGGAAGGGAACAGCTTAGTGGGAACACAGGTTTTGGAGATTACAAAGTCTTTTTCAGGTGTTGTCCACTGCTCTTCCCTGCTTTGGAGGATGTAAGCTTGATAAAGTTCTGTGCCTGTTCCCCGCCCNNNCCCCCCTTTCCTGCTTGCATTTCTCTGCTTTGAATAAAATATTCAAACATGTATTGGACAGGGATTAGAAACACGGTCTTGAGGGCAGTGCCTCCTGAGCACCAAGGGACAGTAAGTTCTCCAGTAGCTCACATCTGGATTTGCCTAGCAGGGACACAAAAGTACTGCTAAAGCATGAGACTTACTTTACGTGCTTGATCAAGGTCCATGGCTCCGGAAAATTGCTTAGCAACCTGTGTAATTTTTACATTTGCTTCCTTTGACCAAATTTAAAGTGAAGCAGTTCACGTGTGGTGTGAATCCAAGAAGAGAAAGCGACACCCTTCCATGTGTTACTTGTCAGCCTTTCCGTAAAAGAGGATGAATGTGAAAATCTCCTCAGCTCAAGGAAATTGAATCCTCGTTTACCACCTCACTGCTGGATTGCAAGGAAACAGTGCCATCATGTTGGCTTTGCGAAGGACTCTAGGGTGAAACTGCATTTCAGCTGAAATGGTTTAGCAACTTCTGTTGTCACAAGCATTATCCGTGTGCACCTCATACCTTGCTTTGTTCCTCTCGGAGCTCTCAGAGGCTCCCGAGGAGAATGCTTCTCTCCTGATGAAATGAACACTGGACTGCAGGAAACCTGTTGTCTAGTTCTGTTGCTGTCCAGTTTTGGGCAAATCATTTCATATTTACATGTTTGGTTTCCCCACATTTCAATAGCTGCAGCATTAAAGTCTTCATACAATACTTGAAATCTAAGTAAAAAAAGTAAGACTAATAATTTGACAGTGCTACAGCCTCATTGCTAGGACTCAAGTTTTTTAAATGTCAGATGGTAAGACAAAAGCCCTCCACCTTCACAATATGGTTTCAGCAATTCCTTTGGATTTCAGTAATTCAGCTGTCGCTGGGATCCCCATTATCAAAATATGTGGTGAACAGTTAAAAGTCACCCCTCAGATATGATGAAGAATGATCATAATTTTTGAGGTACTTTCCCTCAAAATGCATCAAAATGTTAACCAAAGGTGTACTGAGTAGCAAATAGATATCAGGCATTTATAGGATTATAGTAGAAACGATTTAGCGAGAGAATGCTTATAATAGAGCTTTCTCAAAAAATAACTATTTGCAGGACAATGTCACATTACAGAGCACATCAGAGACGCCTTTACATTAAGTATGTCATCTATTTTCATAATGGAAATATAAGAGTTTCTGCGGATGTTTTGGAGACTGAAATATGTTTTCCTCCTCCCTGAGTTGATTATATTTTCTCACTTTGGCATCTTATTTGTATGGTTTCTTATGCAATTTTATTGTGATGCAAAAATAAAAATGTGGCCTACAGGATAACTTAGAATTGTGTTCCCTACAGTGTATCAGTCAGACAATAAAATAGCCATCACTATAAAAGTGTGTTTACAAAAGCTATTATTTGGAAATAGAAAGTTGTTTTTTTTTTCTGGCTTTACGTTCAAATGAATGTATAGGGACAACTTTTCAGATGCTATAAGCTGGTTGCAGGGTGGCTCTATCAGTTTTCCCGGGCTGGAGATCTGTACAGGAGGCCTCCTTTCCATTCTGCTGCTTGTTCTGAGGGCAACTAAAAATGCACCTCTGTTGCATGTGTTGGGGTTTTTTTGGTTGGCTGTTTCATGTGCATATGTGAGGGTTCATCTTTCACAGTGTCTACCCCACTGGTCCTTCTTATCCTCTGACCAACTGCATTGACCATCTCATGGTCTTAACGATGTGCACGTCTGGATTTAGGCAATCGTTTCTGAAAGTAATAGTAATTTGGGTTTCAGTATCCTCTTCTGACAACGATGAAAAGATCTACAAAGAGGTCAGTGGGAGAGTTAATATTGGATTAGAAGCAGTTCCAAGATTGCTTTCACAGTATTAATACATTGATCTACTGGAGGCTTAGGAAGAGAATGAAAGCAGCATGATTTCCTTCTTACAAATTGGTTATGTCTATACAGACAGTAGAGAGGAAAACGCAGGTGGATCAAAGCGCAATTTTGACAGCAGACTTGCTAAACAAGTTATTTTAGCAACTTTTATTGAGGCAGAAGAAAGAAAGGCTTGCCTGAAGGCCCTATTGCGTGAAGAAGGCCTTGCAGAACTTTACAGATCAAGAGGAACTGGTTTGAGAAGAGGTTGTTTGGAGACAATAACCCCGTTCTAATCACCTGATGGTGAAATAGAAAGGGATTATATCATAGTAGAGCCAAGAACTGAAATAGAACATGAACGTACAGATGAAGTACCACCTACCTCTGAGCTTGCCATTATAGTCAATGGAGGAAAACAAATAGTTCTCAGGTACAACTTGTTTTGATTCGTTAGTTTAGGATGAAATGAGGTGTGTACAACATCTGTTTGCCTCCACTGACTCAGGGAAGAGGATAGGTGACTAGTCCAGATGGGTACATCTCCATTATTGTTCTCTCAGTGGAAATAAAGCTAGTCAGGATTTCAGAAATGCCTGACAATGACCATTCTCAATGAGACAAAAATCTAATTTCCATGTTACCCTGGTAAAAATAAAGAGAGAAGTGGTCAGTCAAGCTCAGTTGCCTTAGCAGCAAGGTGTAGAAGTTGGATGCCTCAAGGGAAATGGGGTGGGCTCAGCCTGAATTCCTACACACAAGGCTCTTTTCAGCTGTTCAAGCATTGCTGCTGGGTGCCAGGTGAGATGCTGTAGGATGTGAGCATGGGCAAGCCAGGCATGATCTGATCTAGAAGGGTCCTGTTCACTTCAAAACAGCAACCAGAGACTTGGCAGGAGATTCTTATTGGGCTCAAGTAGCTATAAGTAGCAATGTTGATAGTCTCTATCCATGGGCAGAGTATTTACGGTCCTGCCATAACCAGAGGAACTCCATCATTATGGTCCATGGAGTCCTAAAAATTACTTATCTCACCAAACAAAGGTGTTAACTTTGCAGCTGCTATTCTCCTACTGACTCTGCTGAGTGTAATAAGAATTTATACATTCAGCTCACGTAGCTTTATCTGCATCATGGTGCCTTCATCCTGCCCTTACATCTCACAGGGCAAATGTGATTGCTGGGACAGTAACTCATGCAATCTTCACAGCTTCAGGAAAGTGTTGGGAGTTGGGTAGGACTCAGGCAAATACAGCAGAAGTCAACACAGTGTTTTTTTATGTCACTCAAAGATGTTCTTTTGCTTACCAAGAAACTTCATGGGCTTGTGACATTTATGGTGACTTTGAGGACTCCACAGAGAAGCTGCAGATACCCTGCAGTGTGAGATCTGGGCAGATGATCATCCCAACCTGTTTTGTTTGTAGACATCTGTAGTCTATCCCAATTCATTTTGTCAAGGTTACGTGTGGTTGTTTTAAATCATATCGCATAGTAATCTTCATTATGACCACAGCTCAAATAAATCCATGTAATTCAATTTTCTGCTAGTAATTATCTGCTCATCTGATTCAGATTGTGTATATCAGAGTAATTGCACTAATGTCATCAAAGTTACACAAGCCTAATCAGAGAGTCTCTTGATCTGAGATAATCCACAGAAGATGTATTTCTTGACCTCTTTTACTCAGTTCACCCTTACACAAAATGGAGATGATGGATCAACTCTACTGAGTTGAATGCAAGCAAACTGACCTTAAAAGTCATTTCCTTCCTAACTCATGATCTTGTTGAAGGTTTTAGTCAGGAGAAATTTATGTCTTCAGTGAGAAATATGACTGCAGGGCTCAAGCAACACTTTGTCCAGAGAGAGGAGCTGGAGGCAAGAGGTGGGGATGGCAGAAGGAAAGAGGATCAATTATGCTAGACACTGGGCAATGACGTGGGTGTTTCCAGGAAGACTTTCATGGTTTCCACCAATGATTCAAGTCTGTTGCCTGAATAAAGGTATGTCATGTCACTTGAGAGGCCTCAGGATACCTTGCCCAGGACTCCAGCTGCTGTTATAGAAGAGCTGAGATAGACAGCTCCCAGCCCCATTTATCCGTCTCTGATAACCAGAGGCTTGGCCAACTATGTCTGCACAAGTGAATCAAACCTCTAGTGTCTGGAAAAATCTAATGCTTCTTGGAATAACAATACACAGATATTAGGAGAATCTTCTTAACAGATATAAGGCATAGTTGCATTTAGCCAACTATGATTTGCAGAAAACTTCATCCAAGATATCACCTCTTTGAGGCAGGTATTTATTTTTGCTAATTTTCATGCAACATAACTATTTACCTCAGGTCCTTCTAATATGCCAGTAACTGCTGTGGGTTCAGGCCAACAACTCTTCTTTTGTCAAGCATCATACAGGTTGGAAAAGAGATGCTTCATCAAGGTATTGGCCAGTAAGTATGCTTCAAAACTGTAAATGAACAGAAAAGGACTTCACAATGTGGGCTACTACAGACACTGCTGTGCTGCTTTCATTGGTTTTAATTTTATCTTCATGGCTTGTATAAGAAAAAAACTTGGAAATCCGTATTTCTCAGAAAACTTAGCTATTAACTTGCAAAGCCATTTATTTTATTAGCTATCTATAGATCTACAACTGGAGAATTGGTGTAATCACAGAAAATCTTAAGTAATGACAAATACATAGGCTCGTGTTTGCCTGCTTTCAACCGTCCAGGTTCTTAAGCATACAAGAGTTCCACTTCATAAGCTGTTAGTAATTCTGTCAGTACAGATGCAAGCATCAGTTGTGTAAGAGTAAGCATCAGAGTACGCAAAGAGAAAAGCAGTAAAGTAACTCACCCCTTTCCTATGTTACTTTTCCTCTTCCAGACTGAAGCCTTCAAGGCAGCAACCTGCAGTTGCATTAGCAGATGGTGACTTGATTTTCTGTGAAGTCCATTGTTTTTCAGTGGCTACAGATGGTATAGATTTGAATTAATCTAATCAGATATACAAGCCACGTGTGTTAGATGAATTCCACCTATACATGGTACTGCTTACCATTTGATCTCTTAACCCTCAGGTACCATTTAGGACAATGGAGACAGATAAACATTTTTAGAATAGAATTCACGTGACCAATTTTAGACAAGCATTTTGCAATGAGACGAATCATGTTCTAAAAGTGTTTTGTTTCTTTTCCTCTGCTGACTATAAGAACAGTCTAGACAAGTACTTTGGTTGCAGATAGTGGAAGCATCTTAAATGGGACAAAGGTGTTCACTCTAGGCTTGGCTGCATATTCAATCCAACCTGCAAACCCCTCCAGTTCAACAAACAGATGTTTAACTCATTTAAAAAGTGTCACAAAGGTTTAAATAAATACTGAAAGGTTTTCAAAGATAAGGGTTTGAGAATACACAGTGGTGAAATACTTGGGGTTTTTTACTTTATAAAGTGCTTGAACTTACATTGCTAATATTTTAGCATCAATAATTGGTATCTGTCTGCAAGATGAGATATAGTTTAGCACAGTTTATTGAGCTGGCACAGTAATAACACTGAGAAAAAGAACATATGCCTAAAGGTAAATATATATATGTATACACATATATATTTATAAATGATGCAATCTTGTTTTATCTATAGTGTAATCATAGCATTTAATTCAAAGATTAGTACCAAATGAAAATCTTTTCCCAGTGAGTTAAACTAACACTGCATAATTTAATTAACCAGTAGATATACATACAGAGGAGTGTAGTCTCGGACTGTGGAATTTTTGATACTAGCAGAAATACACTGTGGATTTTTCGATGTGGTATTTGCTGACATTTTTCTTAATAAGCTTATTGAGTGAAGCTTATTGAAACATATGATCTCCAGAGACTTTCCCATTTAGTTTTACTGTGGATTTGGATTTTTCCATTTAAGGCTATTTGAAATCCCAAATGGTCTTCATCAAAGCAACTTCCACTCAGAAGTTAGCTGCTGCAGCTTCCTGAGCTCCCTTAGAAATCATCTTATCCAAATCATGGCATTAAGTGGGGCAACAGTATTTAATTTCAGGCAGACGGCAAATTGACTGTTACACATCTTTGGTGGTACAAAGTTTGCTGCTGGTTTCTAATTTTAAAGGTCTTTTGGAGGATTCACAAAGCCCTCGAGACGTCTGTGAATGAACTCAATATTGTTTTCTTCTAACTAACTGAAGTGCCTGAGAGATTAAGCATAGAGGGAAACCTTGCGTTAGAATAGATTGACAAGATAGATGATACATGAAAAATTCATCAACAAAGACAATCTCAAACAGCAGAAATCTCTACTGCAAACCACACTTTCATGTCTTTAAATCTAAATTTGATAGACCAATCTCACATCACTCTTTTTCCCAACAAAGCAGTATATTCGCTTCATTGGACAGAAGAATTGAGAAATTGTATTTCCAAGAAGCATGCAGTTAGATGCTAAGGTGCAAAAATGATAAGCCAAATTCCTGAGGTCAAGTCACAGGTAGGCTAGGAGCATTTCTCTTTGATTTTAGAGCAGGCCAGGTTTTAAAACGAAGGTACTCCTTTCCTATTGCTTCTACTGTTTCCTGTAGGAAAATACTAAGCATGATTTTGCATTGGCAAATCAATTCCATTTTACTCCAGAGAAGTTTTCTGCTCCACTAAGACCATCATAAGAAAGGATTTGTCTTGAATGTCTATTCATCTCTAAAGTGCTCCAAGACACTCTTCATTTGATACAACTAGGCATGGAAGAAGAGCTGCAGGTCATGGCCATAGATAGACAGCACCACAAACACAATGCAAGTTGATCCTGGAGTTCAAGAAGACCAACCAAGTAGTGCAGTCAATATAGGACTGGAAGTGTTGTCCACTCTTTAAAAGCCTACACCACTGCTTCTCACTTCTCAGACCAGCCAGAAGACATATCTTCAGCTATTCCTGTAGTTCAGACAGTTCTTTTGACAAGAAAAGAGGTTTTCTAACTATATGGGAAAGAGGAAATCAGAAGCTGAATGTCATGCTTGGTCATCCTCCTGTCTAAAACCCTTTCGCCTCCTTCAATATGGGAAAGTCTAAGGGATGGTAAATCCACCTACTCACCCCTTCAACAAAAGAATTCATTCCCCGTCTTAAAAAAGAGCTACAACTTGTCTTCCCCCTCCCACCAAAAATACTTACCCATCTCTCTAAGAGGAATGACAAATGCCCACAAAGGAGGAAGGTGAAATGTACCCTGGCTGCCAACTAACCACCCTGTAGATCATACTAACCAAAGGCTTCACGTCTCCTGAAGATAAGGCAGCACATCGCTCAGGGCTAGGAGACCGTTTTGCTGCAGGACGCTGAGGGCTCAGCCAAGCGTACGCATGATTCACGTTTACTTTGCCAGCACATAATGTATCGTAATCATATGGAATCAGCGTGCAGCGGTACTTGAGACACATTTGTCCAGCTAATAGTTTGACTTCATCCCAAATGTCTCATCGGGTCGCTGACCTATTAATTGTAGGCAGAGCGCAGCGGGATAATATACGGTCGATAGACTCCCGAGTCAGACTGCCTTCTTAACAGTTACCAGGCAACCTCCTCCAGCTCCGAGCAGCGCTGCTAATACTTTTCCTCTCTTCCCGCTGCAAACTTAGCGGCGGAGAGCATGTGCTCACGAGAGCATCGGAGGGTAAGAGACAAGGCAGAGCGTATTTAAGTTAGATGGCTTTTTGCAAACGTTAAGAGATGCACTCCTGTAATAAACAGCTATGCCAGAGCTAATACTCAATAAACAGTGTGCTTTATAAGCAATTAGGGACTCACATTGTGGAACAGCCATTTCAGTGGAACGTACACTACTACCCTAACAATGCTTAGCAAGATAAGTGGCTTGTTAAAAAAGCATCATAATTCTCCTTTAAAAAATCAATTAACAGTTTGGTGCATGGTTTTTTTTTCTTTCTTTCTTTTTTTTTTTTTTTCTACGGACTGCTGGGTGCCTTATTCAAATGAGGATGAACCCAGGAAACTGCTTCTCGTGTTCTATTCATTGACTGCTGTTTAACCCCCAAAAGTGCAAACCTGCAAAATAAATAAACAAAATTAGATAACCGTACTCAAGTTCAGCTGTTTTTCAGCCCAAAAGGCAGCTGAAGATGCTCAGATGACTCAGATAAACACATTTTCTCTGGGCAAAAGAGAAGCCAGAGCACATTATAAAAACATTTCCTTTGTGTTTCTTGGTAATTTTTTTAAATTAAATTCATTAGTAATCTCTTCCCCCAGTCGTGCTGGACTAGGTAGCAGAGATTTAGTTTTGAGAGGTTTGATTGTAATTTCTACACAAACAGGCAGTATATGGCATTTTTCCTGAACATACAGAATATGTCTTCCTTCTTTTTTAAAGAAGCCTGTTTTATGGGATCCCTGGGAAAGAACAGTCTACCAGGGCACCAAGCACAGAAAAGAGGGTGGGAAAGTCAGGGGAGAGGAACATCCTGGCTGTGTCTCCCTTCCGTCACCAGCAGGCTGAGCACTGAAGGACTAGATGTTCTCTTCTCTTCACTTAAAAAGCCAGAGATGTTTTTAGCCACTCCCGCTTGTGAAGGTAAAAAGCTGGAGCCCTTTTCTAAGTGAAATTCTCTCTAAACATTCACAGGATTATTTTTCTTAGCCCAATCTGATGCAGTCCTCGTTTCTCCCTGAGCAGCGATGTGCTCTCCCTGCCATCGATTTCCTATCAGCCCTTTGTAAATGCCTTCTTTCTTCCCTCCCTGATTAATTATTAAACTATTAAATCAAATGCTGCGTGGAGGAATTTGTAAATCAAAACACAACCTCCACCTGCCTCTCCTCAAACACCGAGCTGTGGGAGCTGCAGGCTTTGTTGGAGGAAAGTCAAACACAGATTCCCCTTCATACCAGCAAGTCCACTCAGTCAACAAGTACAAGAAGTGGAAGCAGATTTTGGAAGAGGGTAAAGAAACATTACCGGACTTTGGTGCAAGAATTTCTGTTCATAATTATAGCCCAGACCAAGTAGGCACTGGGGTTGACTTGAGTAACTGATCCGGTTCACATGCACTTTTCAAACGTGAATAATCACAAGGGAGTTCGTACAGACTTTGTAATTCTGTGCTGGTCTCACGGGTGAATGTACGCTCAGGCTGCAGGGCCTATTGTGCTGCTGTAGTCAGGACACAAAAATACAAAGCGAAGGATTTCAGAGTCAGCCTTCAGTAGGGATCGTGGTGTAACACAGGCTGTTAGGAGAAGTTTCCAGGTGTCATGGTTGGATTAAACTAGCTAGAAAATGCTTTTGCCTCATCTACCATGGAAAGCTTTATGCTTCTGGGAAATAGATGAAAAAAAAAAAAAAAAAAAAAAAGGAAAAAAAGAAGTACTTTGGCTGCCTAAAAATCAAACTGTTTAATTCCCCCCATTGCCAGGGCTGCAGAGCCAGCTGGCTTTTCCCTGCCTTCCTCTCCATCCCCTGGCCTGCCCCAGAGCAAGAGAAACGTGGCTGGCTGCAGTGCTTTTGCTTGTATAAAGCCACTTCTCCCTAACTCCGCTTTTAATCTCTGCACTGTAAACTCTGAGAGCAACTGAACAGACTGAAAACTGGGGGGTGGTGTGATCCAAACGCAGTGCCGCAGCTGCTCCAGCTAGAGGCATGTGCATCTTGAGAGCCTGAGTACGTGTCAAAGGATATACTTTTCCAATCTAGAAAACACCTCTTGTTCGTCTAAAGGATTTTTTTTTCTTCCAGATAAAGGGCTACTTCCACTTAAAAAACAGAAGGAGTGACACTGCTGAAGATAAAAGTGTTCATATACAACCAAACCCATGCATAAATATCAACCCAGTAGCCAATATAAAAGTCAGTAGAGAAATCTCACTCTTACATTGATGTATATAACAACAAAAGATTTGAAGATACAACCCCTCCTCCAAAAGCAAATTTCTCTCTTTCTCCTGATTATTTTTTCCTCCTTTGCTTTTTTTTCTTCATTATTATTATTATTATTATTTAGATCCCCTCTGAATGGGCTTATTGCCACCCACAGGATTTCTTAGGTGAAGTGACCCTGAACACTCCAGGCACCAAAAATGGACTAAATATGTCCAGACCACTACGATACCAAACTGAAGAGAGCCGACTTCTTGCTGTCTGCTGCCTGGCTCCTCTGTGCTATGAATCTTTCATTGGTGCTTTTGTTTCATCCAAGGAAGAGAGACAGAGAAAGAGAGAAATGTCATAAAAGCATTATAAAATGAACAGATGTAATACTTCTTCGAATATTCTCATTAAAAAAAATCAGCATGCATATTTTATCTGTTTTAGAGAGCCTAAATGAAGTTTCAGGATCACCGCACTGTTATTTCTGGCAGGACAGATCTTGCTTAAGAGGAATAAAAAGGCTGTTTGGGACTTAGTGAGTGAAAAGGAAAGATTCTCTTTAGCTTCAGAGAGCTTTGCAGCATGCTTTCTCCTTGTTGCCAAGGTAGCAAAACAGGAATAAGGCAAGTTATTGTCTATAAACAGTTTTACACTGATTGCCTAAGAAAAAAATTGCATTTAAGTAATGAAAGTAAAACGTTTTTAGAATTTTGCTTCTTTTCTAACTGTGACAAGAATTTAGCTTTCAGGTCTCATAACTTCTTACCAAGTCCTTTCCAAGTCCTAATGCCTTTTTAGCCCTGGTTTGTTAAAGAAAAGCACGAGACTCAATCCTTGCCTATTTTCCTCTCCATGGACCTGTTGAATTTAGAGCAGCTGAATTCAGCAAGGTTTGAGGGTGGGAATGTTGTCCCTGGTCTCCAGATCACTGCTATCCTTGGTCTATCGTCACTGGAGGGCCTTGCAGGGCTGTGGCTAGCTGTCACTCAGGTGTTTCTCAGGGACATGTCTTACCAACACTGAAGAGATCCCATCTTTTTCAAGGCCAGACTCTTAGAAGTTAATTTTATTATGATTTTTTTTTTCTGTGGCTATGAATAGAATGGAATAGTTTTTCGCCTTGCTTTGCCTTGCCTTTTCCTGTACTTTTAAAGCTGTGTAAACATTCAAGTTCTCAGATCATGCAAAAGGAAAGCCCTGCTGGTTTATTTCCTCTAGACACGAGAGGAGAGAAGTATTTTTTCCAGTTTTAGCTCTCATGTGGCCTGTTTTGCCCCTACTGATGAACTTCTCCTGGCCTTCTGCACCCTCATTTTTTCTTCAAGATGACTTCCCAGACATGTACTGCTGATGGATCTCTCCTCTCACCATCAAGATGTGAGCATCTCTCATCTACAGCTCTCAGTCAATGACATCATCACCCAAGGCATTCACAATTCAGCCTGGAAATCGCTTCTTGGCTTCAGGTTTCCTGACTCCCTAGAGCATGGGAGGAAGCGTTGACACTGAAGAGCACCCAAAAATGTGTAAACTTGCCTATATAAGGCCTCACTGGAAATTTTCTTCTTAAATAACTCTTTGTGTATCAGAGGGTCAAGTGCATTGATGCCTTCTCTATGTGTGTCTGTCATATAGGACCTGTGAGTCATGGCTGTATACACAAGATAAGAGTTGATTAACTCTAGATGGTTAATGGAGAAGAATAGGCATTTGCAGGGCAAGGTGCACCTGACTTCTTTAAACTATTTACTTAAAGATTAATTTTACCCTGAAAAAGCAGCATTGGTGAGCTCCAGTTAAGGTAATGGATACCAGATCCTTACCGAATGAGCCCCCCCCCCCAAATGCTCATAATGACAATGAACTGATGCGTAATCATGGAAATAAGACCAAAAAAAAATATGGTGAAGTAGACATAAAGGTGTCACCTGGATGTCTTAGGTTATGAGATCTATTCCTAGAACAGTTTGTTGATACTTTTCTGAGGATAAGAGTTTTTATATCTTATGGACATCCTGTTCTGCCAGAAGAGAGAGGTTGTGACACTCTTATGAATGACAATCTGCTGCTCACATTAACTTTGTAAAAAGACTGCCTTCATTTTAACAATGAAGGTTGCTCATTCCGATGTGAATATGATCAGCTGGAGACGAATCTAGTAAAACCCAGAAGTATTAACATTGATCAGTCATTCAGACTGATCTCAGTCCAGTTTGATGGCCCACCTTAGAAATTCAAACTAAACAGACAAAGCCAAAAGTGTAAAGCCAGGGTTCAAAATTATCGGCTAGTCAGAGTGAGCATCCTTTGGAAGCAATCAACTCTGGATTCATTCCAGATAACCCTGTAGCATTTAACAGAGGCACAGCTAATTATCCCAGGCACCCTGACAAGCTGGAGCTTGCCACCTCTAAGGCTCTTCGTTGAATCCAAAAGACTGCTAAGAAAAGCTACCCTATAGTCAATAGATGAAATTTGCTCCCTAGGGTCTTTACCATTAATGTAAAGTACCTATAGGGTCTCAAAACGGAAGAAGGGTTTGAAAACCCTACTCTGAAATGACCAAAGAGTAACACAGTCTCTTGGGTTTGATATGGACCTCAGGGGATTAAGCTGTGGTCCTCAGAGGCTCCCCTTCCCTCTGGTGACTCCAGGGAGGCAGATGATGACTGTTTTTAACGTAACAAGTCCGTTAACTGTCCAAATACTACAATTTAAATGTATCTGGACCCTCATAAACATTCAAGTTGTTTTTCAAATTGCTAATTACCAGGGAGGATGACAGCAAAAGCTCTCTGTTCTGCGTGTCTGACATTACGTTGGCAACTCCCAGGGGTATATTGCAGTGCCATAGTATTCTGTGAGGGGCTTTTATCGTAAGCCTCCAATTGCTGCAAACATATCAGAGTTGCCTTGTTTCCTTCTCTTTTTTTTTCTTCTTCTGTCTTCCCTGACTTCCTTCTTTTTCTAGGAAAAAAGCTGGAAAACGGGAACCTAGGGCATCTTGCTGCCAGGAGACAAGAATAAAATCTTGCATTTCGCTATTTTTAAATCACATAATTTTACACAATTTTATTCCAGGAACTCACTGATGGTTTTACGCTTTTAGTCCTGTTATAGAATCATAGAATAATTAGAGTTGGAAGGGACATTAAAGACCATCTAATTCCAACTTCCCTGCCATGGGCAGGAGCACCTCCCACTAGACCAGATTGTTCAACCTAGACTGGACCCCTAGACATGTGACCTGAAACTTGGGTGCAAGCTCATGTTATCTCTAACCTGTTTTTGTAACATGTTGCACGGAAAATATACTGTTTTGTTAGGTGGCTAAGAAGTAGGCAAATAGGATCACATCTTATTCATTCTGTGAACAATCACCGCAACAGTAAAACACAGCAAATCTTGCTTTGTAATGCGGGCTGATAAAAAGCTCTGCCATGTGCCTCCCATTTTAAGCCAGCAATATATATAGCACCCGCTCATGAAGTCTGTTATGATACCTGAAAAGCCTATGCTAAGCAAAGCTGAAATGAATGATAAACAAAACAGAGCCCATTTTTCTCCCGTAGTGTTTAAGTGTATGGGGGCTGTCAAGGCAAGACGCACATTAGTACTTAACTGAGAATGACTTCAGAGAGCAACTCATAAACTTCCATTAATAACTCCCTGACAGCCTGGCAGTGCCTGTCTTGGCATTTATCTAACAGCAGGCCACTATTATAATGTGACAAGTTTCCCTTCTTCAGAGACCTCTAAAATACCTGTAGGATCTGGAAACATTTGAGTGTACCAATTCTCCCTTCTCCACTCTCATTAGATTTATTATCATATATAATCCAGCATGAATACTGCCTTATTTAGCACGACAACTATAACTGCATATATGTTAGCTCAACCCAGTGTTGGCTCCAGTGTGAAATTATTCCTTTCCTGGCTGAAAATGAATGACAGAGACTAGATAATATCTCATGTTGGGATCCACATTTTAGGTACAGTGTGCACAAAAGATGCACAAGATGTTGCTAGCTCAGACCATTTTTTTCTTCTGAGGCTATTCCAGCAACTCTCAAGCTTTCCCAGTGGGCTGGAAGCAGCTGCATGTTCTCAGGCACAAAAAAACAGCAGGAGGAGCTTTGAAAGTCTCCTGCAAGGACACACCTTAAGCTCCAAAGCCTGTTGATTTTTGAACAGTGCAGATATAAAACAGCTTCCACCACATGGCCCAGGGACAATGGTCTGTTTCTTGGAGAAATCCCAAACACGATATAGTGAAGCCTATGTAATCCTGGCAATCACTTACCTCCCTGAGGACAAAGACCCCATCTGCAAAATACACGCAAGAAACGTACCAGCTTTGCAAAGCTTGAATTCAGCTCATGGCTGCAACTCTTCTAATAATGACATATGACAGCTCTGTAAAAATGTTTTTAGTTGCCAAGGCAAGCGCTGGAAAAGGAAGGCCAGAATATGTTTGTGAATACAAGTTGAATTATCTCCTCTTCCCCTGTGCAGGTGGAAAACATCTGGGGGCAAAGGGGATTTGTCTTGAGCATGAACATCTTGGGCTTGAATATCTCCTGGAATGGTGCGAATCCAGAAGACTAGAGGAGAGTGAAAAGTGCCTGGCTGTTAAAGAGAAACAGGGGGAGAAGTAAGGAAATACTGATAATGCAATTCGTCTCCAACTTCCTTCCCAAAGCAGAACAAGTAAACAGTTATGAAGTATGGGGTGAACAAGCTGAGACTATATGTGCTCTTGCTGTTTCAAAGAAAATGGTCGTGTCAGCTGGAGCATAGCCTGCAAGACAATGGAACTCATTCTCTTGCCTGTCCCAGGTGGCACCCCATGTCTGGTTTTGATATCACCCTTCAAGAAAGATTGTTGGGCCAATAGGAACATTTCCAGGGGAAAGTAGTGATAATGATCATCAGAGTGACGTACACAGCTTGGAAGAACTAGTGAAAGAACTGGAGTCGCTTGGGCAAAGGAGAAAAGATTTAAAGGGTAGACTTTAACAAGGATGTCACAAAAGAATGAGTAAGCTTTTCTGTGTGCCCAAGAAATTATGGACTTCAATTTCATCAAGAAATAGTAAGGTTTTTTGATTCTTCCACCATTAGATCAAACACAGGGGTGGGGGAGAGTTTCAGAATACGTCCCATCCCGGTGCCTTTTAGCAGAGCTGAAGACTGGAATACAGGAGCTGATGGCTACTAGATATATCAATGCAACATCTCCTGCCACAGCCACAAAACCCCTTCAATTTGCCTATGAGAACATCCAAGCATCTAAGAAAGTTGCTGGCCTCCAAGCAGACTTGCCCCAAAGCAGACAAGACACACATATAGCACGCATATTAGACAACGAAGTAGCAGCTGGCTGCCCCTCCTCTCTCAGGTTTTCTCCAGTCTTCCTCAACAACACGTATCTTTTTTCTTCCTTTGAATCTCCCTCAGTTGGGTCTTGAGTGCCACAGTGCCATACATCACCATAAAGTCCTCTAAAACTCAGACATCTGCAAGAATTTGGCCTCCAATCTGACATGGCTACTTACACCTCCAAACATATTTCCCAAGAGAGTTTTACTAAAGCTTGGAAAGGAATTTGGGCTCCTCATCCTACCATATACAAAGTAGTAATAAATTTCCATTGCTCCCAGGGAAGTGAAAATACAGAATAACATCAGTTAGATCCATAGCTATATTTACAGCCCTTTGAGGGGGAAGGGGCACTAGATCCCAGAGATTTACCTTCAGGAGAAGTTCTGCCTGTATCAGGATTTGAGACAGCCTTTGATGTTAGTGAAATAAAAGAGAGAAATATTTCCCTCAGGGAGTAAGAAAAAAACTACCCAAAATCTTCAGTCTGACTTTCTTTTGTATCACTGCTCCAGCTACTGTCTCCAGAATTCATTACAATAAGCAAATGCTCATACATCATTGGTTTAATATGACAACTATGATGCTTAATAAGGCTGGAAAAAACATCACTGTGACTCTATTAGAGCCTCCTAAACAATCAGTTATTGCTGAGAAGGTTACACCAGTTTTTATAGCTCAGGAGCTGATTTGCAATTTGTATTCATCTTTCATTTTAACTAGACCAATTGTGTGTTCTATCTGCATTATCAGCTCCATAAAAATTCATTCCCATCCATAAAAATATAAGATTTCTAATAATGCCTCTCCTGCTTTGTATGGGCGTATTTGTGGTTTTATTTAGAACTGAAAGGCAGTAACTGGATTGTCTTTCCGTCCAGTCTCACTGCAGGACCCAATCCATCTACTCTAATGTCATCCAGTCAGATTTAAACTGAATTGTTTTTATGATGAGATGAGAGAAATTTGTCTTCACACAATTTATGAATTCTGAGTAACTGTGAAATTATTCCATATCAAATGCCTCGCTCTACAGAGTGATTCTGGGCAGACTGGGCTCCTGACAGCTATGACCCACGCAGTCTGAAAGATGGTAAAGAACCAAAACAATTAACATAATGTTTGTAACCTGGCTGAGCCATAGAGATGCTGCAGAGAGAGACATCTGAGCTGGAGATAGTGGTTTAACCAAAGTCTGTCTCCAAAGACCTGGAGCGTGGGAACTCTTAGTGATGGGGGCAAAACAGACAGTGTAGAAAATTTAAAATGATTAAGAAGTTGTGGATAAGTGGAGAGACAAATGTATTTAAGCAATGACTGTACCTTAGGTGTCAAGACCAGCCCCAGGAGGTTCAGGCACTTCTGTGATGTCTACAATTATCGGGTGAATCTGTGCCTATAAGTGCACTGGGAGACCAGATCCAGCTTTGAATTGTCAAGGGAAGAACAGGAGAATACTGACCTGCCATGGGGAGGTACAAACACATCAGCCAGCTGAATGTCCACAATAATGGGCATCACTGGGACCTAATAATTTCTCATCATCGCTTGTCTTGATTGACGTTAACTAAGCAAAGAGCTGTCACACTGTCACAGCACCTCCCAGATGCTTGCTGTCTCCTTCTCAGCACAGGTCATTCTCCCATAACAGAGACAGCTGGAGGAAACATACGTTCGTGTCCCAGCAGTGTTTGTTCACAGCCTAGTGTCCTGAGAGAAGCTCACCTTCATGAGAAGTTTGAGATGATGCACGAAATGGAGGTGGGGCTGGTGTTTGGTTGTACCAGCTGAGCTGGAGGCGGTGACCATCAGCAAAGGGTGGGACAGACAGGTGACATCACCTAAAAGTGGTAGAGGAAGACTGGTAAAAATCCCTAGTATAGTAGGGAATGGGCATCCAGCTACCTAAGCATGAACTTGTGTAATCCCTCTCTTCTCCTCTCCCTCCCTCCATCTATTTCTTCCTTTCCTCTCCACCTCCTTCTCTCTCTTCTTTCATCTTCCTTACTTCTGTACCTTATTGAAATATCTGTGCCATGGATGGGTTTTCTTTCCTGATTCTTGCATATAGCAATACTGGTCAGATTATACACAAGTAGTTAAAAAAAAAAAAAAAACAACAACAACAACAATAAANATGCTACCTACAACGCATAAGCAACAAACTCTTATGTTGTGTCTACTTCCACCTACCCAGAACTACTCAGTAGTTCTTTCCGATTTTGCTGTGAGATACCGCAGCAGTTGTGAGGACTAACTTGGGTGTTTGTCAACTAAGGCATGAAATTTAGGCACTAGTGGCTTCTACAGGGCTGGAAATAAATGTCGGCAATAAATGATGATGATGATGATGACAATAATAATAATAATAATAGTTGTTATTATTATTATTAATATTGTTGTTGTTGTTATTGTTACTACTACTACTCTACTATTGATGTTATTAATAATGCCATGACCATGCAGTACATTAAACTACAAAGAGCTGTGGATGATGAGGACAGAATACTTACCTGATGTTTCCAGTACTGTTAAATGCTGAATTTGACACCAGAGGTAACAGCCTTCTCCGTGCTGGGTAAAAACATGTACCAAATGGATGAAGATCTATGATTTCCAGCTGTGTGAAGCAACATTTCAGAACAAATAGTGAAAACTACTGAAAAATGCCTTTGGCTGGGAGCAGCTGAGATGTGGTTTTGTCCAGCTCCCATTGTGAGGATGGTGTCCTTTCCTTTTCTCCACTCCCTTTCCTCCCCCATAATCCGATTCTTAGTTTGAAAAAAAGATATTGAGAAATAAGCATGGGAAGGAGCTGGAGGTGTGTCATGAGGAGGAAGGATATTCAGCATTTTTGTCTCAGCCTCAGCTGGAGAAATGATGTTAACACATCTGGAATAGCAGAAAGAAAATCAGTATTAGTAGGGAGTCTTCACTGGTTAAGAAATAAGAAGCAGCTCCAGAGAAGATATATGAAGCAATAAGAGATGATTTACTTCCCCAGCATTTATTGTTTGAATATGTACATACACCCCATCGATTTTCATTTGCCCCAGCATGCGTGGTAGTCCTCCCCGTCGGAGGATGACATTGCTGCATTTGTCGTCATTCCCTCCAATATATCATGAGGAATAGCTGCTCGAAGTGCAGTGCCTGGTCTGGGGTGGGGCGGATGGTGAAAAGCAATCCACTCCCAATGCTAGCCTTGATAATGAGAGCTCTCCATCACACTGCCATCCCACAGTGTGGGGTACAAGGCTTGCATGGCTCGCAGGAGCTCGTTGGGAGTGGTCTTGCGACCATCATCTTAAAGCCAGATAAAATAAACACTTCACAAATAACTCTTTTCACCTTGTGTTCTCTCGTATCACGGCATTTCCAATGAGCAGCCTTACTTCTGAGCAAAGGAACGAGGGAGAGAAAAGGATACAGCCTGTGTTATCAGCACTGTTGTTGTCAAGGCTTTTAATATGATGTGGACTACTCAGAGTGGAAAATTGTGCAGTCTGGGCACAGCTGGGGACATGATGCTCATTTGCTGAGGCGGGTCTTTCATTGACAAGTATGGCTTGGTACTTAGTGAACTGGGGGGTAACTTCAGCTTTTTGCTCCTACTCAGGTTGGTACCAGAGGGGTTGGAGGGGTGGTGGCGGTGGGAGCGAAGGATTCAAACGTGGCTGATGGCTTTGATGGAGAGAGCCTTAAATCATTACATTTCAAGACACAAAGGGTGCCTTGAAATCATGGAATCGGGATGGTTTGGATTGGAAGTGACCTTAAATATCACCAGTTCCAACACCCCTGCCATGGGCAGGGACACCTCCTACTAGACCATACTGCTCAAAGACCCATCCAGCCTGGCCTTGAAAACCTACAGGGACTGGTGCAGTCACAACTTCCCTGAGAAACCTGTTCCCGTGCCTTACCACTCTCACAGTAAAGAATTTCTTTCTAATATCTAGTCTAAATCTCTCCTCTTTCAATTTAAAACCATTACCCCTTGTCCTGTCGATAAAATCCCTGATCAAGAGTCCCTTTGCATCTCTCTCTCTCCTGTAGCCCACTTTAGGTCTCCCTGGGGCCTTCTTTTCTCCAGGCTGAACCAACCCAACTCTCTCAGCCTGTCTTCATAGGAGAAGTGATCCAGCCCTCTGATCCTCTTCATGGCCTCCTCAGATCATTTAGGAATCCATGAACTTGACTCACGACACCTTCCTCCAGCCAAGCTTTATGTCACACAAGCAACAAGGTCTAGACAGACCTCAGATCAGAGGTGAGATATCATACCTTGTGTGTTCTACGGAGCAAATGCCAGCACAGAGTTCTTTTGAACCTGGTCACCTTCTCCAGTGCAGAGGAGCAGCTTGTAACAGTGGGATGCCTGAAGTGGAGCCCTGCAGTTGGGGGTGGATGATGGAAGTGTTGGTATGCTTTAAGAGGACTCCAGTCTTGGGTAGGTGGAGACAGTAAGATGAAATGCAGAGATCCAGGGGACTGATGCTGGACATGAAGACTGGATGAAGCTGGATGTCAGGCTGTCAGGTAAGGTTATAAATGAATGCCCTTAGAAAGAAAAATACAAAACCCACAAGAGTTTCTATATATTTTCCTCGGAGTTTTGCATCGTTTCAGGCTTAAACTCTTCCTAGGATCATAAAACTGAATCAAGCTCCACAAAAGACTTTTGAAACTCATTTGAAGTCCATTACTATTACTTTGGATTAGGATCTTCATGTTTTTGTTGCACGATTTTACCTCCTTAATACAAACTGGCTCTGGAAGAAGTATTGCAGGCTATAATAGTGTAACTGTGATGGGTTTATTTTTCTTCAGTTGTTTCATTGCCTTCCCCTAGAGGCATATTAATATACATTAAATTCTGAGGGAAATCCTAAGTTATATCTGCCTCTTTTAGAAAACTTCTCAGTAATTTGTCTATAATCACAAAGGCGAGTGAAGTAAGGAAAGGAGTTTGTTGAAATTAAGAATGTAATGTTCTCAGTGGAAGATAGGCTGTTGGGCAAGTTTTGCCTCTAACAAATACTCTTCACACCTTTGGGGGTGATTTAACTCAGTGCTGTACATGTGCAGATGTCTGAAACTATTTAGCCCATTCCATTGCTCAGATGGTTGCAACATAGCATGATCCACTTTGAAAATGGTGAACCTCATCTGGCTCACAAAATATCCTGAAGACTATTCAGATAAACATGATAAAGGTTGTGATAGCAACATCATTAACTGCTTCATTGCTTAAAATATCCAGGAAGAAGTATCCCATGTTGGAGATCTACACTTATATTTTCTAAAAAGGAGAGAAAGGACTTACTAGAGGCAAAGAGAAGGTATGACTGCTCTTCCAGGCACATTGACTCCTTCAAGGTATATTCCCTTCTAAGAATTTCCTGCCGACTCTGGGAACAGTCTGATATGTCTTTGGACATATGCTTTTTTTGTGATAGTGATAATAATAGTGATAATTTGATCCCATAACCTTGCCTAGGGTTTGGTGAGCCATATTAACATCATCTTTAGCACAAGACATGTCTAAAAGACAGTAGCAACACTGAATTATTTTCCACCTGTGGTTGTCTTTTCTTTCAGTAAAGCTTCATGTGGCTGCAGCTGCATTCTCTTAAGAAGCTCCACAAACTTTCCAAACGTTTATTAAGCTTTCAGGAGTCCTTTCAAAGGACTAGTCTCTCAGGTGTTTAAAATGTGTATCTTGCAAGCATGTGCTTCAAAACTGCAATCAAGAAAAAGTTCTCTGTCCATCCTGGCAAAAAGCCTGAAGGGGTAACCCTGGCTATGACCAGAAACTGTCTCCTGGAGCATTCCAAGAGACATTGGACAAACTCTTCACAAACTGCCTTCATGGTTGTCTACAGAAGGAAATGAAGCCCCAGAAAATTCCATGCTCATAGCACCTCATAGCACCACTTTTGCATTTAGGTGGCTGCAACGCGAACATCTCTGCATAATTATGGGTTGGATATAGCCTCCCACTTATAGGCAATGCATGCCAGCTGAGGGGCCTGATGGTGTTAAAGTCATGCACATGGGGCCATCAGATGTCACAGGATCTAGAGGACACCTGCACAGTCATGGACTAGCAGCTGGAGGCCAGGCAGGGTACTCAAGGACAGCTCAAACAACCTTGAGAATAATTTAATTAAGATACCTGGCAGCCCATGCAGATGTATTTTAAGGTGTCTCAAGTCATTCTAGATGCCTGAATGTGGTGAAGCAAATCACAGAAGAGTTGAGGTTGGAAGGGATATCTGGAAGTCACCCAGTCCAGTCCTCCTATTCAAGCAAGGCTACCTGCCCAGGACCATATCCAGATGACTTTTGAATATCCCCAAGGAGGGAGAGTCCACAACCACTCTGGGCAACCTGTACCAGTGCTCAGTCTCCCTCACAGTAAAAAAGTTGTTCCTGATGTTCAGAGGTAACCTCTTGTATGTCAGTTTGTGCCAATTGTCTCTTGTCCTGTCACGGGGCACCACCAAATAGAGCCTGGCTCTGTTGTGTTTACAGCCTCCCTTCAGGTATTTATATACATTGTTAAGATCCCCTCAGCCCTCTCTTCTCTACGCTGAACAGTCCCAGCTCTCTCAGCCTTTCCTAACGGNCGGTCCAGTCCTCCTATTCAAGCAAGGCTACCTGCCCAGGACCATATCCAGATGACTTTTGAATATCCCCAAGGAGGGAGAGTCCACAACCACTCTGGGCAACCTGTACCAGTGCTCAGTCTCCCTCACAGTAAAAAAGTTGTTCCTGATGTTCAGAGGTAACCTCTTGTATGTCAGTTTGTGCCAATTGTCTCTTGTCCTGTCACGGGGCACCACCAAATAGAGCCTGGCTCTGTTGTGTTTACAGCCTCCCTTCAGGTATTTATATACATTGTTAAGATCCCCTCAGCCCTCTCTTCTCTACGCTGAACAGTCCCAGCTCTCTCAGCCTTTCCTAACGGGACAGATGCTCCAGACTCTTCATCACGTTTGTGGCATTCTGTTAGACTCTCTTCAGGATGTCCATATTGCTCTTGGACTGGGGACCCCAGAACAGTACTCCATGTGTGGCCTCAACAGTTCTGAGTAAAGGAGAAGGATCGCCTCCCTTGACCTGATGGCAATACTTTGTCTAAGACAGCCAGGATACCATTTGCCTTCACTGCAAGGACACATTGCTGGCTCGTATTCAACTTGGTGTCCACCAGGAGCCCTAGGTCCTTTTCTGTCACCTTTATCCCCAAAACTGTAACAGGAGTTTAAGCTCACACTTCACATGAATATACTTCTATTGCAGATGCCAAAATTAGGGTGGCTGCATAATAACGACCTCTGGCATGCTTATTCTGCTTACCAGCAAATCAAGTTGCTTTGTATAGAGTCATGCTGTCTGAAAGTTGAGCATATTTGTTGATAACAACAATTGGACTTGCACTCACCATTGGAGGGACGGAGAGCAGCTGTGCCAAGAAGGGCTTGGGGGTACCCGTGGATGAAAAGCTGAACATGAACCAACAATGTGCTCTTGCAGCACAGAAAGCCAACCATACCCTGGGATGCATCACAAGAAGCGTGACCAGCAGTGGGAGGGAGGGGATACTGCCTCTCTGTTCCACTCTGGTGAGACTCCAGTTCTGGAGGCTCCAACACAAGAAGAACTTGGATGTGATGGAACAAGTCCAGAGGAGGGCCATAAAGATGATCAGAGGGCTAGAGTACCTCTGCTATGAGGACAGGCTGAGAGAGTTGGGGTTGTTCAGCCTAGAGAAGACAAGGCTCCTGGAAGACCTTATTGAAGGCTTCCTGTACCTAAAATGGACCCTACAGGAATGATGGGGACAAATCTTATATCAGGGTCTGTAGCAATAGGACAAGGAGTAATGGTTTTAAACTAAAAGATGGAAGATTTAGGTTAACTATAAGGAAGAAATCCTTTATGCTGAGGGTGGTGGAACACTGGCCCAGGTGGCCCAGAGAGGTGGTAGGTGCCCCATCCCTGGAAACATTCCAGGTCAGGCTGGATGGGGCTGTGAGCAGCCTAATCTAGTTGAAGATGTCCCTGCTCATTGGGAGAGTTGGACTAGATGACCTTTTAAAGTCCCTTCCAACCCGAACTATTGTATGACTGCCAAGGTATGGATGTACCTGGGGTCAGTTAAAGCATCTTGGCAATAATACCACCTTCCATTCTTGCAACAGGGACCAGGAATGTCTGCATTGTTTGATCTCTTCCTATGTTGTTATCAACAAATATGCTCAACTTTCAGACAGCAATACGTTTCAGGGATGTTCCAGTAATGAGGGTCTGTTCTTTACTCATGAATGGAAAAGTTTTAGTTTGGTTCAGGCTTCTGAGATTGACAAAGAAAAGGATGATTCCTCAACAGTTCATTTTTCCACCCAATTTGTTCCTTGTTATTTTTAATGAGCTTTTGAAAGCAAGGAAAAACATCAAGAGGAGATGAATTTCTGTGTAAAAACAGAACAAAACAAAACAAAACAAAACTCCAAGTACAACAGCTGAAAGTTAGCAGCTTTCAGTAACTAACAGAGTAAATAGATTGAAGAAAGGCTGAATCATCCTAAAAGGCAGTGGAAGGAAATTGGTTTTGTGTTTCAGAAAAGAAACAGTCCACTTGAAGCAGTTACAGCCAAGGCTCCAAAAGAATAAAATTACCTTACCTCTGCTCAAGGCTGTCCTGGCTAACACTTGTAAAGTCCTTACTTTGCCAGCAGACGCCTTGTGCTGTTCTGCACAGGTTCGTACTTGCAGCCCTTCCACATGACAAAGATAACAACTCCAACTCCTGCCCAGAATTGCCCAGAAGAGTTCTCACAGGGAAAAAAACCCAACCTTTCTGGACTCCAGGAAAAAAACACCTTCTGGCTTCAGCAATTCCTTAATTTAGTCCAGTAGTCAAGGTGGCCACCTGGTTCCCTCAAAAGTCATATGATATTTTTGCACAGATTTCCACCTTTTGGAAGATGTATGAGTACTGGAAATACAGACCAGGCATCAGTGTGAGAACATGTTTGGTTTTGTCTGGACTTGCCCATTATCACAAAATTAGAGACATGTAGCCAGTAAAAAGGTTTCTGTGATATACGAAATCTATTTCTTTTTCCTTTCCTCCATCCTACATCATCCTTGGTGTTTCTAGCTTTCATATATATATCTTCTAACCCCCTATGATGAAATCAATTTTTCAGTGCACATAAAAGATTAAAGTCATCTGAAAGTCAAGGCATCCCAAATTAATAATCGATAGCTGACTGTCCAAATGGAGACATGGAAATGATGGGTAATCTGGTAGGATCTGATTGATAAGTTTGGACCAGGCAGTTCCTGCTATAATGGTGGTATTATTCTTCTAAGTGCGCACCTAAAGTATACTTGTAGGCAGGCAAAAGTTCATAGAATGAAAGAACAGGAGAAAAAAATGGGGTTTGCTTACATTAAATATTGGTATTTGGTATATAAGAGCATCTACACCATATGAAAGCAAAATTAATGTTAGAAACATTAATAATATAGTGCTGAGCGAATATGGGAATTTGAGAGCACACTATAATGCACCTACTGGAAAAAACTTTAAAAAAATGCCTTTCAATAATCCAACCTATAGACAGCATGATGAGAAAAAACAGCTTTGATAAACCAGCTCCAAATTTAGCCCAAACCACCGCAGTTTCAATGAAAATTCCCTGTTTTTACAGCATTGGCAGCATGGTTCAAAGCAGAGTCCCTAATACCTGGTAACTGAGACATCCAACAAGGTTTTTATCACCGTGTCAGGATACAGACAACAAAGCGCAGCAGTGTGACTAGACAAGACTCGTGAGACTTGATGGCCGCTCTGCTCACTCTTGGAAGATGCACCACAATAGTCACGTAATTACAGACAATTTTAAAATGTCTTATTCCTCTGCTTATTAAAGTGAAATAAAAGCTGCTAGGAAAAGGGAATTTATTTGTATTTATCTTTTCAGCGGGTGTCATCTCTTGTCTGCCTCACTCCAGTCCTTTTCTTTCCAAGAAAAGGGTAATTTATAGGATCATAACAACACCGAAAATTACTGACTGAAAGGATTCTATTATAAATTAGTAGCTGAACCTTAGGTGTGTGTGCTCACAAAATCACATACTCACTCACTCACTCAATTGTCCTATTTTGTTACTGTTAGCCATTTATTCTACATATACCATTAAGGAGTCTGTAAATAAACTCCATACATGTCCAGTGCCTTGTCATTTCCCTTGTCCTGATACAATTCTTTTCCCTTTCTGCTTAGTTTTTCTGTGCCCTCCCTTGATAAATATTTACCTGCCCTTTAAAGAGTACCAGCCCAATCAAAATGATGACTGTTTTCTCCTTGTACAGCAGCCCTATCCCAGACGTGATTTTATATTCCCTCTACGTCTCCCATTAGCTCATGCAGCCTCTTTTTTTGATGGCTTCAAGGATGGATTGAGGTAGGTTAACAGCACATGGATTTTGGAAATGAGGGGAAAGGGGAGAAAGAAGGATGATGAGGGGGGAGCTGGGAAAAAGGAGCTTTCCAAAAGCAAGATTCCCCCATTGGCAGCAAGGTTTGTCCATGGGACCTCACTTTCTGTCTTCAACCACCAGTTTACATTGCCCTGGTTAAGTACCCTGGAGGGATCATCTCTCTCACGCTGGGTTCAGGAGCACTTGTAGTGTCCCCATTGCTTCCAAACTTGGGACCTAAAATCTGGTTGCTAACTGTATTTTCTGTTATCCATCCACTGGGGGGGGGGAACAAACAACCAAAAAAAAAAAAAAAAAAAAAAAAAAAAAAAAACAAACCCAAAAAAAGAAAAGAAAAGAAAAGAAAAGAAAAAGAAAAAAATTAACAAATTTGATATCCCCCTAACTCATTTTCTTGTTGACCTAGAGGTCAAGGGATCTGACCTTTCTATGCAGGAGGAATGGGTACCATCTTCCCCTCAGAAGATCTTAGTGCAGGAAATGGATGTCCCTAGGAGAAGAAGGCAAATGGGGTTTTGGATCACTCCACTTTGTAAGAATAGTTTCCTGTTTCTTGGATAGGAACTCTACCTCCAAGCCGTGTTCGAAAATCCGGAGGCGTTTGATGGGCATCTGAGTCCTGCTAATGGGGCTACATGTTCTTGGGGCAATGTGTCAATTTTTCTGTGTAGGTGGGCGGTTTAGTAAAATAATATACTTCATCATGTGGCAATCTTAAACCGCTTTTTTCCTTTTTATTCTTTGTTTTATGTCACTTATAAGACAATTTTTCTCCTGTAGACATTCAGCTTTATTCTGCATGCCATTTGTGAGGACTGTCGTTCACCAGACAGGACCCACCATTTCTAATTACCTTTCCAGTAAAAAAAAAAAATTTCTATATATTTAGAAATTTTGAATGAAATATTTGAGAAGTTTTGTGAATTTTTTTTTTATTTTTATTTTTATTTTATTTTTCCCTAGTGGAATGATCAGAATGGTATTCTTTTGGAAACAGCTTAACGAAGTATTAAAAGGAATTTTCCTGCCGGTGTCTGGCCTGGTGGCACTGCTAGTTTTAGCCCCATTTTCATCAATAAAATCTCCTCAAAAGATTGCATTTCCACTGAGGAACTGTGCTGATTTCCTACCAGCCAAGCAATGTGGTGTGATGTGGACATCATATTACCTTGTAATTAGCATGTAATTATTATGAGCAGGAAATCTGGTGAAGGAGAGAGAGGGAAATGTGAGTATTACTGGTTTAACTACAGTTCCCACAAGACCACGTGCTGCTGTGAGAAAACAAAGTTGAACGTTGACATGACTCAAAACAAAACCCTTCAGCAAACCAAATGGAAAGGTTTTGATTTCAGGCGTGTCGAAACATTTCTCTTCAGCTGAAAATGTCAAAAAGAGCATTTGACATCTGTTGTGTTTTGACCTTTCCAAATTGAATTTCTTTGTCGCTCCCTCATCCATTCTGTAAAAAGAAAAACACACATTTCTTTTGTCCTGACGTGGGGGAAAACACAAAACCAAGAAATCGCTAGAGAATTTGCCGCGGAGGGACATTTTTCAGTTTCACTTAGTTGTTTATAAGAAAGCTCAGTCTAAAATAAAATACCCCTTTCTTCTTTGGGTACCCGCAGAGGATTTGTGCTGACCTGAGTCCTGCAGCCAGGCTCAGGGATAAAGCAGGAGCAGAGGTTAAAGCAGAGCATGATCCCAGGGACTGAGCCTCTTGCCTGGGTACCCCTGAGATTCTGCAGCTCCCAGCCCATGATGCAGGGGGAAATAATTCTGCTCCTACCCTATATATTCCTGCAGCACCTGTGTAGATTGTGCATTTTCCTCCTTCTCAGTCCTCTCCTTGCTGCCATCTCCTGTGACACGCTGTCTAGTATATTCTGTGTATATCTAGTACGAAATCGAATAAATGTCCTTTAAGTTAGTTTCATCTCAGCATCTTCATTATTTTCATGTCAGAAGTGTCTCAGCAAGGAAATTCAAGTTTGGGTGAGCTCACAGACATTTCTTTTCACTCATAAGACACGAACAAACCATCTGGCATAGTTAAGCCACTCAGCATGATCCTAAAACAAAGACAAATGCTCCTGATGTTTTTTCATTGTTTAAAATAGACATTTTTGGAGCGTGGATTACTTCAGTTCAAACCTTCCAGCTCTTTTCTGTTAAACCCATCTATATTGATACATTCCCCTGTATGTCTTCATATAGCCTTAAGAAATTTTCTCTTTATAAATAGTGCACAGTAAAGATACATAGCAACTATTTCTATGAGGTGTATCTTAGTTCTAAAATCCATTTAAAACCACAGTGAAGATAAACGGGGATCTCAGTGCCCAGTGTTTCTCCACTGTAGGCTCAAATAAGATAGGGTCACCATTCCTACAGTGTAACAGGCTAAACGTGGCTGTTTAAGACCCTGTTCATGAGCCATAAAGGTGCCCATGGAGGGGCAGAGATCTGAACAGTCTTGAGGAAGAAATAATCAAAACAATGATAGCTTGAGGAAAAGTCTGAGCTGAGTCTTCTCTTGGGATATTCCAGCACAGGAATTGTTTGACAATACTTTGTGTTCTCCAGTCAAATTAAATCCCAGGAGATGGGAGGTTTGGGGTGATGTGACTAACGCTCCTTCTTTGGAGTGGTCTTGGAAGAGAATGGTCCCCTATTTGAAATGGTGTTTTTCATTCAGCAAATGACTCTGTACTTAATGGGGACTTAGAAGAAAGGGTAATCCCTGAAAATAAAGGGAAGAAAAGCTGAAGCCGAAGTTGTGTGGAAGGGCATTTTCTACAGGAAAGAAAAATCTTATTTGTAAGCAAAACCTGAATTACAGAAGGGTTGAAGCCCACCACTCCAGACTGTAACCCACCCTACCGCAACTGATGATGGAGAAAGTGGGCTCTAAATACATAAAGTCCATTTACTGATTGCACCTATATTTCCTCCCTGTTTGTTTTTTTTTCTGGAACAGCTGGAACTGATCACTTGTTGGGAAAATTATTTGCTTATCTAGACTGATAATCCCTTGAGCTATGCAGTCACATTCACGCAACAGGCTGGCTGGTGCCAATGGAACAACTCTCATGAATCAGAACATTTACAATCAGGCCATGACATCAGTGTCTAGTAACTGAAGACGTTACATTAAAATTCACATCCTTCTTCTGTACCACTGGTGGATTTCTCTGACTAAGAGAATCTTAGAAAGATTCTCTAATAAATCTAATAAAATCTAAGAAAATATATGGTGCCACTAAAAAGCATTGGCACCTTTTCACATGTGATCCACAATTGCATAACAACCACAGCAATTTCCTTTTTAATATCAAGTGGTGTTAATACAGCTGAGAAAACCCAAGGGATCACGCTGATTTATTGATTCCCATGAACACACCACAACCTCATCATTCAGTAGACTCTGCCTTTTAAATATGGCCACTGTGCTCAATTAATAATATGAAAAAAATTCAATTCCATTTTCCCCCTCCACTCTTGGAAAATATATTACATGAAAGGATTATATCACCTGCACTGTGCATAGCATCATGTACTGGGTGTGATTAAATCTCCAGGTGGTTTCATCCCTACTACCAAACTGTCTGACTTCTCCCACAATGCATTATCACCCAGAGAAGATTCATAAGGAGAAAGCATACGTATTCAACACAAGAACATATTCCAAAAGTTGTATTAACTTTTATTGACTTTGCAACAGTCCAGAGAGCCTGGAAGGAGACAGATAGAATGTAATAATGGAGAAGGACTCCATTATTACAATGTGACCACTGTGAAGTCAGAGGTAGCCTGTAGCTGCGTATGCAGAGACCTAGATGGGAGTCTAGTGACTTCTGATGTCCCTCTTGGGAAATGACTTGTGCCTGTACCTTTGTGGAGCAGATTCCATCCTCCTTAGTGTCAAAACTTGCCACGCTTTGCAAGTAGAGTGGAGTCTGGACCAGACCGTGACTTGACGCATCCAGGATGACAAGCAGAGATGGCATAAAGCCTTAACAGACGAATCAGGAGCTCCCAATAGAACTCAAATAAAAAAGGAAGAATGCAAGAGGTGGAAGCAGGGTCAGATCAGATCACAGAGAATAAATATAGATATGTGGTCTAGCTTTCCAAACATCAGCCCCACTTGCTCAGAATCTACCTGGAACGCATCTAGGATGTAAAAGGGTAAGAAGGGTTTCTACAGGTACATCAGTAGCAAAAGGAAGATGAGGATTGCCAGCAAGTTAGTGGAGGTCATCCTTCTCTTCTGATCAACATTGTACAACGTGGAGGAAAGAAAGATCAGGGGGATCTTAGCAGGTGTGTATAAATATGTGAAGGAGGGAATAAAGAGGGAGATAGGCTTTTCCAAGAGTTGCTCAGCGACTAGATAAGAGACAAGGGGCACAAACTGAAGTATATGAAATTGTTTAAATAGAAGAAAAGTCTTTTACTGTGAGGGTGATTGAATACTGGAACAGATTTTCTAGAAAAGTTGTGGTGTCTCCACACTTGAAGATATTAAAAGACCTACTGCACACGGTGTTGAGCAGACCTGTGGTAGATGACGCTGCTTGGAACAGAGGAGGTGAACTGGACATTCTCTAGGGATCCCTTTCCAGTCTCAATGTTGTTGTGATTATGAAGGATGCAGAACTTATCCCAGATAGACTGCATAGTTACCAAAAACAACCCATTTTCTAGCACTCATAGAAGAGCCTTCCTGCAGCATGGAAAAGTTCTCTTGAAATATTATCTCCCAGGGGGATGCAGAAGAAATGTTTGGCCATTTAAAATGTGCTTACAGGAAATGGAGCGACGCTTAAGGATTCTGTTGCGATCAGCTTTGCTGTGCATTGCAGTTCCACTTGCCTTCTTCGGGCATCTGCTCCTCTGTGATTGCATTTTTATTCTTTTTCAAAAGGGCAGATGGTATTTTTTTTTTCCTGTGTGCATAATTAAACGAACACAAAACAAACTCATCTAAAGATACTAATTAATTCCTTTTCCTAATAGATTGCAGGCAGCCTATTAATATTATTCACTCCTGGGAGTAAGAGTCTGTTAGCACAAGCTTTCTCCTCTTGCTGCTTCTCCTTCTCCCATGGTGACACTGCTGAAATGATCCACCACATCCTTCTTAACATCATCATATTGGAAGTAGTTGTAGCCAGTCTTGTATTAGGGCTGGTCTTGGTGATGGACTGATCAGCCTTTTCTTCATGTCTTAAATACTATTAAACTTAGGTCTCCCCATCATGTTTTCTAGTTTCTGTATCTGAGTGGCTATGATGCTGTTTGGGTTAGGTAATGGCTGAGAACTGCATCTTTCCTAGGTCTGCACACATTTATAACCAGTTGGGGCTCTCTGGTTTTCTTGGAAAGGGCGTGACAAAGGAGAGGAAGTTTAATTGTTCTGCTTTTCATATATATACACACACACACACACACATAAAAAAAAAAAGGGAGATCAAAAATACCTTTGGATGGTACCAAGTGATTGTCAGGTCTATTATAATTACCCAATTAAACAGGTGATAATGAACCCAGACTTGAAATGCTGGAGGGAGAAAAGGAGGGTGTCACTGGGAACTCAACTTTTGTTTTATCCTAAATCTTTATTGTAAAGGAATCACCTGTCAGGAAGTCTGCTGAGGAGCGAGCAGCTACTCACTGCAGCGCTGTGATCTCAGAAACACGGTGGGAACAAAGCAGCAGTGACAGATTCAGGTAAGGCAGTCTCCAGCCCTGGAAATCCAAGCAGCCTGGGGGCTTTTTGAAAAGCTTATCTCTTCTGGGGGCAAGGAGGTGCAGCTCTAGCTGAGGACTTTAAATGGGAGATGTGTCTTCTCCAGATATAAAGTGTTTTAAATGTTTAGAGGCTGAGTCATATTTTTCCAAGTGCTGGACAGAAGTTAATCTGTGAACTGTACTCACATTTTGTCTTACCATCTTTGCTGAGAGCAGCCTGGGGTAGATGGTCATTAGTGACCATCTACAATTAGTTCTGAAAAGAACCTGGGGTAAGTGATCACCCCAGCAGCCATAGGAGTTGATACGATACTGGTTTGCCCTGATCTGTAGCCAGGAGGTCATGGGAAATAACCCCTCCTTTTTACTTGGCATTTGTTAGACTATAATAATACCTCCAGTTTTGGACAAGAAAAGCATTGATAAAACTCAAGTGTGTCCTGTGTTGGGAGTGCCCTGATCAGAGAGGCCGACCAAGAGTTTGTTCAGCCTGAAGAAGACAAGTCTTCAGAGGGAACTCACTGCCACTTCCCAGTACCTACAGGGAAGTCATGAAGAACAGAGAGTGAGGTCCTTCATGGAGAAATGTCAGGGGTAGATGAGACCACAGCACATTCCTGCTCCATGTTCGGCGGGTTGGTGGGTTTATGACAGGCTGGCTTGAGGGCTCATCCTGTTGGGATCCTACAGTGCAACGAGTGGGCTTGGCTTCCTTCAGGACCTTATCGCATGACTTACAATGGCCCTTTCTTCATCCTGTGGCAAGATACAGTGGACGTGCTCCCTGTCATATGGGCTGATATCTAATGCTTATCCTTTAGGGAAGCATATGCTCATGAGAGTTGCTGTGTAGATCACACAACTGAAGCTAGACCACATGATAAAGCTAGGGTACATTGCACTTTCCATCTCTCAGAATCCCGATAGCTACTTCTGTATTCAGTCAAACCAAGAATTGCATCTCAAAAGTAGCCACCCCATCATCTCTCCCCTGCTTGATCCTTCTGGAAGTCTATTTCTGTGAAGATTGTTCATCTTTGGGACTACAAATCGCATCTATCTTCAGTGCTGCATCCATGAGGAGCATGGTTGAGCTGGACTTCAGAGGCCCATGACAATATACAGATAAATCAGAAGAATGCTCCCTTCTGAGGGACAGAGGAAAGCATCTTATTAAATTCTTTCAACTTTTAATGCGTGCAAAAATGTATTTCTTTTCATATGATCCTCATTGCTGGATTTCTGCCATGTTCAAAGATGACAAAATGAAAAAGATCAAATGGTAAATCAAAACAAGAGTAACACAAAAGCCTGAGGGATACAGAGCTGACAACAGATGATCACAGAAGAAAGTGATCAAATTCTTGCTTATTCCAGAAAAAGCAGTCTTAACTAAGGAATATTTCCTAGATATGTGTGTAAATGACACAAATATTTTAGAATTATTTTCTTATGTATGACCAAAATTTCAGTTTCCTAGAATTCTAACCAGCTGTTCATCATTTTCAAGTCTGATTAGTACTAATATACATATGTAAATATTTTTAAGTGTGTTGAAAAAGGCAAAGACCCAGCAACTAACAAATCAATTTCTTACTAGGTTACATCAGAAAACAGAGTGTGCAGAAGTGTGCACTGTTTGTAAATATTAGCTGCATCAATCTTGGTTCCTTCAAACAATCAATTTCCCCATGAAAGAAGACAAATGTTAAAAAAAAACAGAAGAGAAAATAAGTAAAATAGAAGAAAATATTCTGAAACCAGCAACAGCATAGCAGGCTAAATCTAAATCATTGTTCTTCCACTGTGGAGCTACCCCATTATAGATATCCCAGGTTTTTTTTTCTTTTTCTTTTCTTTTTTTCTTTTATTACTATTATTTTATTTATTTTTTTTTTTTAGGAGCTGCTGTTGTAGCTCATTGTAATGAAAACTGGCTTAAAAGCATGAAGAGGAAAAGATAAATCACTTCTGAAACGTGTTTTGAAGTGGGTTGGTTAATACAAGGAGCCTTGCAACACTCGCTGCAGTTGTTTCCTGGATGACGGATTGGTTTTGGCTTCTCTCTGATCTGTTGAGGGACTTCAGTCCCCATGAAGACAGTAGAGGAATACCCTGCAAGGGGAGGAGGTATCTGCTCTGGACAGCTCTGGAAGGAGGCAAAGCAGATATTATGGTTGTCGGACAATCTTCACGGGGACCTGGAGCATACCCTGGGGTTGAGGAGAACATGCTGCCCTTTCCTCCTAAAATCTAATAAGAGTCAGAGCATAACACAGGAATACCAATTTCTCTCTGATTCAAAAAGAAAACTCATGTATGTAGATGTGGCACAGCGGTCTATGGTAGATACCATCTTACATAGCTCTAGGTTGTGCAGCTTGGAGGCAGGTAGACATGTTGCAGTTAAATGTGGAGCAAGAGTCCCTGAGCTGGCTGGTGTGTCCCCATGGCTAAGAAACACTAGCTCAGGGCCATCCTGCAGGATCATCTTGACACAGTGCTGTTTCTGGGTTAATGAACTCCATCTTAAGGACCCACTGTGTGCTGGCTGATATGGGTGCACAGTCTGCAGCCATGGATCCAGCTGAAGTGCTATTACCCAGTCTCTGCACCCAGCTGTTGTGCTGACTCATAATGCCCTTGGGCCTGAGTTCTCTTTCATGTCTGTGCCACCTCACTAAAAAGGTCCAAGGGCCTCTGTGAGGTCCTCAGGCCAACTAGTAACGGTTGGCTTGTGTCCTTGTGGCTGAGAGCTACCTCAGTGCTGAGGTTCCAGTATCTGAAGGGAGCTACAGAAGAGCTGGAGAGGGACTCTTTGTCAGGAAGTGTAGTGATAGGACAAGGGGTAATGGTTTTAAATTAGAAGAGGGAAGATTTAGATTAGATATTAGGAAGAAATTCTTTGCTGTGAGGGTGGTGAGGCACTGGAACAGGTTGCCCAGGGAAGTTGTGACTGGCCCCCAGAGTTGGAGGGGACCTTAAAGATCATCAAGTTCCAACCCCGTTGCCATGGGCAGGGACACCTCCCACTAGAGCAGGTTGTTCAAAGCCGCATCCAGCCTGGACTTGAATGCTTCCAGGGGTGAGGCATATGGGCATGTGTCCACCTAAACACAAAAACATTATTTGTTTTAAGTGAAAAACCACAGTATATGTGTCCCTCAACATGCACAAACACATCACTGTACATTTTATCCAATGCACTGCATAATTTATTAAAAGGGTATGTATTTAAGAGTTCTGATAATCAGTAAGTGTTCAGGAAGAGACAAATGTTGCTACTTGTCTTTAGTGAAATAAATTAAATTGTACATTACAGTTAATCAGGACCATCAGTTACAAATAGGTATGTGCTGCTGCAGTGATGAATGACTTAATATAAATGACATAGATATACTAAATCAGGGATAAAACCCAAACAGTAGATCAGTAATCACATCTCTCTACTAAAGCAGAGTTACCCCTCAGCTGCAGCTCCTGCTGTTTCTGTCCAATTGAGTTTTAAAGTCCTCACATACTTTGCTTAAGCTGTGGTTGTCTCTTCTCCTCCTACTTCTTCTGTTCCCCACTCAACTAAGTCAAATCATACATGCCTTATCAAGTCTTTCTTTGCACAACAACCCAATCAGTTGCCAGATCATTTCTACTTCTTCTTGGACCGTCTCCATTTCATTATTGAACACTTGAAAGCTTAGTGCTGTTCAGGATTCAGTGGAAGACAACCTAAAACATCCAGGACCTGAAAAGCTGAGGCTACCAAGTACATTAGTACATTAGTACAACACCCTGTTGAACTAACTATAACCACTGGCTTCTCCAGTTACCATCCAGCATAGAAAATATGTCTCAGTTTTTAACTCTGCTCCTCTAAAGGCAACAGTCTTCTCCCAGTGCATTCCCTAAACTCCACTTGCTCCCCTCCACCTCAAGATGGACCATCCTACTCTTCTATTCTTTACCCCTGCTTATTTCTTAGTGGTGTGCACTCGTCAGTTTTGGGATTAGGTATTTTCCAGTAATCCATCATTCAGCCTGGAAATGATACACCAGACCCTTGGACAACTCTGAAAAGGGCGGTGTGGCTGGAGTCTTGACAATGAGGACATCCAGAGCATACAGCAGTGCATGAATGTCTAACTTGGTGGTTCACCAGCAGCTGTGCTCAGCAAAGCAGCCATCAGGCAGCCCGTGGGAACTGGATGACAAGCTGAACATTGATGGAGATGGATGTGAGATTTAAAGCCGTTTCGGATTATTCACCACAGTACAGCAACTGGCAGCACAAGGATCACCAGCCTAGAAAGGACCGGTGCCCTTTCAAGCAGGCAGCTCTGACTTTTCCAGCTTGGCTTCTTACAGCTGAACTACTTGTAATGCAATTGCCCAACGAAATCATGGCTGTCCCATCCCTGGAGGTCTTCAAGGCCAGGCTGGATGGGGCTATGAGCAACCTGCTCTAGGGAGAGGTGTCCCGGCCCATGGCAGGGAGGTTGGAACTTAATGATCTTGAAGGTCCCTTCCAACTCTAACCATTCTAGGATTCTATGATAATAATACTTTGGCTGGGCTTCAGCTGCCCAAATAGGTGCACAGGACCCCCCCACACACACACCTGTGTCTCCTGTGGCACCACTCCAGTTCCTAAGATAATTCAGTCATCCTGAACAAGCTCCTGCAGCATTTCATTCATATGCCCCATTGCAGTGTAAAAGTCGCTTATCTGGCCCGCATTTCTTTCTCTGCCTTCATTGATTCATATTCTTTATCTTCAGCCAAATTTCACTCATTATTTCCAGCTGATATTCCTAACCTCTTCCCTTCCCTTGTTGTTATTTCTCTGCCCTTACTGCTGCTCCTCTCAGTTTGATTATTATTGTGCCCTTGTTGCCAAGAGGGCCAATGAAATCCTGGGCTGTGTAGGTAAGAGTGTGGCCAGGAGGTGGAGGGAGGTCATTCTACCCCTCTACTCTGCACTGGTGAGGCCACAACTGGAATCCTGCCCCCAGTTCTGGGCTCTGCAGTTCAGGAGAGACAGGGAACTACTGGAGAGAGTCCAGTGTAGGGCAACTAAGATTATTAAGGAATTGGAGCACCTCCTGTATGAGGAAAGGCTGAGAGAGCTGGGACTCTTTTGCCTGGAGAAGGCTGAGGGGAGACCTTATGAATACTTATAGGTATCTGAAGGGTGGGTTGAAGGAGGATGGAGCTGGACTTGTTGTCAGTGGTTCCTAGTGACAGGAGGAGAGGGAACAGGCACAAGCTGGAAAATAGGAAGTTCCATTCGAATATGAGGAAAAACTTCTTTCTGGTGAGGGTGACAGAGCCCTGGAAGAAGCTACGCAGGGAGGTTGTGGAGTCCCCTTCTCTGGAAACCTTCATGACCCGCCTGGATGCAGTCCTGAATGATGTGATCTAGGCAATCATGCTTTAGCAGGGGAGTTGGACTAGATGATCTCAGACAAACTCTGACAATTCCATGATTATCAGTACCTGTTATTTACTTTATCATTATCAGGGTAGAGACCAAATCTGCTATTCTCCACACCGCCATCATCTCCAGGACATCTCTTTTTAGCTCCAGTCTTAGGTGACAAATGTTTCCTTTTGTTTACAGCCCCACAGCCGTGACAATGCCTCCCTCTGAGCTGATTTGAATGAGTTTTGCCTCAAGTAAGATTTCCCGGGAGATGTTAGGAAGTGCTTCTGTAACTGTGTCAATACAAATAGATGCCTGTTCATCCAGACGCACACCGCGCTATAACAACCATGGGCATTTCGTGCTCTCTTGGGGGGAAAATGTGTCCGCTGCAGCGAAGCGAGAGGAGCTTGAGCTCAGCTTTCAGGTGAAACTGGGAAACCGTGCACTAATTAGTTAATTGGCTGAAGGAGCCCCAATAGTATTGGCTAGATTTAGTATATGACTGACCTTCGTTCTTGGAGGAGGGGATAAAAAGGCTTTGCAAAGCCATAGACCTTGTTAATCCCAATTTTGCCTTCACTTATTCCAGCATTATGTTGACAAGAGGCTGACTGATGTTACTTTGTACTCAGGAATATTGTTCAAGCATAAAATCGGGAGTGATGTCTGAATTACGTCTTTCATTGTCTGCTCTGACTTCAGTTTGCTTTGTTGTGAAAAGCCAGCGTTGAGTCACTGGCTCAGAGGAAGCACAAGTATCCCTTTCCTACACCAGAAAAGCATGTGTTTTTGGAGAGAGGCAGAGAAGTCTATGTAAAACCAAGAAGCTTGTGACTGGCCTGTTTAACCCGAGTCTCAGCCCATCCAGAAGCTGCTTTTTATGTCATATTGCAACTCAGTGACTCATCCACTTCGTGGTGAGCAGTTCTGGTCAAGCAGATCTCCGCTTCTCATTTTGGTTTACTCCCTCTACTACACTCACATACACACAGTTCTCATAATGAACTTTTCAGAGTAATCAAGACATATTCAAGTCACTATTGTTTAGCTCTGAACTTTTTAGAAAAAAAAACACCCCAACTCTTGGCATATGGGAAGAAAAACTTTGGGGCTTTGTTGGTATTTGAGATTTTGAGATGTTTTCTGATAACGTGATGCGGAGGGGTGGAGGGACGCCTTGTATGGTGTGAAGCAGAATAAAGATTACTATAATAAGAGCATGAAATTGGCTTGGCAGTATGAACTCCGCTATACCATGTAGGATTTTCAAATACAATGAATTAAATTGTTGCCAAAGTCAGAATGGATATAAGAATTGAGTGTGGGAGGAGGGAGGGAAAAGGTGAGTCCCAGAGACACAGGAGATAATGACTGAGAGAATTTGCTGTACTTAGGGAATAGCTCATTCATCTGTAAAAGAGTAGAGAGAATCATGAAAATTACCTAGGAAATAAAATATGTGTATGTAGAGTGAGGGTGAGAATCTAAACTGATATCAGGGAAATCGCAGCAGAAGAATAAGTGATGATTAGTGCCTCTCTTATTCTGCAGACCTGCCAATATTGCAACTTCCAAAAGCACAGTGATAATTTACACCATTGAAAAATATAAAGGACCAGATTTCTTCTATGTGTCATGCCAGGAAGGGTCAAACAAGACTAGGTACTAATGCTTTTCTGAAAGGCCCTGTCTCTGTAATTTTGTACACAAAATGCCTGTAGTATTTAATCAGAGCATAAGATCAAGCTTATTATGTCTCATTTTATTTATGGCAAATTTCAGTAATGTCGTTCAAACAGTAGTCTTCAAGCCTGGGTTTTTATGCCTGATAAAAAAGCAACAATTTTCCTAGAATGTTCCTCCATTCACTAAGAGTTTGATTTTTGGAGATAGAGTCTTTTGAGAGTAACAAACATTGAGCACCTCCCAAAAACTGAGGTTCCAAAAGATCCCAGCTTTCAAATGCCTGACATCCATCTTTTTACATGTCTTCAGATGTAAAACATGCAGGAGTGCTTGAAAAGCTTTATAAGAAGAGCTTAAGCACCTGATTTACACAGAAATGCATTTGATGTCGAGTGCCACTCCCCTTTTGCATTTGCCCACTTTATCCTTCCTAAATAGATTATAATGAGTAATTTTAATATTCCAATCATGCAAATCTTCCCCCAAGATTTCAATAATGCCAACAAGGTCTAATGTATACTCATAAATGAGCTATTCCAATTCCAATTCTTGTTTATTACTCAGACTACCAGCATTAGAGTATAGGCAATTAAAGAATTTCTTCTCTTCACATCCCTTGGTGCCTTGATTAATTTTGTTCTTGACATCTTAATTTCGTGGTAAATGAATGCTCATTCTTTCCTCCCTTTCTGCCTTCCCCTTTTCTTAGTTTAACACTCTCCTGACTACTCAGGTTGACACCTTGAAGACTCTCCTGTGTAAATGGAGCCCATTGAAACTCTGTGGCTGTATCTTCTCACCAAGGTGGGCCATTGCATTTCTTTCAGCCACAAACATCTGCCTCACTCTAGTTAAGTCTAGCAATTTTTCTTTAACAGAGGTTTTTGCCTTTCTCTACTTGTTGGAAATAAGAATTCTGGTCAGAAGATCTGTCTGCAGTACCCAAGAACTCTTCAGCCACCTTCAGTCTCTCATGTAGATGATAAAGAGTGTTCAACACCAGCAGTGGGAACCTTTGACACCATATGCCTGTTCACACATCATGATGGGTTTTGGAAGAAAGCGGCAGAAACCTTCTTTGCCTCTGGGAAATTTGATTTCATTCTGTGCCTTTGCCACAGCTGACGGAGTCCCCGTGATCCAGTGTAGACACATCAGAGGAAAATTTCTCCATCTCTACCTTTATAGTCAGAAGAGAGAAATAAGGCCTTCTAGGGAGAAATTAATCTGAATTAGGGTAGATGAATCATGTCTGGAAACTGCCCATTGCTCTCTACAGACTAGGATGAATACTTCAGCTACAGTTTTCTATAATTGAGAGCTATAAAGCACTCCTGGGGCCCTTTTTACCCCATGACGCAGCACCACAAACAGCATTTCAGGCCTTAGTGGTTTTATTTGGATACCTCTGCTTTGAGGTATGTTCAGGTTTGCGGATGTGCATTCGGAGAGAGTATTATGTCAGGCAACATACAGAAACACAAAGGCAGCCCATTCTCTAGGGAAACCGTAATCTAAATGAAATCTTCTATTCCTATCCTATTACTAGCCTGGCATAATGCAGAATAACTTTTAAAACATTTAAAGCCCTTCTTCTCGCTTTGCAGATCGTGACTGCTTCTCTGTCTGACCATTTGAGATATTGGAAAACTGAAGATACACCACACGCCAAGCATGCTAAGCTAGAAATAGACCGTATTCCACTGCTGTCACGCCACAGCCACGTGCGTGTACGTATGCCAGACAGGCTCTTGCTCTTGTGTCATCTCCAAGCCAGGCATTTCAAGTTCCCCTGGAAAAAATTTGTTGCGGGATGTAGTTGTTGCCACTGAATCTAATAACTGTGCAGGGCGCTGGCATGGTGTAATGACTGACTGACGCAGAGAAGAAACCCTCCAAGCAGCTCCATGGAGAAGAGCATCAGTGTGGGACGGTGCCCTTAGTGCTGTCTGGCTGCCCTGGCTTATTAGCTTGGAGGTGGAAAGAACCAGGATAAGCAACTAGTTTGTGCATGCCGTGGAGGAGATGTATGTGAGCTGCTGGTGCCTTGTTGAAGTGCATGCTTCTGGGAGAGTCACAGCAGATTAAGTTGCCATCCTGCAGCTGTGATTTACTTTGACCTGATGTAATTTGTGCAGGTGCTGATTAGAAGTGCCCGCAAAGTCTGCAGCCATAGCTCAGCTGAAGGGACAGCCAGATCGCTCTGCATCTGTGGTTCCTTGGAAACAGCCCTTTTTTCCATCTGGATGTTTTCTTTAAAATGGAATTTAAAGAAAAATTTTTCAAGTTTTTTTTTTGTGGCAAAGCAGATGTTGTTGGAACCATCGCACAGAAATACAGCTGGCAGAAACAGAGGTTTTAGCCTGTTTCAGCTGTACAAAAATGAACACATCCATGATCATTTGCTCTTTGTCCCTAACCTTTTCTCTTTTATCCTAATTTAATGCTCAGACTTCTACAGATGAAATTCAAACTGGAATCTGTCCCTTTTGCTCCAAGGAGCACAGACTTGCAGATGAATCTCTACTGACTTAAGCCAAGTCCAGCTCATGATTTTTCTTGTTCATCTTTCAGGTGTTAGAGATGTTAGAGAGTGTTTCAGTGAGGTGAGATTCATCTCACCTAGCCTTCAGCGTGGCACTTGGCTTACAGATGAAGATATCTAAATCTCAGTGCCTCCATCTACGTGTTTCTGTGCAAGCTGTGACTCTAAATTGCTGTAACAGTCAATGTACAAGTGTGATGGCATCCAGTTGTCTGAGCACAGGGCCCAGTGCTGGTTTTGGTGGTCTGGGTATCCTCCTGGCCTCCAGCAACACTCTAAGAGGGTAAACATCATCCCTAAATTCCCACTGCATCTCAGTCCCATGTGGGCATATCTGATTCCCCAGAGCATTTCAAATGGCACTGAATATCCATACTTTGTGCACAAAGGGCAGTGATTGGCAGTGATTTTTTTTTTTTTTTTCTGTTCCGTTCCTTTCATGTTTTGCTCCTCTTGCCTGTGTGGGGCTTGTTAGAGCACTGGTGTAGCATACTCAGACCTCACTTGGGGTCTGATCCTGGCTGGATCTATAAAGCATGCAGTTGTTAGCAAGTCCTACTACATCTGCATCTGTGTTCATGGAGGAAAAAACTCCTGGGACCACTTACACAGCAGTACTGCCACAGCTGAAGAGAGATTACAGTAAACAAAGAGGAAAATCAATGTGGTCAGAGGGAGCACTTGAGCCTTTTCTAAACCAGTTCCTTCACTTTCACAAGTTAGAAGTGCTTTGGCAGTGTAACACTGGAAACCACAAGATTGTACCCTGGAAAACTCTTTTAAAAGCAATTAAGTCAAACTGTGTTGCATGGCGTTAATTTAGAATTTCAATTAGTGCACACAATTTGCTATCAGCTTTGGCCAAGTCATTTTCTCAAACCAAAGCTGGCCCTTGCTTGACTGTTTGCTTGAACAATATGAAGATGGAAGCAATTTGTTAACATAATCTGATTTAATATGATGACTAATGATTTTCAGAAGAAAGTATGGATTGGGTTTGTCAGGCTGATTATATCTGAAGCATGACTGAGAAGGGGACTGGCCATTTCGGCTAGCTTGATCGATGCACATTTGCAGGACCTGAGCTGGTCCTTGGTATTTCCAAGATAAATTCAAAGTCACTTCATTTTATTAGAATCATAGAATCATAAAATGGTTTGGGTTGAAAGGGACCTTAAAGGTCATTATTTTCAACCCCTTTGCCATGGGTGGGTACATCTCCCACTAGACCAGGTTGCTCAAAGACCCATCCAGCCTGGCCTTGAACATCTCCAGGGACTGGGGCAACCACTACTTCCCTGGGAAACCTGTTCCCTTGCCTTACCACACTCACAGTAAATAATTTCTTCCTAATACCTGATCTAATCTACCTTCTTTCAGTGTGAAGTCATTACCCTTCATCCTATCACTACAAGTCCCTCTCCAGCTTTCCTGTAGGTCTCTTTCAGATACTGGAAGGTCACTATAAGATCTCCTCAGAGCCTTCTTTTCTCCAGACTGAACAACCTCTCTCAGCCTGTCTTTATAGGAGAGGTGTTCCAGCTCTCTGATCATCTTCGTGGCCTCCTCTGGACTCACTCCAAAAGGTCCATGTCCTTCCAATGCTGAGTGCCCCAGAGCTGGATGCAGTACTGCAGGTGAGGTCTCACCAAAGTGGAGTAGAGGGGCAGAATCATTTCCCTCAGCTTGCTTAGGGCAGTTTGAGTTCCCCCCTCTCAGAGGTGAGTCCTGTTCCTTTTTGTGTGATCCAGTGATGGCTGCACAGCTCCTCACTCAGATAGAGACTGCGTTCTCCCAAACCCACCCTCTCACTTTCTTCAGTATTCACACCCTGACTATGGAGACCCCGCACCCAATTTATCTTGCTTTCCGCTCCTAGGAGCACTGCTGGCTTTGCAAATCAATTCAGCAAAAGACTGAGTCTTTTCAGTTGTGTGGGGTTTTTTTGGTTCAGCTCTGCAGGATTGTCATTACATCAGTGGCTCTTGTCTCAGCCATTGTCGATGACTGACCCTACATCCTGCAGTGCAAAAAGAAAGCTTGAGCATGGTGTCCAGAGGGTCACTTTTCTGAATACCCTTCTCTGCTGTCTCCCTTGACCAGCAGCTTTACCACGACTCATGTAAATATTGACATTTGCCAGGACTTGCCTTTGTGCTTTCATTCCCCACTGAAAAGGCTTGATGTTTTTCTTCTGAGTTCGCCCAGACTTTTTGCTAGCTCTTTTCTTTTACCCAGCCTTTCTCTGTAAGAAAGAAAACCGCTTTTGTATAGGGGATTTTTTTTTCTTTCCTGGAAATATTAACTCCCTGCACAGATATTCTGGGAACTTCTGTTCTTTTGCTGCGTGACACAAGAAACTGAAAGAGGAACATTATCTCTTCGAGGCAGCAAGTCATTGTACTTGCTTCTAAAAGCTGATCTTGTTTTGTTTGACTCAGTAGCTGTTTTATTCTGGCAGTGATGCACTGAAATATCCTTGCGCTAGCCCGGCTGCACTTGCTTTCCTTCCTTTTAATGCCACTTCTCTTACAGTCAGACTGTCCTCAGCATGAGCAAACCTAACAGCATCTGGCCCATTAATAATGACTTGTTATGAAATAAAAATTAATCAAGCACTGAGATTATTGCACGGCATTTCCCAGAACTTATTATCAAGAGCGATTGTGCAGACATCTTGTTGCATGGGGGTAGATTGCAGTTTGGTTGGAATTAACTGTTGTGAAACAGCTGCTTTATTACTGCAATGCACTATTATTTATGTAGGATGAAAGATGTGAATAGCACTTGAGCACAACAGATCTGTGCACGGAGGAGTTTACAGTCTAAGGGAGAGATGACAATAAAAAAGGGAATGGGACGTGTGTCTGCTGCAATTCGGTCCATAAACTTTAGCAGAGACTGTTTCTCTTAGCCCGTTGTGCTTCCTTATTTAAGGAACAGTGATTAGCGGCATTAATCAAGTAGATGAAGAGTCAAGAGCTTTGTCTTTAATAGCATTTAAGTGTTTCTTGTTTAACTTTCTCCCTGTGGACCCAATACTCAGATATGGCCAAGTTTCACTCAGTTGAGAAGCCAAAGAAAGCAGATAAAAGAGGCAAAGAGGCATTTATGTCAGAAGAACAGCAAGCATATTTTCATCTCAGAGACACAATGATTTAGCACAAGAGTGCATATTAAGCATCTTAAAATTTAAACCGTATGCTGATCCTTACTCTGAAGCCACATTGCTCAGTTACTAGTACAAATCTTGCAAGGTAACAGAAGGTGCTAAACAAATAACTGGAAAAAAAAAAAAGATAGAGAAGATATACACTTTTTAAAACGTAAGTAAGAGCAAACTGATCTGCAAAGAGAGAATACAATGATAAAAACACAGTCAGAGCTTTGTCAGTTGGAACTGAAAAGAATATGTGGTGGCCCTGCCCAGAAGGACGCACGTGGGGTTTGGTTTGTTGCTTTCCAAAAGCAAAGACAGGTCTTTGACTGAAAAGCATTAAAATACTCTGTGATAAGGTACTGAGACCCTCTATTTCCTGGAAGGGGGAAAAATGTGTGTGTATCACTGCTTATTATTGTTGGAAAGATGTTAAGAGAGGGATGGGTGACATTTGGGGAGCTGCTTACAAAATGTCTGGGTACCAGTCTTGAAAAATTTGGGAACAATAGTTACAACCCCTGACTGGGGAAATTTTGAATGCCAGGAGTGACTCAATCCAGGGTGGATTTGTGTGAAATAGATCCTCTAATTCCCACATTCCATTAAATATCTTTCTTGTGAGAAAACCCTTCTACACCCTCTCACCCAATACTTCACACCCCAATATATTCACCATATCTGTCTACCAGGTTCGGTACCCTGCCCCAATACTTTTATTTCTCTCAATGCATTTCAAGATGTCTTTTGCCTGAAGAAATGCCAAGGGATCTGCTATCAGGTGCACCTTGCCTTTCCTCAGCAGAGTTTTTAGCTTTGAAGAACACTTTAAACCTGCCAGGGACAAAATGGGATATGAAGAACCAATTTCAATTACAGTGTGTGAGTGGTTTCCCAGCAACAAGAGTATTTAAAAGCAACAAAAATTAACATACCTTAAAAAAAAAGCAGTAGCAACAGCCGCCGATTTTCACAGTGTAATATTTTGTATTCATTAAAATGGAGTTTCTGAGCACTGCTTCTGTCTCAAGGCGCAACCCCAACCCATCTTAAAATCATGTTTCTTCTTTATTCATTGAATAGTACTCAGAACTTCACAAAGACAGAGAGGAAAAGAAAGTAGAGTGAAAGAAAGAGACAGACTAGACTGCTAACATAATTGCTTGGAGCTAAACTATTGACGTTTCTCTTGCTGGAAAAGCAAAACTCAGTTGCTCTCTCCAGGAATAACCCTTTCTCCTTTAGTATCTAACTCCTGTTTGGTACTATAGAAAGAAATATTCCATCCTAAAATTGCTTTTTTTCCCCCTCATGCCCCTTTTTTCACCTCCACTGTACATCTGTCCCTCCCTATTCTCTCTGGAAATTTTAGTTTCTCTCCAAAGCTTCTGGTTTGACAGAGAAATCCAGGAGAATTTGTGCTCCATGAAAGAGCTTTTTTAAAAAAGAGTTAATAAAACTGAGTTAATAAATCAAAAATTTTGTGTCCCTGAACAGGTAACACACATTTTAACTGCAAAGGAGGGAAGGATGGTATCTGTGATTCTGTAATAGAAACTAGTAAGACCTACAGCATCCTAGTAAGCCCAGTGCAAGAAGAAACTGGGACAAGATGGTGATTTTTATATGTCCTTTTTACTTTGAAGGACTCATAGTATTTGAGCTATTCATGCTCCTTAAGCAAGGAGCTGTGTCCTACACAACCATAGACATCTATAATACACTTATATGTAACGTAGAAATGATATCCCAGAAATTATGCTGGATCCTGAAGTAACAGCTCCTCTCAGGGCACAGTGACACAAAAGTGGCTGCATTGAACCAGAAAGAAAGACTAAGTAAGCTCGGTCTCTGACAATGGGAAAAGCAGATGCCTGTGGTGACACTTCCCAGGTATATATAAAAGTGGAGTTTAATACTGAACTTCTTAAAACAAAAAGTTTCAGACCAGCTCAAAACCAAAAATGAAACATTTCAACCTCTAAAATTTATTTCCCAGTCCTTTTTATTCCTCCAAAGAATTTATCTTCCTTGGAAAAAACATCTTCATTTTCAGCCTAGCTTGGACCAGAACAGCAGTCCCATGCACTTGTATGATCTCGGCTTGTATTTTCCAAGACAAGACATCAAAAGCATCAAAGGCACAAAATCAGCAGGACACAGATCGCTCGCACCGCCAGCACTGCCCTGACAACATCAATCTTTGGCATTTTGGGATGTGAAGAGATCATTTTGGTTAATCTGCTTTGTCTGAGATGCTAGACGTCCAAAAATCCTGGCCAACTGCTCAAATTCCATTCTTTCCCCTCTGTGTGAACAGCATTTCTGAGTGAATAGGGGAAGATATATCAAGAAAAGCTGTTGGAAAATGAATGTAGTCAGAGGAGTAGGGACAATAAATATTTTGTTTCTTGAAAGGTTGCTGATCAACTGATGAAAAGCTAGGGATAAGTAGATTTATTTCCCTGTATCAGTTACAGAAGTAGGACAAAGTCACGTGTCACATTAGTCCAGTGGTGAGTAAATGTGCTGGCTTGCACTTTCTCACATACAGATTATTTTAAAGCAGTCATAGGCTGCTCCAAATATGAGGATCCAACAAAGGTTTGAGCCACTTGCGTATATATATGAGTCTTGTTGCAGATAAAACACTGCTTGAGACATTGTTGTAGGGTTAGCAAAAGCAACTTGGAAGCATAGGAAGTACATGGACCTGTTGGAATGGGTCCAGAGGAGGGACATGAAGATGATCCCAGGGCTCTGGAGCACCTCTGCTGTGAGGACACACTGCAGGAGTTGGGGTTGTTCAGCCTGGAGAAGACAAGGCTCCCAGGAGACCTTGTTGGCAGCCTTCCAGTACCTAAATGGGGTCTACAGGAGAGATGGGGAGGGACTCTTTACCAGAGAAGGGACAAGCAGTCATGGTTTTAAACTAAAATAGGGGAGATTTAGATGAGATTTCAGGAAGAAATTCTTGATTCTGAGGATGGTGAGATGCTGGAACAGGATGCCCAAAGAAGCTGTGTTGTTCAAGGTCAGGCTGGGTGGGGCTTTGAGCAACCTGGTCTAGTGGGAGATGTCCCTGCCCATGGCAGGGGGCTTGGAACTCAATGATTTTTAAGGTCCCTTCCAACTTAAACCATTCTATGATTCTATGATGATTCTATGACCTTGATACCTACAGGAGCCCTGTGTTGCCCAGAACAGTAGCTGAAAGCCAACTAGGATCCCCCAGTTTCACTATGTACCTATGCTGGGGCAGGTGGATTGAATCCCCCAAGGTGAGAGCCTGAATCCTGTCCTGGGCTTCTGCATTCATTACTGAGGTGACCTTGGAGAAGATGAAGTGGCAGCCAAAGAAGCTACAAAGCATAACGAAATTACAGAGATAAAAGTGGATGTAGACAGCTGCCTTTCCCCTTCCCTGAGAAGAGCAGAGAGGAGACCCCAGAGAGACCTGTGAGTTCAGACTCTCAAGAGGCAAACTGTCAGCAGAAAGCCACTGGGAGTAAGATATTTGCAATTTAAATAGACTGAAATCAAAGGCAAAGGGCATGAAGAACTGGTCAGCAAGAAACTAATTTTTAAAGTTTCTTCTTTAAAAAGAAGAAAAAAAAAGTTACTTGAACTAACTGCTGAGATACTTTAATTTAATATGTCCTCTCCATGATGCCTATTCCATGCAGTCACACTTACGTGTCCTTTGCTCTGCTGAGTGGCAGTGAGATAGAGCACCTTCCTCTGGTAACCAGTGTTTATTCACAAAGGGTAATGGTTTTAAATTGGAAGAGGGGAGGTTCAGATTAGGTATTAGGAAAAAATTCTTTCCTGTGTGGGTTGTGAGACACTGGAAGAGGTTGCTCAGAGAAGTTGTGGATGCCCCATCCCTGGAAGTGTTCAAGACCTGGCTGGATGGGACTTCGAGTAACGTGATCCAGTGTGAGGTGTCCCTGCCCATGTCAGGGGACTTGGAACTGGGTGATCTTTAAGGTCCCTTCTAACTCTAACCATTCCATGATTCTATGATTCTATAAAGCACAGGGTGTGAGTTTTCTCAGAGCCATGGCAGTTACGTGAAGCAGGTCTTGGCAGAGTGGTGGGGGACTCTTGGCTCTCGGTACATCAGGGCCATGGTAAGGGGCTGCCTCAAAGCTGATGCATCAAGGCCATAGGAATCAAGAGTTGTGAGTATCAAAAAACATGCAGTCAGCATTAACACTCCTTCTCCTATATATTTTTTATTGAAACAGGGATGTGAAACTAGCTCTAATAAAGGTGGCTGTCATCTCCCACTACTTTCAATGAGGCAGATGTTGTGTCCAAAGGTAAAGTGGTTTCTGAAGAGGTCAGAGCAATGGGCAGCCAAGACCTGTGGAGGAGGGAATAAGGACAGTGGAGGCTGTAATGGAAATTAGGAAAGTGGGGAAAGAAAAGTAGCTGGGATGCAGAGGAAGCAAATGGGAAGAGGACTATCTGAAAGATTACATTTGCAGTTGGTTAAGCTATACATACACATTTTCAATTGGTGGAAATTTTACAAAGCACTGTGAATTCAATTACTTCTCAGATGTTTTAAACATATGACACAGAACTACTTTCTTGAGAATCATTTTTTAAGATAACAATGGTGTGAGAAAGTCATAATCTTTTCTTTTTAACCATTAGTCTGCCAGTCAATGTGGAAAAGGCATCCTTACATGTAAAAACCATTGCAGTTCTGGTGGATCTTCACAGAAAAATAACAGAAATTAAAAGGCAACGGAGCACAAACCAGTGTGCGCAAGGGGATGATTTTTCACACTGAAATTGTTTCATGGACATATTCATGGAGAAGGAGAGTCAGAGCCAGCTCTTGGCCATGGAGGTGAGTGATGGGCTGTTGCAACTGAACCCAAACCCCTGCATATAACAGGCCAGGGGTGCAGGGCCACTACTGCCCATGCTTGCTGGTGGGAAGGGTTTCACCTTGTAGGGATGCAGAGAGAACCTGTGCACAAGGAGTGACCACAGGGAACGCACCAGCAGCTGGGAAAAGATGAGTATTTCCACTCCCAGTCCAGGATGGTATAAGTAGTTTTACCCTCATCCTGCAAACAATAAATCTCCTTTTTGCCTACAGTGCTGAGAAGGAGTTAAAATACCATAAAGCTGGCTAAAAAAAGGGCAACCCAGGACTGATGTTACTGCTGTTTGATCCTGCTGTTTGGGTGAGATTTGATCTCTCGATGTAACAGAGACAAATGATTCTTATCTGTTGAGGTTGGTGGTGCAGGGGAGCAAATGTCACATCAGCTGCTTCAGCTGACTAAGAAGATGTGGAGTTAAATACACTCACATTTACAGCCTCCAGCTTCATTAGTAAATTACTGTATAATGAACCAGTACATAGTGACTCTTCTATTTTCTTCCATGGCTAATGCTCTGCTAGTATCCCATCCAAGGGCTTGTTTCACGTGCAATCAGCCTATTCCTATGACAGGCAACAGCCTGGTCCCTCTTGGGCTCAACGTGAGCTGACCTGAACCCTAAAAGTGGAGCTGGAAAGAAACACAGCGTTTTTTATGCTGGAGAGAAACATTCGATCATTTCATTAACCTTGATAACATTTCAAACGAAGAGCTTAATGGTGCAATCAATAATTCAGCCTGTGATCAGTTTGTTAGTCAGCGTCAAATGTTTTTCTTTTAATAGGGGAATCCCAGAAGGATCGTGAACTATTACTTGCAAGCAGTAATTTGGAGGATGTGCAAAACATGACTTCTAGGTTTTATTCTGCACCTTTCTGATAACAGTCACTTCCCTGTCTCCTTGGACTGTTGCTGGGTGAATTACCCCAGCTGCCTCAAAGGCCTCTATCTTCCACCAGTCTGGTATTTCTCAACAAATTGTTTGGATATTCATTCCTGTCCTTAATGCAGGAAAAGAGAGTCTCTGAGCTCCTCTGTGCTAAAGGAAGAGCAGATGGAACTCCACATTCAGCTCTGGTGTTTCTTCATAGAATTCCCTAAACATTTCCTCTGCTTCGGCTGCAAATCAGGGGTTGTGTAGCTATACTGTGATGGCACCAAGACCAACCTTCAATAGCCTCCTTGGAGACCATTAGCTCAGTTCAGCTCTGCGTCCCTTCAGTACAGGATCCCATCTGCCTGGAAAACCCCATGAAAACACCTGCGAGACAGGCTTTGCCCCTTTTCCATGTTCCCTTCTCCCCCTTCAGCCTTCCTTTCCTCCCCTTCTTCTCTTCAGAAAACATTGCTTCCTAACTGAGAAAAAGCTGCCAGATGCCCTCTTGAGTACTAAAGAACACCTGAAAAATAATAAAAACCTTGAAAGAGGTCCAAATCCTGCAGGCCCAGAGCACCACTCTACTGTTTGAAAGCATTCCACCCAAAGGAAGGTGGGCAAGGGGAACCTACATGGTGATGTTTCATAGCTGAGGTGGAGGCAAAACAGAACAATTTCTTTGTGCTGTTTCAGTTCCTTTTCTGCTTTGCTGGGTAGAATTTTATATTCTGGTTTTGACACTTATTAATTTTCCACTTATTAGGCTGCCTGTGAGATTTTCATTGTTCAAGTTTTTTTTTTTATTATTATTATTTAAAAGATCAGTGCGTGTGGAGTTTTCATTGTCACATTAAACACACTGAGTAAATATAGTCCCCTGAAACAGGAGATTTTATCTGGGAAACTCAGATGAAATTCCATGGCTGACAGTTGTTCAAATGAGCCCTCTCTGCTAGAGTACAATAGCAAAAGATATTCTTCATTCCCTTTACCTTCTCTGCAATATGCTTTGGAGGGAAGGGAGTGAGAGAAAAGCAGGGTCATCCTGGCATTGCATTTATTCCGCTGTGATGACTTCACTGCACACAAGTAACAAAGCATTCACTTTGAGCACAACACTTAGCAGTGAGATTACACCTTGGGTATAATACGATACGTGACCTGTTCCAGGTTGCAATGACTTGCTAAGTCAGCTGATTTCTTTTCCTTGTCCTTACATGGCAGAGGAGTGTGTAAGAAGTGAATAGAGGTTATACAGTTTCCCATGCAAAAGTCCTTACCCTTGCTGAAGTAGCCTGGAGTTAATGTACCTGAGCACTGAGGCAGTCTTCTAAAGGACGTGCTCTATTCTCCAGCGTAAGTTATATTGTAAGGGGAAAAGCAGGTTCAGCCTTGTTTCTTAGTTGCAGTCTCCACGTGGTTCATCATGAAAGCAACCACATTACTTTTAGGAAGAGCTGAATTAAGGAGAACTGTGGGTGGTCGGGGCAGAGTGAGGGTAACACGCTCAGCCCATCCTGAGGGTGCAAAACAGAGTCTGGCATCTGATGAAAAGCATCAGGCTTTGGGTTAAAGGGATCGGCAGGGTCAGCCAGAGGGTTTGAAATATGGGGTGTGTCTGGGCATGGGAATGCCTCAGGCTTGCACTTACCAAGCAGAGTGGACACGCCCTTAGAGCTGTTCCACCAAAACAGAGCATCCCTGTAATTGATGTGCTCAACTGAAGTCAAGGATGGAGCTCCAGGTGCAATGGCAGAGTGGGAGTCTTTGTGTGGGAGGAAAAACTTAGGTGCTCAAAGCAGCTTCAGCCCTTCACATAGAGGGGCCTGATTCTCGTTTACAGACAGGTCTCATTCTTTGCAACATGTCAGGGCTTCAAAGCAAGGTACGTGGTATTGACTCCTCCCTTGAGGCCCCCCTCCTCAACACTACTAAATGGCTTTCACATGAAAGAGAGCAGGGCTTTGCCAGACTCCCAACTCTTTCCTTTTGTATTTCGCCAAAACCCACAACTGTGCAGCCAAGAGGACTGGAACTGAACTAGTTCCGTGACCCCTACCTGGGTGTAATAAAACGTGCAAAAATTTGGATGAGAAATAGTGTCTGTGTGATGGATCACAAGCAATGTCATCAGAGAGATGAGATGGTGGTAGAGACAGGGAAGGGTATCAAACATATTGCTTCCTTGTTCTCATCTCTCATGAAACATAGAATCACAGAATCACAGAATCACCTAGGTTGGAAGGGACCTTTTGAGATCATCTAGTCCAACCAATGGGGGGGAATTAAAAAAAAACAAAAACCNTTGATTGTTTTCTTAACAGGTGTTGGCAAAGCTCAACACATTAATTAGGATTGCAATCCAAAGCTAAAAGTATTAAGAAAGAGTGCTAGAAAATCTGGCTCTGGGTAACCTTGCTTGGTGGGCCCACTGGAGAAAAGGCTGTGATCAAGATAATCAGATCTAAATTACAGAGCATATCCCACATAACAGTGTGAAGAAAGGCCTGTGGCCAACAGAACATTAAACCAGCGCTTCCAGGTGAAGATCTCATAACTGTTGTTTAATCTGTGGCAGATTAGTCTGCCTTTGTAGCACGGCAGAAGATGCCAGCACAGGTTTGTGATCTGAGGTTGTGCAGTATCAGTTTGAAGCTAAGGCTTTCTGTCTCCATCTCCAGTGCTTTCATCAAAATACTGGTACCTCCTGTCCAACCATCTACCCAGCTGTGTCTGAAGATTCTTTACAATGTCAGCTAACAGGTCAGGAAACTGAGGTATCAAGAGAGACTGACTTTCCTAGAATCATGGAATCATAGGTTGGAAGGGACCTTTAAGATCATTGAGTCCAACCAACAGCCTAACACTGACAAAAACACCACTAAACCATGTCTACTTATTATTTGAAAACCTTCATGGATGGCAGTTCTACCACTTGAGAAGCCTGAGGACTTCTAACAGGCCTAGGACAGAGGAATATAACTGAGATCTGTTGAGCCAAATCTGATGTTCTGTAGCTGCTCTGTGGAGTTGAAGATACATGAAATACTTTGTTGGAGGTCAAATTCTTCATTGCAAAAACTGATGGAAGATGGATTGTGTGACTGATGAGACACACTCCTAAACACATCTCTTTTAAATACCTCCAGAGATGGTGACTCAACCACTTCCCTGAGCTGTCTTTTCCAATGTTTGATAACCCTTTCTGGAATAATTTTTTCCTAATATCCATCCTAAACCTCCCCTGATGCAACTTGAGGTCGTTCCTACATGTCCTATCACCTGTGACTTGGGAGAAGAGACTGACCCCCACCTCTCTACAGCCTCTTTTCAAGTAGTTGCAGGGAGTGCTAAGGTCTCCCCTCAGCCTCCTTTTCTCCAGGCTGAACAACCCCAGCTCCCACAGCCACCCCTCATAAGATTTGTGCTCCAGACCTCTCACCAGCTCTGTTGCCTTTCTCTGCCCTTCTCTGCCTTCTTTTCTTTTTCCCCTTCTGCTAGATTGGTTTTCACTCCAGCTATATTTCTTTGAATGTGAAAGATTATTATTTTTTTCCTCCTTGTTCTCCTTTGGTCCTATCGTCTGTTTAAAAGCAAAGTCATCAATAATTTTAGATGAAATGTATTTGCTGTAATTCTCCAGGATAACATGGTTTGAGTGTTTTGATTGATTTATGTCTATAAAAAACAAACTGCATCAGCCGTTTGTCTGTAGAAACCTTTGTTTTCTTTAAAGGTATGAGCCCTGTGCCTCATTAGTTTCCCAAGCTTTCCTTTTGGTACCTGTTGTGTTTCACACATTTTTATAAGCTGTCTGCCTCTAATAAATGAAATTATGCTTCAGCTGTAAAGTGTTCCCATAAGCAATCAAAGAAATGCTGCCTTGTAGTCTCTGAGAATAAGCACCATCAGTACCATTGTCACATCATCAGGATGTAATACAGCCTGGTTATTAGTTTTATGCTACTCTGACAGCTCGGGTAGCGCGGTATCTCTAAAAGCCTAGTGCTGGAGGAATCAAAGGATGGAGGATCAGCATATGCCAGCCTAAGGTGCCCAGTTCTACTATTTTATGGCTGATTATTAGACAGAAGGGTGGCTTGATTCAGCATAAGCTCTTCAGTGATTTCACTCAGTGATCAGAAGTTCACAGCATCATAGAACCACAGGATGAAAATCAGATGAATTAAAAGTAGAAATCACATACAGGTTCATTATGATGACTCGAAACTACCAATATGAGTAGAGCTGTGAGATATCTGTGGCAGCATCTTCAGGGAGCTCCAGAGAAGTTCAGCTAAACCTCCTTCGGGATCCACAGGCAAGTGGAAACTTGTTTGCTTTTGCACTCCATTCTTGTTTCAAAGAGAGAGAATTGAAAGGATTGTGTTTTTCCTGGGGCATCTTCAGGTCAAATGAGAAGATGAACGCAGCTGTGCACATGCTCTGATCTGCTCGTCTCGCGCCTACAATGTAATCCAGGGGAAGAAGATAGGCTCCCTCATAACATACAACATTTTTCCGTTTCAGATGAAAGCAGGTTGCCATCTCCCCATATTTCTGGAACTGATCTGGCATCCACTGATGGCAGTTTTGAATTCCTGAGATTTTATGCATCTCTTCCAAGCTCATGGCAACATCCAGTAGCACAGTTTGGGATCTGACACCCTTTCCTTTTGCCACCTTTCCCTGAGGTTGCACCATCCAGGGCCATATTCGTAGATAAAGCTTGCTGCTGTTAACCATGTTCAATCACTGCGACTGTGAGCCCAAGATACCACAAGAGACACATGATATCTCAGAGGGCTTAAGGCACCAGTGGGTGTGAGTGGAAGCAGCCCCATGAGAGCAGAAAAGCAGCACAAGACAAGTCACAGGGCAAGGCTACTGCCCAGGGCAAAGCTAGGCACTATACAAAGTTGTCTTTAACGTTTAAATAACTTTTTTTTCCCTGAGCTTTATATTCACTACAGCTTGGGGATCCTTATTTATATACAGATCTTTTTTTTTGCCTTTTTCTTTTCCAGTGGGGGTGAGGCAGCAGGGAAGGCAGGGAGGAAATCAGCATTCAACAGTCCTCTCTGCTCGCATGCACATTGCATTGCTAAAATTAACATTGTGTCTGGTTCAGTGCAGTCAACTTTATAGTCAGATTATTTCGTAATTAAAACCTAGATATATCTTGGAGGCAAAAGAGCAAATCCCACTAACTCCAATTTACCCTTTTGTTACCCATCCTGGGAAACAACAGAGCATCAGATGGCTCTCTTTATTTACAGGTACATATATATGTATATATATATATGTGAGTATATATATTTATGTATTAGTACAGAGAGAAGGCAGATAGCAGTTCCTGTATTCCCCTCCACCCCTTCTGCTTGAAAGCCTATTTACACACAGCTAAAATCCTATTCAGAAATTGGTGACTGTGTTCATTGTTCCAGAACACATAATAGCAAAGGCAAGCAGGAATGGCTTTAGTGAAGCTGTAACAGTTTAAGTTGCTCAAATCGGAGAGGAACAGGGAGAGCAGCAAATAATTGTCGTATCTAAAAGCTGCAGAGATCCCTAAATCACCAAGTCTTATGCTCTGAGAGCATAGCACCCTTGCTGAGCTGCTTTAATACCTTTGGTATGTCATCAGGACCTGAGGTTTAGCTACAATTCCTAATACACGGGCTAGATCTTCTTAAATTCTGCACCAAAATTCACACTGGTTTTGTTGTGACTGAATTGAGTTTTCTGGGGCGGCATAAAGTCATAGAAGCGTTTTGGTTGGAAAACACCTTTAAGATCATCGGGTCCCACCATTAACCTAACACAGCTAAGTCCACTGCTAAAGCATGTCCCTCAGCACCATCTAAACTTCTTTTAAATACCTTCAGAGATGGTGACTCCATCACTTTCCTGGGCTGCCTTTTCCAATGTTTAATAACCCTTCCCGTGAAGAAATGTTTTCTAATATCCATTCTAAACCTCCCCTGGCACAACTTGAGGCTGTTACCTCTTGTCCTATCACCTGTTACCTGGGAGAAGAGACTGACCCCCAAGTTTCTACTACCTCCTTTCAGGTAGTTGTAGAGAGTGAGAAGGTCTCCCCTTCTGAGCTGAACAACTCCAGTTTCCTCAGCTGCTCCTCATAAGATTTTTACTTCAGACCCCTCACCAGCCTTTTTTCCCTTCTCTGCCACCGGGATATGGAGCTCTCACCATGCTTGTGTACAGCAGCCCAGCCAGGGACATCTCTTGGATTCCTTTAGGGGAAGGACATCTAAAGCTTTGTTAACTGGCTTCATTGAACAGGTATCTATTGTGTCCTTCCTGCATGGGCCGCAAGAAGCCAGGATAGGGTGTAGAGGCCACACAGAATGATCAAAACACCAGTTCTTCCATGGACTTGGTCAGGAGCAGGGTCATCACAGGATTAGGCAGAACATAAAGGAGAGCTTCAGCCCATTGTTAAGAAGCCTAATGGATGGTATCCCCATCTAGAAGCTCCCAGGCTGGCATGTAAATCTCCAGTGCAGTCTGTACAGGGCAAGAATTTAATCCAGTTTCCTCAGAAAAACTGTCCAGAGCCCTTTTTTATGGTGTCCAGCCTGGATCCCAAGGTGACACAGTCTCCCATAGCTCCTCTCCACACCAGGCCTGTGAGGGTGTCTCAGATACCTTCAGGGCATCTCAAGTGATGTTAGATGCTTATGTCAAGACAAATGATTTGACCCCTCTATTTTTGGCCCTGTGCTGCTCCCACCTAATATCCCCTTTTGCACCTCATATTGGTTTCCTTGTGTCAGTGGGAAGAGCTCTAGTCTCTATGAGCTTCCCTGGATAAAGTCATTCACGTATTTTAGTTCCCTGGAGTTATTCAGAGAGTTTGCTGCACAAAGGAGAAACATATACTTTGTGTTGACCCATCCCCCCAGCCGAGCAATTAGAATAAGAATTGTGAAGGAGCAATATCATTTTAAAAACACAGCACAACCTCTGATATAAAACAGCACTAGGAATGGACTTGTCAAGCACTATTAGTTTTCCATTTTATTTTTCAATAAAAACAGGGAAAGGAGTGTTTACAAGCAAAGCAGTCTGTTCTCTAGTCAAAATACTCTGTCTGATTATGCTCTGGGACCAAGCAATTAACAATGATCAAAGAGCGTATTTGTCATTAAAAAGTTAATGGGGATAAAAATATCTCTATATTGGTATTTTTTGCTAGGTTTTTTCTTCCCTCCAGAAATAAACCCATACTTTTGCAGTATTTGACAATATAATCCTCACCACTGTTTCTTTACTTTTCTTTGGGGGCAGAATTTATTTTTTTTTTTCTAAAGGCAAAAAAAAAAGGAGTGAAATAAGAAAAATTCTTTAATTACTTCTCTTTTTACCAAACCCCATACCATTATTGCTATAAAAAGGCTCAACAGAATTTTGGGTCATATTTACAGATTGCACAAGGTGGTTAGTTCCACTACAGCAGGAAAAGAGTAATTCTGAGAACTAATTAAATATGCTGGTATGCAGATGGTTAATTGGATTAATAATTACCTTGCATATGTAAAAAGAGGTTTTATGTTTGCACAGGCAATTTTTATCAGGATTCTCCTGGGATAAAAGAAAAAATCAGGCTAATAAATTATTGTTTCAAATAAGAAGATAATTTTGCCTTGGTTGTGACTAAACTTTGGAGGAAGAAGGCTTCCGCTTCCATCAGAAGGTAATTTAAACAAAAAAAAAGATTTTTCTTTCTTTCTTTCTTTTTTATTTTTTTTTTCATACACTCACCTAGAGTCACTCTAGGGAAGAGAGAAAAGCAAAGCATGTTGTAATCTGCAGAAATCAGAAGACAATGGAAAAATCTGGTTTTAAGCATTTTTGGGGGGTGGGAACAAATTGCCATGGCAACTCTCTAAACGGATATGTCTTCAAGGAAATCATGCTGTTCTCTTGAAAAGTGAGATGCATAATACAACGAGCACTTGAAAGTTATCTTTGAAAGGCACGTGTACAGGAAAATCAGAAATATTTTATAAATTCAAACTTATGAAACATTCATGCTGATTCACTAATGTTTCACACGGCAATTATTTTACCCAAAGGCAGGAGCTGAATAACCTTGCCATGTATATGTGCATTTTTAAGCGTGCTTTGTGGTTGGACCTGGTCTATCATCAGACCCTTTCCTCTGCTTCTCAGATACTCAGAATCTATCCCCTTCGATATGTAAGTTGTTACTTAGATGGCCATTAAAATCAGAGGCTGAAATATTTAATCCAATTCTTATAGTCTTTCTTTTCTGATGGGTTGTGTCAGTCAACATTTCGTTACCAGCAATATCAGTGACATCAGAGCGCTGCAGAGAATGGGATGACAGAATTTGACCCAATAACATTACTTGGGAAAGATGTTCCTCTTGTTTCAAACCAATCAGATGGTTTGAAGCATGTGGTCACACTTGAAGATTCTATTCTGCTCACAGAATTGAGGGATTCACATCGTGGCAGAACACGTAAGGGTCTTAGCTGAGAATCCCCTACCCTACTAACAAGAGGAGTATTTTCTTTGCTATAGGATATTTAATTCCCAAGGCTCTGGCCTGAAAAAATAAATAAAATAAATAAAATAAATTAGAGATTAACTACTACAAATACAGAGAGGAAAAAAATTACAAGCATTCATTTTTATCCTTGAGATGGAACTGCCTCCATGCTTTTTTCCTGACTTGTTGGTTGCTTCTAACTACTCCTGGGCTTTTCTTCCACAAGGCTGCACTCTTTTAATTAACAGAACTCAAAGGGTTTGTTTCTATTTAAATCAGATTAAATATCACAATACAGCCAACATCAACATCTTTCCCATAGCCATGAGTGCCAGTTTAACTACGTTCATTTGAAAATGTCACCTTAGACTGACATGTTACACAAAGAAGCCTTGAGGGGTTGCATTCATGCTGTTGGCCCAAGGTGTTTAATTTAAGGTGCCAGAATTCATATTGCATCTAAAAAGCAGCAAATGGAGGAGCAATTCACCAAGGTCTCCCTGAGGGTCTTCTCCACAAGCCACTATCACGTACTTCAGAGAGCAGAGGTGGTGGCCACTATGCCAAGTCAGGGAAATATGTTCTGGTTTCAAATACTAGAAGCAGGTTGTGAACAACTAACTGATTTGCTCTCCCAAGTGTATCTGTCTAGCACCTTCTAAGAGCAGGCAACGAGTCAATCATCTGTTCAGCAGTTGTTCTTGGAAGGAGAACGATGACAGCAGTCAAAAGAAGGCATTATATTTGGCAGGTGCATCACTCGGTGGGAAAGACTGGGACTGAGAGCGCTGGCTGCAGGACATGGACACATCTCATCTTGGCTAAGAAACTGCTGTGTCATAATCTTTTTTATCATTTTTTTTGAGGAACAAGGAAATATTTTGACAAAGTCTGGCACAAATGGGCCCTAAGGAGACACTGAAGTAGAAATAATTACTGATGATAGACAAGAAGACCACAATGCCTGTTAGGGGTAATAATTGTTGTATCTGAGGAAAGCCTAAAGGCAAACTTCACAGCTTGAAGAAGGACTCACAAAGGAATCTGGAGGTTTGAAACCCATTAGCCTTGGGGTAAATCTGGTCCTGACTCAGAAGTGATCATACATCTCACCATGTATGTGATTCTTTGGTCTCTTCTGCAAAAGGTCAGATGAAGTACATGGTAAGAACCTCTTCTGACTTTCAAATCTGTGAATCTTATGTGATTTCTGGACTGGGTCATAGTAGAACTAAGCACCTGAAATCCATTCATTCAGCATTATAGTTGGATCATCCAAAGTCTCAGTATGGGTGTCCTTCCCTCCCACTCTACCCTTAGGATCGAGCTGTTACAGCTACACACCAAACAACAGCATGACAGTTCAGGCATCCAAATGGGAGCACACCACAGTTCGTCAGAAACCAGTGCTGAATCATCGATGCAAATTAAACAGCTGCTCCAGTGTCAGGGTGTTGGGAACCACTGCGGTGTCCAAGAGGTCTGGGATGGTACCAGCCGGGTGCAAGGAGCCAGGATGTGTGCAGTGATGGTTGTTACCTGTCATGACCCCTTAGTGCTGGTGTTTGAATTTTGGACCTAATCCAACCTGATCTGGAGTCAGGGATTCTATATTTTGAGAGTGCCAGATCCCTGGAACAGATTGCCCAGAGAGGGTGTGGATTCTCCTTCTCTGGAGATATTCCTGCCTGGATGCGTTCCTGTCTAGCCTGTTCTGGGTGATCCTGCTTCAGCAGGGGTGTTTGACTAGATGATCTCCAAAAGCCCTTTCCACCCCCTACCATTATATGATTCTGTGCTTCTTGAATGCTCTGGTGCATTTAGATGGATATTATTTTCCGTTTAGTTGGTCCGAGCATTTTGTACCATGACCAAAACATAGTTTTCATGTACATATTAAAGAAGTGTTAAAAATACTGTCTAAAAGTCCTCCGTTACATATATTTTAAGAGTTTTCTAGGAGAATAAGGACAGGACAAATCTGTGTCAGTAATCCTGACAGAGGCAAGGCAGAGATAAAGGTGTTAAATGGCCGAAGAAGTTTTATAATTCGGCGGCATTTGTTTTGATAAAGCAGTGTTTAATCTGACAGCTACAGGAACTGGGGTGTGACATGAGCATGAGGCCAGGAAATATAAAATGAAGTAATCACCCTGAAGAAGGGAATGATTTAAATAACACACGATGCTGGAAATGTTCAATACAGCATCAAATCCTGTGGGTCAGTGCCTCATTCCAGCCATTTGCCACTAATGTAAATATTTGAGAGAATTTAGGGCAAAAATGTTTCAATGGTTTCTTTTCAGACAATCTCGACAACAGCCTGAATATTTATGGCATCTGATGCTGCCACATAAGAATTCACATTTTTAATAGCCGTGGTTTCAAAATGGTGGAGGGGGAAAGTTGAGATAAGGTGAAATCATTTGTGTAGGTAAATGTCATGAAATGAGATCAAATCAAACCAAGTGTTTTTAGAAATGGTCCCTGAATTAAAATGAGAGTCATAGGAGGGAGGACACTGAGATGATCAAAGGAAAGACAGCAACTTGTAATGTGGGGAGAGGGGATTTTGACCCTACAGATACCTGAAAAAAAAATCATTTCTTAATAAATGAAAGGAAGAAGGGGTGGGCAAGTTCATAAGTGAAGAACTCAAATCTCAGGACAACCTTTTACCATGGGTAAGAGAAGGTTTGAGACAGCAGGATGTCAAATTAGCACTAACATATTGTTATCCTTATTCCACAAGGAACAAATTGAGGTGGAGAGAAGAATGTAGTAAATAAAAATAATAAAGACAGGATGAAACTCCCTTTTGAGTTTAATTTCTCTTATCTAATGTCAGCCATCTGAAAAAGAGGCATCTGGCCTAGTGCAGACATCTGGACTCTCTCAGTAGTCAGTAGAGAGAAGCAGTTTCAGTGGTGATTCATCACAGCTCTTCGCAGGGCATGAATTGCCCTGGGAAGCTCCACCAGCGGCAGAAGGAACCCAGATGACAAGCTTTGCACACATACCCACCTGTTAACCGGCAGGAATTGGTCAAGAAAAATCCCCTCCTCGCTTTCTATGATTAAAAAAGGTCATGGGCAATACTGTTCTGCTGCGTGACCTGACCAAAGCTGAAATAAGGTGGCTACTGTTGACCACATGCAAGAAGACATGTAGAGTTATTACAGAATCTGTGAAATTCAGAAATGTGACTGCTAGTATGGAGTCACTGACCGTTCAGCTAGAAACTGGCATCAGTTACCCACGAGTGTAGACACTTTACCAGGTGCTGATACTTCCTTCAGTACATCAGTAAAATGCCACTGAAGTTTACAAAATATGCCCTTATCTCCACAGCTGAAATGGCCAGGGAGTGTGCTGAGGATATCAAAACTCTTGCTCTTGCCTTGCCCATTGTTATTACAGTCTTGTCCCAGTCTTCATGGTGGACTGTGCAAATAGAGAAGGTCAGGAAATAGGCAATGATGGCAGTAACTGTCTCAAGCTGAAGTCAGTCCTACTCTGTCTTTGCAGTGCTTGACCACTGAGTCTAGCTGGATGCTCATCTGAGATGCCCACAGGAAGGGATGCCTTCCTGGTGTCCAGGTTGCTGGTACAGACTGTGATCTCAATGTCCCTGCTGTGAGCAGGTGTGGTGTGACCAGACAGTTCCACACAAGGTGTACTGAAGATGATCCAATATTTTAATTCATCACCAAGCTTCCCAATGTCCTAGGAAGGTCAAAACACCAGCATATGGTGCCAAAGCCTCAAAGTGGAATCACAGAATGGTATAATCTGGTGCCCCAATTTAAGTCTTTCTCTTCACTGAAGTCTTCAGCAAAACCCTACTTCCAATGACTGTGTATATGCATGTGTGCACACGATCCCTTTCTAGGACAAAATGTGTCCCTGTAGGCATGACAACTACATAGTACTTTCCCTTGGGGATTCCCCAGGGCAAATGCAAAACCCTCCCTAAAGCCATCAGGTTTTGGATTAAGGCTGCCAGCCTCAGGAACATCCCCTCCCTGCCTCTAAGTGAGCACACTTATACTGGTTTCCAAGTGAGACAGATTAAAGTTTATTTTTTCCATGGACAGGTGCAGGGATGTCCCTTCAGGAGAAAGTGTGTTTCTTTTTATGCCCCATTAAGACTCCAAACCTGCCGAGCTATTCAAAAGGAAGCAGAAAAAATAAATGCAGAGGTAGACTTTATACCCCTGATCTCAGCTATTTTTCCTTGCAGAAGACCATCTTTTGAGTACTATGTTATTGAACTTCCCTGTTTAATGACCCTTCTAATGCACTGCTATCAGGTAGTGCCATCTGTATTTGGGCAAATGTGCTCACTCGCCTGTTTACTCAGCATAAATTATCTTTATTTAAAGTTTAATGGAAGTTACATCTATTTGGACATCTGCACTTAACTGATTACTGGCCATGTTGGGCTGCCTGGTGGTTCTGCATGAACTTGCCAGCTGCTATGAAATGATAAGAGCCTGACATATGTTAAGAGCCAGCCACAATCACAGGCAGGGAGTTGATTTTTATTATTTATTTATTTTTTAAAAAATATTTCTGAGGTAATGGCAGCAGAAAGAAATCCACCTGCTTTCCCCAACCTCATGCATGTCTCTGCTGTCAATTCAAACCCTTTCAGAAGCACATGAAAAAAAATCCCTCCCCCTCTTCTGCTCCTTAGGAGTGAGTGAATGTCTTTGTAGATTCCCATTAAACACACGTCCAGTTTGCTACCTATTTCGTGCGGTGAAACACTTCTGTCCGCAGGATGCCAGAGACCATCTCGGTTCATCGGCATCTGCAACTGATTTGGAAAGTTGCTGCCATCTATAGATAGGTATGAGGATTTACCAGCCCAAAAGGTTTGAGAGACAGCAACAGGGTGGAGGAAAAAAGAATGCAGGAAGAGAAGGAGGGGTGCAGGTGTCTGAGAAATGGCCCCACTGCACTGAACCATGGGGTCCATCATCTCCTGCCTCTGGCAATGGCCAAATGCAGAGGGTCACATGAATAAGTAGCAGGAGACAAATGGGAGAGAAAGCTTCTTCCTGACTCCACGCTGACAGGACTTGGCTTACAACCTATGAAGATGAATGAGAAAGCGAGAGTCTATACCCCTCTAATGAGATTTGTAGTCTTAAATAAATTTAAAAAAGTAAAAAAATCCCAGCGGTGGAATTAGTTGTTCTTTACACAGATGGACCTTTGCACTCTAGCTGTTCTGTGAATCTATGAGAGATTTCTGGGTGGTTCTGCATGTGGGCATAGATAAGTTTAAAGGCACTGATCTTAAATTTGGCACTGTTTTTTTAGGTGATGAGAGAGACAAAACATGCTATGTCCATCTGGGAGGAAGGTCCTGACTAGCATGGTGGGACAGAAGCACAGCTGGGACTGTCCCTACGTTTGATGCACTGTGATTTCTGGTATGTAAGACGAAGGGTTATTTTCTCTTTTCCTTGAAGTGTAGTGATTACAGTGTGCTTTAGACACTGAAGCTGTCTAGATAGGAAACAAGTACACTTGAGTTAATCAGATCGCTACTGATGCTCCTGATGGCTTTTCTGCCAATACAGTTGTGAAGCAGGACCTTGAGGAGCAGTGGATATAGCCAAGTCACCCTGGGAAAACTCCTGGATCCTCTACTGGATCCTCTACATTATCACAGAGACCGGCCAAGATTTAATAAAATTTAACTGTATGCTAGAAATATTTTTGTCCACAATTTCTCAGTCTTTCAAGAAGATGATCAGGCTGGAAAACACGGTCAACAGTCTGTGGAACCAGGGTTTCCTCCTGGACTTGTTAGCGCATCGATTTCTATATGTATAAGATGTTCTCAAATGCCTAATACATGTTATACAGCCCTCTGAAAAAATACAGCCAAAGCAATAATAGTATTCAGGTTGCAAAACCAGGCACTTAAAAGTAAAGAAAGCAGATGGAGAAAGAATCAGCAGAAAGTACTCGGGGCAAAGACATTTCTTACTTCCATCTGAGATTGAAAAGAGCTCAGTACTAAAAACTCGGAGTTAAAAGCCTCTTCCACGACCTGTGCAGCATGCACAATGCTCAGCTGGACCTTCACATGTGGCATAAGACATCAGGACAGACCAAAGTGCTTTACAGCCTGCAGCTTTACTGAATCTCAGCAGTGCACTCGGAGGCTGCCCCGTTGTATCCTAGGGCTGACATCTCAATGTGTGGCAACATCAAGCCCAGACTGACTGCAACCTACTCCAACGTCAGTTCTGAAAACCTCTTGTCCAGTAGAAAGTCACATCTCTCACTGGACAGACTGAGGTCAGAAAACAGGCTTTATCAGGTGAGTGTCTTTGTGCAGGCACCTGAAGCCCAGGGGGTGTGCAAGAGGGGTGAATATAGCTCCTACACTCAAGAAGGGTAATAAAGGAGACAAAACCTCATGCCCTCTTCCCGTTACCTCCTTCACATCACCAGAATGAGTTTGCTTGCCGTACTGCTCCTGTCTTGTTGCCACTGGATGTGCTTCTTTAGCTTTACGCACAATTGTATTGTAAAATGGGCTGAGATTGTATGTAATGGGCAAAAAATGTTCTTTTTGCAGTAGCTGTACGTGCTGCTAAATAGTATTGGTTTTGCTTCAATTCCAAATAAATCCATGGAAATGCAAAAGGAAGTAACTCACTCTGGGTCATATCACCGTTGACACCAACGCCAATAATCCCGAACTTCTGCTTTTGGTCTCCTCTTCTCTTCCACGCCTCTCCGCTCATTAGCTAGTGTTTGTCACACCATCGGCTAAATTGTATCTTGGAAGATATAGTTTATCTGGGAAAATCATCACCTGGAAACCCTAGTTTTAGACTAGCCCTAATTAAAAGCTTACTTGTGAATGCAGATGCCAACCTGATATTGAACTCCATGGCTCTACTGAAGCCAGTGGAGCTACTCTTGTTAGCACCCTGTCGCAGATACACAAAGTATTGTGCAATTTGGTCCTTTTGATCTATGAAATGCTTCCTTTGGTTAAACTTCTACACTAGGAAGAATGTTGTAGACCTCTCAGCCTCCATACCCTACGACCCTATGGACTTAAGGTTAATATAATAATGCAGACTACCCTAAATTTAGTTCCCTGTAGACAGAAGTGAGATATCTTTATTCTCTGATGTGTCCCAGCCCTGGTATTACATTTTGTCAGAGGTTACCTAAAAGAGAAAGGAACTTTTTTTCTTTGGGGAAAGGGGGAAAAAAAAAAAAAAAA